>CM031871.1:13729021-13801702 GCA_018697195.1 Certhia americana
GCTGCCCTCACCGCAGCCCTCACCGCTGCCCTCACCGCTGCCCTCACGGAGCCCTCACCGCTGCCCTCACCGCCGCCCTCACCGCCCTAGGGTCTCCCGCGCCTCAGGAGGGTTCCCCTACTGTCCTTCAGGGGCTCCTTACAGGGCCCCTCGGCGCCTGAGGAGCCCCTCAGTGCCTCAGGAGGATCGCCCGTACCTCACAGCGCTTCCCAGCGCCTCCGGGAAGCTCCAAGCCCCTCAGGGAGCCCTTCCCTCGCCCCACGGGAGCTCTTTGCCTCTGGGGCTTCCCCCGCGCCTCGAGGGTCCCGCCTTGGGGCTCGGGGGTTCCTCACGGTGCTGCTGCGTGAGGGGCAGGAACCGGCCGGGCCTGGGTTTCCACTTCTAAAACCCCCCCGAAACTTCCCCCCAAAGAAGAGTAAACCCATCTTTGGAGCCATGGCTGGTTTTTTAAGGGCTGTGGTGTCTCACCGTACCAGAGCATCAGGCACAAGGGGCAAGAGTGAAAGGTGCAGTGCTGAGGGTGTCGGGGAGCAGCAGGTTCCTGAGAATGAGATTTGTGTTTTCCCTTTTAATACTAATTTGCTGATATTCGGTGATAAGGTTGCTGCAGATTGAGGGATCGTTGGAGTTCCAGGGGAGCATCTGTCCTTCCAGCCCTGGTGAGACACTGATGCAAAAGTCTTGTACCTTGTACCTGAACAGCTGGGCCTTAATGGGTCAGCTTGGTCTGGGTGATATTTCCTCCTCAGTAAATCAATATGAATGTGGTATGGTTTATAAAGCATGTTTTCTTATATCTTTGACTCATCTAAATCAGTTTTATTTACTTAATAACCTCACTTTGTAATTACAACACCTTTGTCTGCTTTGATTGCATTCCAGTCCTGCTCACAGTGCCTGGGTAAAAAAAAAGCTACTTTGCTGAAATATTTAACATGTTAAAAATGTTGCAGGTGTGTATTTGTTTAAATATACTTTTATAGCTGTAATCTGTCCTCATTACTAAATGAAGCACTAAATTTAGCATAAAAGCTGTCACCATGTTCCAATCAACATGTCTTAATGACTGCCAACAAATGGAAATGAAGCTTCCACAGGAAAAAAAAAAAAAAACACAAAAGGTGCAAATGCAGAACAAGGTTGGATCAGTTGAGTTAATAAAAGGCTGCATTAGGTCAGGAGTTAAATCACCCTGCCGTGTTTGTGCTATTACTTTAATTGTTACTGGGGAAGTCAACTGGCTGTGGACACGGCAGCGTCCCTCTGGGACCGTTCGTGGTGTTTCCTTTCATTAACATCCCCCATTTACAATGAGATGTGGAGATCTCCCAGCAAGTCATTTTTCAAACCAGTTAACGCAGGCCTTGTTAATTCCAGCTAATGGAAGTTTTTAATCAGGATTGTCAGGTGGTGCTAAATCAAGCACCTCACTCAAGTGAGAAACATGGAATATCCAGCATTATTGCCTGTATCAATCAGCTCTCCATTCTGGTAAAATCCTCTTCAATCTAGGCTTGTCTGACTGAAACAATTTGGAGTCTCACTTTTTTTCGTTTCCTTTTCTTTTTTTTTTTTACCTTTGAAGGTGTCCCAGAAGAATCATTCCCTTATTCCGGCCAAAACCGATGTTAGCGCGTTTCCTGCTTACCCTTGCTAAAATATTAACTGCTATTGGCAGACCTCCAGTTCTTTCCCATTCCCCCTTCACACTTTCTAAGCGTTGTAGGAATTAACATTTGTGGTTTGTAATATGAAAAATGTATTCTGAAGTGGCACCAACTGACACCAGGTACAGTTATGGCCCTGAATTTCAAACACTATTGATCGTTTACCAGTGAGCAGGAGTTTTCATGCTCTGCAGGCTCAGTGCCATGGAGTACCCTTGGTTTGCTTTGCTTTACCTGTCCTGCCTGGCAAGTAGCTTTCAAACTCTGAGGAATTTCATTCTTACTTTAATATAGATGAGAAATAGCAGTAAATGTGTTTTCTGTGTCTCATACGGGGTTTTTTTTCAGAGTTTAGTTACAAGTGGAAGGCATGTCCTTGAAACACAGGATGGCTGCTCAACAGCTACTCAAGCAAAAGGAAAAGCCCTCTAAGGTAAAAAACTAAACTATGGTGGTGCAGACAATCTTAGCTCTGGGTTTGGACCCTGGCATGCCTGTGCCTGTGGAGGTGGGAACACTTTCTGTTGTCTGCACTGTTCTTAGCTTGAGTAATTCCAGTTTAGTGAGAGGCAGTGTGGGGCTCTGACATGATTTGACTCAATAAATGGAGGCTCATTCGGTGTGCACAGAGCTTTATTAGCAGGAAGAACAGCAATAAAGTAATAGAAGAACTAAGTTTAGTACAATGTCCACTGCATTGTTCATGTTGGCATCACACAGCATGTATTTACTGTAGCTCCAGGTGCTTCTTTTACAGCTCGGGGTTAAAATCACTCTGTTGGCAACTCAGGCTGCTGTCAGAGCTCAAAACAGCAGCCTTTGGTACAGCAGTGTTGGTCACTGGTCACACCAGCCCTGACCCTTGTGTGACTCCAAAACTGCACACCTTTATTGAGGCGTGGCTGTCTCTTCAAAGTGGCAGCATTGGTGCACTGGAGAGGGAGTGGGAATGTCACCAAGGGGAGGGCACATCCAACCAGTACACTCTGCATCTGAGTAATGATGTCAGATCTATTGATCTCTACCCTTAAAACATTCAATCCACCCACCTCAGACACGAGTCTTCCCTGCCTAGCTTAAACACCAGAGAAACCTTAATATTGCATTTCTAAGTTACCCTCTTCCCACCCGCTGAGACTTGTTTCTAAATATAATCTGTGTTACTCTTAAGAAGGTGCTATTTCTGGCCTTGCCAAGCTTTTCCAGGAAGCAGTGCTGTTCCCTGAGAGCATCACCACAGAGCAGCAGTCCCTGGTGCTGGTGAAAAGGCTCCTGGCCATCTCCGTGTCCTGTGTTACCTACATGAGGGGGCTGTTCCCAGAGAGCTCCTACGGCACTCGCTATCTGGATGGTAACACCTGCCATTTGTGCTGAGTGCTTCTTTTACCCACTCTGTTGAACCTGTAGTCTGCCTCATGTGTTATCTTCTGGCTGTGCATGTGTGTTAGTTCACCCTGGGTGGGAGTTGGCTACAAATTCCCAAATCTCAAGTCTGGGTGCCGGCAGAACTTCTGATAGACAGCATGGAAGACAGTCTGAGCTCCTGGCTTCTCTGTTAGTGTTCCTCTTGGTTTAGAGTCACTCTTTGGAATTGTCGGCCCTGTGAATCAAGTCTCAGAGCCTGGAGAGTGACTTAAAGTTTTTAAAATTTACCCTTACTGGAATGTTTTATTTTCTTTTGTATCTTTGAACCCATGAGGTTTGCATTTTTAGTTTTCATTGGGAGGCTGAAATGAGATTTGTCAGTTTTTGTAGAATTGTAGAATGGTTTGGGTTGGATGGGACCTTTTAAAGACCATCAAGTCCACCCCCCTGCCATGGGTTGGGACACCTTCCAGTAGACCAGGTTGCTCCAAGTCCCATCCAACCTGACCTTGAATATTTCCAGGGATGAAACATCCACCTTCTCTCTGGGCAACCTGTGCCAGTGTTTTACCACCCTCATTGTAAAAACATTACTTACATCTAATCTAAATCATCCCTCCTTCAGTTCAAAACAGTTTCATTGGTGGAATTTGGAGTTTTTTTCCATGAAAACTATTTCATATGTTCTTTGGGAATCAGAACCTTTTAAGGAGAAAAAAAGAACTTTCAGAACCAAACTCTTGTCACATGATCCCAAGGATTAGTGATGCTTTGGTTCATGAACATCTTTATGTTCATTCAAATTGTGAAGTGTCTCCATGCATTCCAGTCCATTTCCATGTTGTTCCTTGTGGCATTATTTGCCCTGGAACATGGTCACGTGTACTTTGTAGCTTTGCTTGAGGACACAGAAATCCCAAATTGGTTCTTGATTCCCTAATCCCAAAAAAACACTGGTCAAATGTCAGGTCTGTTTGATGAAGGGTGTTAACATCTGGCCTGCTCATGTCTTCATGGGCCCCTCAGTGGAGTCCTAAGGTGTTATTAATCCCCCTTTTCACCTGTAGGACAGGTGTGCCTTTTGCCATTCTGAATGCCTGGAAGCAGAGGTAGAAGGAGCTGTGTGGAAACGCTTCACAGAAAGTTTGTGGGCACAGTCATTGGGACATCATTTCACATGGATATTGGTGAAGTCTGAACGCAGAAGGGAAGGTGTTAGGGTATGGTAGAGGATGAATGGAGGAGTGAAGAAGAGGGAGGAGAGGATGAAGCTGCTGGTGTTTTGTAATAAAGCTATAACTCCATCCATTCTTCTGGGAGGGCCCAGGGCTTCTGAGGAAAGCTTTGACATTTGCAAACCCAACAATAAACTTGTGTCAGCCCACCTGGGACTCAGTGGAAACCAAACATTTCTGCTCAGGAAGGACCTTCAGATAACACTTTTATCCAAAAGAGGGAGGATGGACTGGCTTAGTTTCAGTGTTTGCCCAAGAGCTGTGATAAGGATTGTAACTATGTGCTAAATCTGGTTTTGCAGACCTCGGTCTAAAAATTCTTCGAGAAGATAAAAGCTGTCTGGGATCATTACAGATAGTCAAGTGGTAAGTGAGTAACAGTGAAACCAAGACAAGATTGTGCTGAGTAGGGGACATCTGCCCCTGCATTCTTCTTCTTCCCAAACTGGAAAACATTGTGCCCTGGTGCCAGGGGAGCTCCCACTGCAGCTGGGGGTGCTTGGCCCCTGTGTAAGCAGGATGGAATTAGTGACTGAGATCATGTGAGTTCAAGGTCTGTGGAAGTGTTGGCTGCAGTGAGGTCATGGTCAGGCCCCAGAACACACACAGCAGCAGAGGTGCAGAGAGAGGGTAAAGACTGTCATGAGATCATTTCTGTTGTGTTTAGTCTTTTCTAGTTTCACTTTGATAGGGATTCTTGTACTTGTTTTTCAGTACGTACAATATTTTGCCTTGCTCTCTAAGAACCCCCCAGTTTTCTTCAGAATGTATTTCACAGTTGGCATGTTCCCAACAAGCAGAAAAACTGTCCCTGATGTGCTAAGGAGATACCTTGCTGCACATCCTTTGACTCCAGGAATAAATAAATATCTGGCCATTGCTGCTTCAAATAATATTTACTACTTTGAGAAAATCCATTGCTGTAAGCTCTGCATCAGATAACAAAGATTTACAAGACCAGACATGTTCAAATTGAGACAAGCTCTGTAAAAGGCTGATGGGAAAAGAGCCATCAGAGCTCTGGCTGGGGAACTGGAACAGAGCACTGAGCAGGGACACGCTCAGAGCCAGCCTTTGGCCTCCAATCCTTGTCTTCATCAGGATTCAAGCAGGCTCTGGGCTGAGAGGATAATGCCCCAGAAGTATAAACAATGCACACATGTGGAAAGGGCGATGCTGCCTTCAGGACTGACCTGAAAAAGACTTCACAAGCCCCGAATGTTGTTGGTTGGGTTGTCCTAATTCCAGAAAAAATGCCCTTTAACCCGCATCTAATGAGTGTGTTTACAGATCAGGAGATAAATATTGCTGGTTAGTATTAACATGTTTTTTTCCCTGGCAGGATTCAAGGTTGTTTTGATGCTTTGGAGAAGCAATATGTAAGTGGTTTTTTTACTTTTTAATGGAGTGTCCTATTTCTTCATAAAGTAAGAAAACCTATCCTTTCATTCCTGCTGTATTTCTGTTGTGATCTTTGATGCACACAACAACCTTTACAGCTGTGGAACAGAGGAAGGACCATGCCCTGAGTATGAGATTTGGGATTTTATGCCTTGAGCTCAAATCCTGTCTGCTTTCTCTAGGCTCTCCTGTCCATGGTGTGGGAATCAATTTGCAGCCTGCAATGGATTTCCCTTAATTCTGTGCTCTACCTTTAGAGATTTCCCTTAATTCTGTGCTCTACCTGCCAGACAGAGCTGAGATCTGGATTTCCTGCCTGTTTTTGTTTTCTTGAGACGGTTCTGTGCTTCTGCTGTCCTTCATCTCCTTTTCCCTGATCTGTCCCCTTCATGTCATCTTCTCTAACGCTCCTCGTTTTTCTGTGAGCCACAATTTTTCCCCTTCCCCCCCCCCCCCCCCCTTAGTTTACAAAAAAAGGTATGTAACTGCTTCCAGGACAGAACCAGCTAGCAAGGGCTAATATGCCATGCTGATTCTCACATAAAAACTGCCCTGCACAGGAAAATGCACCAGTTGCTGCCCTCTGTATCAGCACTGTTCACCAGCCCAGCTCCTCCAGACCAGGTGGAGCACTGGTCATTCTGGCACTGATGATCTGAGTGTTTCTCAGACATCAGTACAACTGTCAGTGTGCACAAGATAATTAACAATGTTGTGAACACACTGTAGTGATTGCTGACAGCTCTAGGAGATATTTAGCCCTTAGTTATTTATGAGGGACATAAATTAATTTTTGACAAGGATTAGGGGAAAACTGAGGGATTTAATGTCTTAGAATTGTTTTTAAGGGTAGTCCCATGTGCAATTCCTTGATAGAGCATAAATTAAATACCTCTGGGTAATTTCCTAGCAGAAAACAAGTTAATAACCTTTAGTAGGGATGGGTGCTCTTGTAAAGAGTATTAAATCAGTATTTGGGAATTTGTTTGAAAGGAATCCCAAGGGAGATTACTGATCATGGAGTTGGTTTTTGGGAAACTGTGAATCAAGCCAGTCAAACTGGCCACTAGGTGTTGCTGATGCTGTGCTGGGAAGAATCTGCAAAGAGGGTTTTTACTCCTGGTTTGTTGAGTGTGTCTATTCCTTCTCCCTGTGTAGGCAGTCGGGGTTTGATAGGACGTGCTTTTCCTTGCCCATTAAGGTTAGATGTTGATTTTATGTTTTGTTTTGATTTTCTCTCCTTAGCTACACGTGGCTGTCCTTGCAGTAAGTAAATGAATACAAAGTGGTTTTCTCCCCCCTCCCCTGCTTGAAAAAGATACTGAGTCAAGGTTGTGTCAACCCATTTGTGCCTTTTGTAAGGAGAAGCCAAAATGTGTGTGATTTTTAATAGAGCTGTAACCTTTCTTAGATACAGTAAATGTGGAGTTCAAGGCTGCATGGGAATGTTTTTCTCAGCATGTCAGACTTCTGACTGAGGCCTTATTTGTGTCCTTAAACTCTGAGAGGCACTTGCTTATGATTCCTGTCATGGAAGCTGCCATGTCCTGTCCATTTCCCCCTGCAGAAGCGTCCTCCTTATTAATCTGATCCTGGAGAAACCACACACTGGTGGTTCCACAGGCAGCTGTTGGCTCCAGCCCCCCGCACAGCACTGGGAGCTTTGCTCAGCATCTACTCTGTGCATCATCTGAGCAGTTAAATCCCAGGCATCAAGAGCTGCCTGTCAGGGTTGGAATGGGAATTAACCTCATTCCTCCAGCATTGCACACATGAGTGTCTTCTACCTGTCTTTGACAGGTAGAAGTATTGCCTGATGATAGAGGAAGGCTCTTTCCCAGCCATTCCTTTCTCTGATCCCACACTATCATACAGTCTCTGCTGTAAGCTGAAAATGTCCTTGTTAGTCACTGGTTCAAGTTGGCCCAAGGAGAATGCCCTCACTGTGCTTTCTTGTAACAGATTTACACCAATCCCGAGGTAAGAAAGCATCTTAATTAATCTTTGAGGCAACTGAAGGCATGGGTGAGTACATTTGTATTCAGAGTGGAGTGGAAGCTTAAGTCCTACCCTGACATAGCTCCTTGGTGACCCCATTTCTGTTCCTGTGCCTTCACTGCAGAGTGCCAGCTCAGTGAGCTGCATTGTGATCAAACACCCGACTCAGGGCCCACCAGGGCCTCAGGCAGGGATGCTAGCAGACAGCTAATGGGCATGTTCACAGTTTTGTTTTAGTTTCCCAAAGATAAAAAATGGGAAGTTCAGTATTACTCGTTTGCAAACCACCTTTTTAACAGCCCTGATGAAAAGAGCTGGTTACCATGCAGAGAGGTGTAGGACAGAAGTCAGGAATCCTTTCAGACCTGGATGGATGTGTTGGGTTGTGCCTCTTGATGTTCCCTGTTGTGTTTCTGTTTGGTTTCATCTGGGGGAAGTGATCCAGGAGTGAGGGTCTGCATCCATGCTGGAGAGAAAAAAACAGCTTCAGACCCTTTGCACCTGAACCTGGTTCCAGTTCTGCTGTGTGGCACCTTAGAGTCTGGGACAGAGCAGGAGCTGAGCCATGCCAAAGCTGGGATTTACAAGGAAGGCTCAGAGTTAAGAGCTCAGCTGAGCTCCTACTAATCGACATCATTGTCTCTGGAAAAAGTGAATTATAGGCATGGAATTGGAGTACAATAGACCCTTTCTCTTGGGGGGAAGCTGTCTGTTCTTCCTAATTGTTTTATTCTTTAATTCTTTTAAATGGAAAATCATCCACTGTTTTTGTCTGCCTCAAAAAGACTCCAGGACCGGTGAAATTCAGCAACTTTTTCCCATGCAATGTTGTTTGGATTTCCCTGTGGGAAGAGTCCTCCAGGCTCTTGTCCCTGGACAGAGCATGGGGCCAGGCTTCCTTGTGACACTGGCCACCTCTGCAGCTTCCCAGTTTTCCTTTAGCAAGGGACACTGGGAGGATTGCTAGAGACTGAAGCTGGAGAGCCAGGCCCACAGAGGAAGTGGAGGAGGATGCAGGAAGTTTTGTAATTCTGTTGTGATTCTTTCAGTGCCAGGTGAGATGTGGCTGCTAAGAGAATTTGCCAAAGCCTGTGCAAGCAATAATAGAGTTAAAATTGTCAGCATGTCACTAAATTAATGCTGTGCTCTGGCAAAGAGTGTGAAAGGACTCTCCAAGCTCAGGACACTTGTTTGTCAAAGTGATTCATTTCTGCTTCTCCTCTCTCTTGTTACATCTCTAGACAGTCACTGAAATGTATCAATTCAAATTCAAGTACAAAAAGAATGTGCCCCAGATGGATATCAGCAGGTAAGGATTTGGGTTGATTTCTCAGGGTTACACTAAAATCTGGGTTCTTGAAGCATTAAGAAGTTGCACTTTATGATTGCCCAAAGAGGTTGTGGCCTCCCCATCCCTGGAAGTGTGCAAAGCCAGGTTGGATGGAGGAACCTGGTTTAGTGGAAGGTGTCTGTGCCCATGGCAAGGGGTGGAACAAGATGAGCTTTAAGATCATTCCAAGCCAAACCATCCTGTGATTCTGTGGTTTGAGCAGGTCCAAGTCATTAAGCAGCTGTAAATACCATCAGAGTTGAGGATCTTCACCTTACAGGGTGTGAACTGCTGGGAGGATGAGCTGAAATGCTCTAACATAGCAGTACCAGCTGAGCCAAGGACATTTGACAGAAGCCGTGCCTCATCAGGGAGGCAGGACCCAGCCCAGTTGTTGAGCTTGCTGCTGTCTCAGCTGACAAGGAGTGTTCTTGCATTTCCACCAGATAGCCTCGTGCTTTCTGATGAGGCTTGCTCAGGTTTGAGCCCTTTCACCATGATCCTGTGCCCAGGATTTTTTTCCCTTGAGCATTTGCATACGTGTGTTCTGCTTGAGCAGCCCTGCGTGGGTGACCTGAGAGAACTTTCACTTAGGATGCCTGAGCTGATAGTGCAAAACGTGGCAGGAAGTAGCAGCTTTTTGCCTCTTTTTGGCACTCTCTGTTAGATATTTAAAGCTGTGTTTAGTAGGCCCTAATCCTGTGAAGCTTCAGATAAATACTATCAAAGGCCATTAGCTATAACCAAAGCAAAGGGAAATAATGAACCTGTTTTTACTTTGTTCTGCAGTTGCCAGTGGTGAAAGATGGACCTTGGAACCTGCCTGGACAAGAGAGCTCTGCTCTTGTGTGCTCCCCAGGAAGCTCCTCCCCAGCACTCCTGGAGTGTGCCCCTAGCTGCTCTTTCTCAAAACACATCCAAATAATTTGTACCATAAGGCAAAATTATTTTCTTTTGGGCAAATCTGAATTATCTCTGGGATGACCTTTTGGCTGTGCCCTGCATTTCTGCTTTGAAGCTGCTGTCCATTGTCCTCACACTGAGGGGAAGAGGAGATCTGGGATTTGAAAGATAATAGATAGTCCTTGAGTACTTTGGGGTTTTAATCAGCCTTACTCATTAATTCCTAGAAATAAGGACAGTCCCCACATGGAGCCTGAGTGTCCATTGTGTCATTCAGGGAGAGGCCAAGCCATCTTTCTATCATGTTTGAATGTGCTCTGAGGCTCCAGAGCCCGTGGCACTGGATTCCTGGGCTGTTTCCTCGGGGGTTGGCAGTGCTGTGGCAGGCTCATGCGTGTCCCTGCAGTCTTCAATAATCCAGAGTTCTGGCACAGATCAGGGAATTGTGTCATCTCTGCTATCAGCTCCTTCAGCTGATCACACTGCCTTTTACACCTGCAGCAGTTGTTGTCCTGTGCAAACTCAGAGTTAATCACTCTGGGAGAGATGTTTTGTGGGGCTGTGGCATTACATCCAATGGATAAGGGGAAACTTCATCCTAAATGGTCCTTGCCTTATTTTAGATGGATTTTGGGGAAATTCTTTGCCTTCCAAGGTTCAGTTCCTTATCTTCTGCTTTTTGACTCCCTCCTGCATCAAATTAGCAGTTTTCTTCTTATATTGAAACAGTGCTTGACCTGTTAATTCCTATGGACTTCTTGTTTCTTTTTTTCTTATAAACTTTCCTTTTGCCATTTCTGGTCTGCTATTCCCGCAGTTTGTAAAGGTGATGGATATTCCACCTTAGGCACTGCCAGCATTTTCCTCTCTCTGTACGTTTCTGAACATGCAGGATTTAGTTGAGGACCACAATGCACATCTAATACCACAGAGTTTGGACTTCATGATTCTAGAGGTCTTTTCCAACCTAAATGATGCTGTGATTTCACACCTTGGGAAGTCAAACTGTTCCACAGCCACCCCATTTTCATGACCCAAAGAAGCTCAACTGGAAGAGGGAGTCGGTCTTAATTTGTTCCTTTTTGAGGTTCAGTCAGTCAGGTTTACTCTGGGATATTCCTGGGTTACTTTTTTACTGCTTTTGATGCAATTTGGGGTGATTGTGTTGGGCACTCTCCAGCCTACGTGGAGAGTCAGGGGTTTTCCAAAGACACAATGAAGGAGCTACACATCTTTATGTCCCCTTCCCATTGAAAGTGAGGGAAGTTCAGGTCCCTTAGTCACACAGTGATTCATGTGCTCTGTCTGAGTTGGCTGTGAGTTGCTCATCTCATCTACCTCAGTTGTAATCAAAGAGGAACAAACTCCTCTGGAGTGCCATTCATCCCACTCATGTCACTCATGGGTCTCTGTCTGGACTGCTGGCTTGGAGCAGCCAGCTGACATTTGGATGGGTGAAGGAGCTGAGAGGAATGCCCCTTCGTCACTGCTGAAAAATGTGCCTCTGAGCTGCTTTTTCTTACATGGAATTGAGTGAGAACATGCAATTCACTTCTCTTCAAAAACTGCAGAATGGGCTTGAAAATAGCGCCTGTGATGAATTGGCTTTAGATGGGCTCCTCAACTCATTCCTCTCGTTCCTGAAATTGCTTAGGTGAAAGGCACTTGTTTTATGGTCCTTTGATCCAATTTAATCATGTTCAAACAAGTGAGTCATGGCATTTGTATAATGGTTGCCCCAGCTCCGAAGTCTGTTCAAATGTAAATGCCAGGCCTCTGAGTTTGGAGCTGGTGTTCTGCGGATGCCACCCAGTCCCTGGAGCCTGTTTCACTTCCCTGTTTATTTGGAAATTACATAAAGACATTGTAGCTTTGTCACTGGGGGTTTCAGTCAAGTCAGTGGGTGCTCTGTGTGTGTAATTGGATCGTGAATATTCATGACTAGAGGATAACAAATCCATTATTCTTCTTCCGATTGTAGCAACCACAGGGAGTTTGTGGCTGGGCTGTGCAGCAAGGATGTCAAACAGGCCAGCAAGGTCCTGCTCCGGACCCTGTACCTGCTCATGCAGGACCTCGGGCCACTGCCCAGTGATGTCACCCTGAGCATGAAACTCCTCTACTACAACGATGGTAGGTGGAGAGCAGTGTGTGTGCCTTAGGGAAGAATTTCATCAGTCCCTGTAATAAGCATGAGCCCTGTGAATGAAAAAAAGCATGGAAAAGGTGAGATGGGAGAAGCTGTTGGCTGATAGTACTGAGAAATGGTGTAGCACAGTAAATCTTTCTGATGCACAGGGATGGCAGATGTTTTTAAGAAAGGTCTGAAATCCATATAAAAAGTACAGCTATGTGGTGTGAAACGGAAATCCTTCTGCCCTGGATTTTTTTTTTTTTTTTTTGAGTTTGTTTCCTTAAGGAACAAGCTCCAGCACTTTAATGGTATCTCAGCATCCTAAAGTTTTTTTTTTTTTTATTTTTTGACCTCGCTGATAACATCTGCTCAGCTCATTTTACCCTTTGCATTCTCTCCCTTCCCCCTACAAAAGCCCCACAAAATCCTGGAATATTTTTAGTAGTCGATGCTACTCGAAGCTGGTTCATAATTGTTCTTTCTAAATCAGACTAAGGAGAGATGGAACTCGATTTCCCTGACCTCATGGGGTTCCCTCTCCCCTGTGCAGTCACTCCCAAGGATTACCAGCCTCCTGGCTTCCAGGAAGATGGCAGCCCTGCTGACCTGTTGTTTGCTGGGGATCCTGTCAACCTGAAAGTGGGCTCAATCTCCACTGACTTCCACCTCATGAAAGTCAGAGTGACAGCTGAGAAGAAGAGAGTGAGGAAGGCTGACAGCAACCTGATCCAGAAGAATGGCCCTACTGAGATCTCCCACCAAGGGCTGGACTGCGAGGAAGAGGATGAGGAGGAGGAGAGCACAAAGGTGTGGAAATAGCTCTATTTGATTCTAACTGGAAGAATAGAATTTATCTAGCAAAAGCCTCCTTAAAAGAAGCATTTTCTTTGTGGATTTATCGCCTGGGTGTATTTTTTATGTTATATTGTTAAGACAAAACATCATTTGCTTTACAGAATCACCCTTGCCCTGTCAGAGCAGATTCAAATGAGCATGAAGGGGACAAAAGTGACACACATCCAGGTAGGAAAACAGAAGCGTCTTCTTTTTGCCTTGAAGATACAGGTAAATGCCCAGTTTCAAAACTGAAGGAGCTTCTGCTCCTGATTGTATCCCAGTGTAATGAATTCCACACAGTGTTCTGTGTAAGATCTTTCAGTGCTGTTCATAACAGTAGATTATTTGAGATATTAGAGGAAAAAATTGTTCCCTGTGAGGCTGGGCAGGCCCTGGCACAGGCACCCAGAGAAGCTGTGGCTGCCCCTGGATCCCTGGAAGTGTCCAAGGCCAGGTTAGACAAGGAGTGGAGCAGCCTGGGCTAGTGGAAGGTGTCCCTGCCCATGGCAGGGTTCTAAGGTCCCTTCCCATCCAACCTATTCGATGATTCTGTGATTCTGTAATATTTAGGTTTCGCATGAGCAGAGTTTGTCAGGCTGTTTGAATTTTGTGTCAGATCAGACTGAACTGTAACAAAGGGCTGGTTGATTATACTTGGCTTGTTAACTGAAACATTTAATTTTGTATCAGTATCGTTGCACCTCTTTATCTCAGCACTATTTTAGAGATATGGAGGAAATGCCCAGATCATCAAAACTGAGTTACAGTATCTCCATGTTCAACAAAGCTCTTTTCCTTTAGCTGTTAGAGTTTGACTTCTGCTTATAACTTCCATGTGGGAATAAATACATGAAAATACATTAGAAAAAAGGCCTTTTCTGTGCCTTTAATCAACCCAGCCTCTGCTATACCATACTGTGTTTGACCTTCGAGGCTCTGGGATATAGCCTGTGGAACAATACCATCTAGTGACAAAATGGTAAATAGCATTCCTGGGATTGCTAGGCAGTAGGATTAACCAGCTTCTATGCCTGTAAAATCACCTTTGCAGGTCTTTCTCCTGCAGATTTTTCAATGGCTAATAAGGAATTAACTCACCCTGCCATTTTTGTTGGATTTTAACAGGATCCTCATCCTCTAAACAGTTACCTCATCTCATGAAACTGGGGCACTTTGGACACCCCCTCAAATTTTATTGAAACTGTCTGAAAGGTTAATAAATATTAACCAGGGGAGATCTCTCCTCCTTTCCCCCACCCCTCACACTTAGGGCATGTCTAGACATAAGCTTTGTTTTCTTAGATCCAGGGTAAAAGGGAGATTATAATTGATAGAGCTGCTACAAGCTGATGTTCAGATGATACTTCATGCTGAAATCTCTTTCTAGGAATAAACTTCCACTGCTGGCAGTGTCTGAGAGTAAAGCTTACACAATTTCATGAGATTTTTGCCTCAGTGGGTTTAGTCAGACTTCCAGGGTATTTTTTATTCTTTTTTTTAAATTAAGCACTTTACAGCTAATTTTGCTTTGCTGTTTGGGTTGCAGGTAGGAAGAAGAGGGGAATAAAGGAGACAGACAGGATGCCTTGCTCAAGGGCCTGTCAGCAGGTGAGGAAGCTTTAGTGGTTCTGAGATTGTCCAGGCACGGGGGAATTCACTGCCATGGATCATTGCATCATCAAAGATGACACAAGATTCACTAATATTAATGGATTTATTGTGCAGGGTCACAATACGTGGAGGCTACAGAGTAGCAGAGGAATGTAAACATAAACTGGAAATGTTTAGGAAGAATCTTTCTTTAAAATGATCAGTTTATTTCTTCCACCCAGTACCAGAATTTGATTCTGTTCTCTGGAGTTGGTACCTGTGAGTAACACAAACAGACTAAGCCTATCTCAGTCCCAGCCAGGCTGGTTTACCTGTGGGTGATTTTGGATTAAGGGTCTGAAATCACCATCCTATTTTAGGTTTGAAGGGTGTATTTTTTGCCTAATATGGTCTTCACCTCTTCCCTCTTACTTCCAGAGTTTCTTTAGGTGTGAGTCACAGGTACCTAATGAAGCTTATCCCTTTTTGTTTACCCCTCTGGGGTAGGAAGAATTATCCCCTGGAGGAACTAATCTCTTTTTTGATTGTTTTTGGGGCAACCTAAAGAATTAGAATAGACCACATAGGTTGTTTTAAATAAGTAAAAATCTAATCCCACCCTGAAGGCTGCCCAGCCAAACCCTGAGTCACCATCAGAGCCCAAACTTATGGGCATTTGCAGAGGTTTGTTCAGTGACATGGCATATCTCTGAATACCACCAAACTTGCCACTTGATCCTCCTCCTCCCATTCAAATTAGCTGAGAATCATGTGATCCTGAATGGTCAGAAACTGAATCTTTACAGGATAAGTTAATGAGAGTAGGAAATTGCTACTAAAATTTTCCCCGCCTGTGTTGAAAAGAATCCCGGGGTTTCTAACCCAGACAGCAACTGCAGACTGCAACTCACCCTGTCATTCTAAAGGCATCTGCGAGGTATTTGCCTTGACTCTGGATCTTAGAAGTGAACTTCTGTGCCTAGGCTGGTATTTTTCAAACTTTAACCACAATTTTTTTTCCGTGTCACATCCTCCGCTTTCCTTCTGATCGTTGTTTATTCTGTTGTCTGTGAAAACAGGAGCCTTTTTTGTTTGCGACTCATGGTTGCCCCACTGATTCATGCTCTGACCTTCTTTTGGGGCTGTCACGATGGCCAGCAGGGCACCAGACACCTCTCTCAGCATGTGCATTTCATTAGAATTCAGTAGCAGGAGTGAGAGTGTCTGAAGGTGGTGGAAACAGCATTAGTTGCTGAAAAATGGAAGAATCACTTTATCCATCATGTGCTTCCAAAGACTTTCAAAAAAATCCCAAGCCCTGGGAGATTCTTTTCTTGATGTATTCTTTGATGCTATTTTTAAAACCTCATAGCTTAGAAGCTGGCTAATATTTCACCCCGTTTAGGGAAAAACAAAGTCAAGCCAGTAGTTAGAATCATCACTGTAAAACCTGCACTAATAAAAATTTGACAGTCTTTTCCATATGAGAGGGCCTTTCCCTTCTTTTCTGAAGGAAGCGGTTAAAACAAATGACCATTATGTATTCTATGTGAACCAGGAAGCTGAGCTGGTGAGTGAAGTTTGTCCTAAAAAATGAGAAGCTATGTTGTGTTGTCTGACAGGGTCAGGTGTAGGTGAGATGGGGAGGACCTGGTGGAGTGTGAATGTGAACACCTTGTTGCCATCCAGACACTATTAATAGTGTTTTCCAGCTCTTGGGTTGGGGTGGGAGTGCCAAAATTTTCTGAACTAACTGGAACAATTTGGAGTGTCACAGAAAATTGCTGTCTGCACAAGGATTTGATATTCAAGAAGTTCTGAGTTCAAAACCGTTACCCACAGTCACAAGTTGCTTTTGGAAATGTGGGTGAGCACATTCCTGCTCTTCAGCTGGAGTGAATCCTTCTGATTGCTTGGTTACCAAAAATAAAGACTGGAATTGAGTTTATTGGTCATTATCTTGCTGACCTAGAGCTCTTCAGGAAAACCAGGAATGAAAGTATTAAAGTCTTATTTTTGTCTAATCAACATGGGAGAGACAAAGGAAGTGGATCTGCCAAAAGAGAAGCAGCTCTTTCTGCCAGTGAGAACTGGAACTGGCCTTTAGGAGTGGTCACAGAGAGGCTCTGACAGAGGGCTTTGCAGGTTGGGGAAGAATTTCCATGTACTCCACTGGTTTCTTATCTGCCATCTCATGATTGATGATCCTTGGGATCAAATGAGAGATTGCCCTTTCCCTGCAGAGCATCTCTGCACTTAATCATCCAGAGTTAGGCACCAGCATGTAAAGTAGCTCGCCTCTCCTGGCTTCAGGAGCCTTCTGATTACATCAGCCAAGGGTCTGTCCTCCTGTGCTATCTTTGTGCATCTTCCTTCTTTCCATTGCATTTTAGGAGATGTGAAGAGTTGGGGGAAATAGAGAATTGTTGCCCATTAGTTTAACTTATAGAAATCTGCTGATGAGAATGAAGTCCTGCACTGAACTTGGGATAACTTCTGAGTTATTCAGGAAGCTCTTCTGTCCTCCTGTAAAGAACATCCTTTAATGTCCTTGTCCTGAAAATTGATTTCGGTCAGCTTTGTCTTCGTGTAAGCAAACATGTTGCAGTGGAATGAGTTTGGAATGAAACAGAACTAGAAGATGAGTAAAATCTGACCATGTGAACGCCTCTGCAGGCATTTATCTCCCATCAGGAAGCTGTGGGCTGAAGTTCTGGGGTGGTCCTTGGAGCTCAGTCTCAGAGCACAGTGAGGCAGCCGTGCAGGGAGCCCTGGCTGTATCAGCACAGCACCAGGCAGCGCTGCCTCCCAAGTTTCTGGCTTCATCAGCCTCTTCCAGACACTGCTCCTGCTGCTGGGCTGGCTGTGCTTGTAGACTGCTGTGGGACATGAGGGAGCGTGTTGACACTTGGCATTGTGTGGGGATCCCAGTGGGATCAGTGATGGCTCAGGGATTCTGCTCTGGGATTCACTGGCTGCTGTAGGCAGGCTCCTGCCATGTGGATCAGCTCTCCTGACGGGAGCTGTCTGCAACTGAGATGTCTGGGGAGAGGTTCATACCTAAGTGTTGTGAATCAGGGCTGCTTTAGGCCTCAGAGGACTCAGGGGCTGTCTGGCCTCCAGCTGCTCCTTGTGCAGAAGACTTGGCTACCTGGCCATGTGCTCTTTCTCCAAGGGACTGTGTGGACACAGGCTTCCATGGATGATGCAGTAATACCTGTCTGGTGTGACAGGGGTTAATGTCAAAAAGCCTGATAGAGACCTCAGAGCCCCTTCCAGTGCCCAAAGGAACACCAAGAGAGCTGGAGAGGCACTTGGAATAAGGGCCTGGAGGGTCAGGGCAAGGGGCAACAGCTTCCCACTGCCTGAGGTCAGGGAGAGATGGGATACTGGGGAGAAATTGTTCCCTCAAAGGCTGAGAAAGCCCTGGCACAGGGTGCCCAGAGCAGCTGTGGCTGCTCCTGGATCCCTGGCAGTGTCCAAGGCCAGGTTAGGCACTGGGGCTTGGAACACCCCAGCCTAGTGGAAGGTGTCCCTGCCCATGATGGGGTGGAGTAGGATGACCTTTAAGATCCCTTCCAGCCCAAACCATTCCACAGCTCCTGTGCCCCGCTGAGCTGCAGTGTTGTACACAGCTTCTTTCTGGCAGTGAAGGTCAGCACAAGTGTGTTCAACTGTGGAACAACAGTTTGGAGATTAAGACCTTTGTTGTCTGATTTTTCCCAGGCTAACCATGTTCACAAGTGCCATGACAGAAGGCAGTTGAAGGATGAAACCTGCCATGTGCAGAGCAATAGGAAAGCATTTTTCTGTGGCAATGTCATTATCTTGAACTTTTGCAGAAGAGGAAAAAAAGCAGCAAGGTTTATCTCTGTCTGTCTATCAAGAGAGCTGTATCTGATGAGAAGTTCCCAGAACATTTTCTCCTCCAAACCAGCTGAAGCTACACAGATCCAAGCAATGAAGAGAGAAAGATTCAGAGATGAGTTTGCCTCTCCTTCTTGTGAGCTCAGGCCATGCTGGGAGGAGTGAGACAGGGAGGTCAGGAAATTCCTGGCTTCTCTCTGTTCACGTCAAATCCCTGTATCTAGGGGCCATTCATCCCTTCCATGAGTTATCCCTGTCTAGCGTGCAGGAAACAGTTTCCTAGTGATCTCTACATGCAGAGGTGAGGCCTGTCACCCCACAGATCCTGGGAGACTTAACCCTTGCACCCCCAGATTCCCTGGCAGCTCCCCCAGGGACATCTGTGGGAAGTCGTGGCACTTCCGTGCTGGCTGCCATTCCAATGCCGTGCATTCTAGCAACCAGACCCCCTGGAGAAAGCCACACAAATTAAGGTTGGACACATCTAATATCCCATGAGGGGCTGCTGGGTGGCAGCCTAGTAGGCAGAAGGAGTATGCATTGCCTTTTTCCCCTCAGTTACAGAGTTGGAATCAGGATTCTGGGAAGTGATTGTGATCCAGCAATGAGAATGTCCATCATGGAAGTGGACAATGTGATTAAGGGCCCTGGAGGAGATTAGCAGGAGAGGTATTGATAATTTTGCTTCTAACAGGAATTACAGGAATTTTTTAAGCTTTTTTTTTTAATAGTCTGGAAAGATCAGTTCATTTATCCTTTAAAAGCTACAAGGCACACAAGGTGCAGAACGTGAGACAAGAGTGGCATTGAATGACAAATATTTTATCAGGAGCTGAGAAAAAGGAAGAGGACTGGTGATAGTCAGCGATGTGTTGGTGTGGTTTCCTGGGCACAAAAACGTAGCAGCTTTCCATAGCAGCACCACACTGAGGGTCTTTCATTGTTCCACCTGTGTAAGTTGGCTTTCACACTAACCAGCATGATCCTCCTGCACAGATAGAAATCAGGATGGATTCCACTGATGTCAGTGTGACCATGGCACTGGAAACTGATGGGAGCCCAGTGCTGGGGTTTAACCACTCCTGCACAGCCACCGGGGTCAGCAGGGTCAACCGACCTACTCAGAGCACAGGCAAAGGGACAGTGTTCCTCAGGAACTTGTCCTTGTCCTCTCAGGTGGTGAGAATCTCCAAAGAAGGAGGCTCCACAACCTCCCTGGATGACTTTTATCACTACTTGGTTGCCCGCACAGTAAAAAAGTAAAAAGTTTGTCCCTGTTCAGATGGAATTTCTTGTATTTCCCTGGAAGTGCTGAAGGCCAGGTTAGATGGGGCATGGAGCAGTCTGGGCTGGTGGAAAGTGTCCCTCCCTGCTCATGACAGGGGAGTGGAATGAGAGGAGCTTTAAGATCCTTACCAGCGCAAACCATTCTGGGAATCTGTGATTCTGTGGTTCCAGTTCATGTCCATCTCCTCTCATCCTTTCACTGACACCACGATGTGTCCTATGGCCCTGGGTTTTTGCTGTGCTTCAGAGCACGGAGCAGCCAGCTGTCAGTGAGTAGGCAGGAATTTGGTCTTAGGGGACCAATCTGAAGAGTCACCAGGTTGATTTTGGAAGTGACAAGAGTTTGCTGTGCTGTTGAGTCAGTGGTAGCTGCAGCTGAAATCACAGGCTGCCTCAGGTCACTCTGATTAACATCCCTGATGAGAGTTCCCTACACAAACTGTGTTGTCCTGACACCTGAGGGTCGCTCTCCCTTATTTCAGCAGCTCAATCTTGTATCTCAGCCCTTACTGTTCCAGCTTGCTCGATGGAACTGCACTTTTTTTGACACTCATGTGCTTGTGAATTTGTGGGGACAGTTACAAGGTACCAAACAAAACCCTCCATGTCCTGGACAAAGGAAACTCTTCCAAAGGGCATAAAATTTGCCAAGTGCCAAGCCCCAGCATGAGGCAGGCCAGGGACAAAGAGGGACACAGCCGAATGCTCTTGTGCAATTTTAGCTGTTCTGCATAGGATGCCTTGGGAAGCAAAACACATGTCAGGAGAGCTGTAAATTTGCTTCCATTTGTGCTGGGAATTTTTGGCTGGAATATGTGAAGACATTGGGGACTGCAAATTGCAGAGCACAAAGCTGGGTCCCGATTGTGTCTATCTAAGAATAGCAGTGTGGCTGTGGTCTGCTCACTCTGTTTCGTCCACCAGTCTGCCTTGGGAAGGCTGTAATCTAAGTCTAATCTATTTTTAGCCTGATATCTTCTCCAGACAACATGCAGCTGTCCTGTGAGTTTTATGCCAGAAATTAGCAACACTTGTATGATTCACAAGTTAGCTGAGTTCTACAGGAAAACTCCTGCAGCTAGATATTGTTTTTTTACACGTAGTAAAACAGGAGATTCAAATTCACTGTGTGACACAGACCCTGAATTCTGCCTTGGTCTCAGTCAGGAGGTCATGGAGCTGCTGCTGCTGCCTTTGCTGCTTGCTCTGGGCTTGTCCCACCTGTCAGCATGGTCCCTTTTTAGGGTGAGGGTGCAAGGGGCTGCACCTTGTCCTACCTGCTTTTACAGCACCTGGTTCATCTGTGGGGCTGAGGTTGTGTAAGAGGAAAAGCAACATTCTCACAGCCTAAGCTCTGACATCAGTTATTCAAGTGAAGCATCCCAGTACATGGGAAAAATTAGAATTAATGAACTTCTGGAGGCTTTGATTGTATGTTTAATCAATGGGAGGGATTTCCTGCTTCTCACCACACCGTTGAAGAGGTTTACTTTCTGCTTCAAGTCAAATAAGCACACGTCGGATCTGACTTAATCCCCTTTAGAGCAGCTTTTCTGGGGAAGAAGCTGGAGTGTTTGGTTAAGGATGGGAGCTGAAGTTGGACTTGGGGTCTGTTCCTGGCTCCGAGCTCCTACGTGAGCTTGGGCAGGGACAGGCCAGGACACGTTGGCTTTGGTGAAATACCTCTCACTGTTGACATCTGATTCATTGCATGGGTGAATAGTGCTTCTCTAGAGCCGTCCATGGCTTCCTTGGATGTTTTCACTCCTCATCTCAGGTTCCTGTGAGGTGCTCGTGCTGCCTGTGGTAAAGGGCAGGGGAGCTGGAGTGCAGGCAGCTGCTCGTCGTGGCCGTTTCTCCACCTCACAAGTATCCCATCCATGCAGGAAATTCTGGAGGAATAGCCAAGGGATAAAACCTTCACTTAGGAGCTTTCTGGGCAGTGGAAGAGCCATTCCTCCACTTAAAGCACCAGCTGGGTTTAGGCTAAAGCAGAAGGAGAGCAGCCTCATCCAGGTGATGGGGCTGGGAGACTGGGAATTGTGCCCCTGCTTTGTTGTGTGGCCAGCAGAACAGGGTACAAACCCTGCAGCTGTGTTAGCACTGCAGAGGTTTTGGATGCAGCGTTCCCTCCTCTGGGCCCTTCACTTCAGAAAAAAAAAAAGGAGGCAGATGGGTTAAAATGATGCCAGGGAGAGAAAGGTAAATAGCTGCCAAAAATGCCAGCTGGAGCAGCTGAGTATCAGGTGAGGAGCTGTAACACAGAGCCACTCATGACTCTGTCCTCAAGCAAACACCTTGGGCAGCCTTGGAAAGCTCTGTCAGCCTGACTGTGCAGGATGAGGGAGAACCTGCCCAGCCCACTTTGGCTCCTTCTGGTTTTCTCTGTTTTTAGGGAAAGGAAATTGTACTTTTGCATTAAGCAACATTGTATTGCTCATAATGAAGAGGAGGGAGAAAAAACAATTTGAAACAGGATAGAGAGGCGAAGTGAGACTGTTTCAAAGTATTTTGCTGTTAATCCCTAATCAGAGCTATTTCACACATTAGAAAGTCCATTGCTATGCAGAGATTGCTGAAGTCTCATTCCAAGGTCAGATGGAAGCAAGCTTCGGTGACGTGAGCGGGGAATTCTATAATGACCACATCTTGTAATCTGGAGACCTTGTGCTCATCCCGGGATGTGTTCTGGAACAGTTCTTTATTAACTCCTTGTGCTTCCCCTGCTGCAGTTCCGGGGTTCCTCATGCCTTGCAGTGACACTAGAGGGAGGTACTCCTGTTTGGGAGCAGGAATTCTCATTTCCCTCTCCATTCACCTCGCTGTCATCCCAGTGAACTTTGTTTTGGAGGAGAAGCTCTGTGCTGTGGCGTGTCCCCTCAGCTCCAGTGAGAGGGGCCACATTGCCAGACTGTGCTTCGTCCCTTCTGGGTGGGCGACAACACACGTTGCTCTCAGCAGCTCCGGATTATTATTGTAGAAATGCAAATATGTGACATGATAAGGAGGATAAGTGAGTTTGTCCCCTGGCACAGCCAACACTTCAGCTGTCGTCCTGGCTGTCCATCTCCCTGTGGTTTGTCTGAAGTGTCTGTTCCGTTGACTCACTTATATTCTCATATATATTTATCTGTGTTTTTTAACCTCTTGATTTGCAGGCTCAGAGTATTTCTGGGAGAGGTTTGTGTCTTTCTAGAGGGAAGTTAAGACTTTTGGAAAAACCCTTGCTTGGCTTAGTTATTTTTCACAGACCCATGGGTAGCTTTGAAGCCTGAGATTGACCAGCTCACCCTGAATTCCCTGGTGTAGAAACTGAGGGACTGTGTGTCTTCTCCTGAAAGGCTGTGACCACGAATTTGACCTAAGCGCCCCCTTCTTTTCTATATGTTATGAATCTCTGAGGTTGGGGGAGAAACAAATGCTATTATATTCCTCAAAGATCTCCTTGCTCCTGCTATTTTCTGTCAGTGATGGGCAGTTGGGTCCTGTCCCCTAGCCACCAAACCCATTCCCTGTCCCTGAAGCTGAACCTGTTGCTTGCACAACTCTTATGTTCCCAGCTCCATCCAGTACTCCAGTTTTGATTCCTTGCCTAATTGCTTTTCTGGAGAACAGGATCACACTGAGCAAAGCCAAGAGGATCCAGGCACACACATGACACTTTTGGAAGCTGTACTTTTTAACTCATGTTGCAGGAGCGTGCCCTGTGAGAATGATCCCTGTTTCTGATGGTTCTTACAGATAAACCTCCTGAACCTTGCCTTCAGCCAGGAAGAGGTAATAGAACCCAAGAAGAAAAGGAAGGTCAGTGAACCAGAGAAGCTGCCTCTGAACAGCAGGAAATTATGTTCATTCTGACACACAATACATTTGGAAGGTGTGAGTTTGCATTGTCATCTGACTGCTACAGACCAGTGTTTAACTCTTCCTCATCCCACGTGCATTTCTGCATGTTTATTTGTCTTGTGAAAACTCTGGATTGCCAGGAGACAACAAGCACCAGAGCTGTCATGGCATTGTCAACCAGCTGCACTTGTTTGATGTTCTTAAGCTGAGAATTTGTAATTCCACATAAACGGTGTCTGTGTGCTTCTTTCTGCCTCCTTCCCTCACACTCCCTGCCTCTCACTGGATAAATCCCCTCCTCTGGGGTTGGAAAGTCCTGTGCCACTCTGCCACCCCTATTTAATGGCATTATTTCCAGATGAACTCTGAGCTATCCATGCCAGCAGGCAGCATGTCTCATGATCCACCACACTGGGCTTCATTTCATCCTTTCTGCTGTTTCTGGAGCTTAGATTTTTTTTTTTTTTTTTTCAAAGAAGGGGTCTTATCTCTATTAAGTGCAGAGATAAACTAATCTGTACACATTTTCTGCTGGTGCTGGATGTTTAGGGTTTTTTTCTGACTCTGCAAGTAGTGTTGCCATGACTGTATTATCAGCTTATTTCTTAACCAGCACCCCACTGTGTGCCGAGGGGCTCAGCAGTTGTGTGATATGAATTGTGTTGCAGTACTCCCAGTTTAGAATGAGCTGTAAGAAAGGTACCCAGTGGCTTGCAAATACAGGTAAGGAGAACAACACATGACTAGTATCTGATCCAAAGAGTCTGGAGCTGTCATCTGCTGTGGCAGTGGCCAAGAATGGCTGCAGACATCAGGGCCCTTCCTTGCTGCTGGACCAGTGGTTTTTCCTTGCCTAAGGCTGCCAGGAGATGGGATTGGTACATCTTCCTTCTGCTTTGACTCTGCTTGGCCAGAAAGCTGAAAATCCTGAGTTGAGAGCAAGGTTGGACCTGCCTGATTGAGCAGAGGTAATGCTCAGACTGAGACCCCAAGATATTCTGCCACCCTCCTTCTTCAGGTAATGGAGTGTTGGATTGTAATCCTAAAGCCAGTCCCACAGCTCTCCCCCCTTGGCCCATGGTAAACAGACCCCTGCCTGTCCCTGAGCCCCCCTGCAGTGTCTGGCAGGTTCCAAGGCCTGATACCTGCAGAGCACAGGAGTTCTCCATTTTATTCTCACTTTCACTGCATGTTCTCATTTTTGCACCTGTGTCCTAATAAGCCAGTTTGTTCACATGCCAGAGCCAGCTAGAAACTTTCCTTCAGCCTGGGTTTTGTAACAGTGTTTGCCCTCAGGGCTTCACATCCAGGAGTGAGCCTTGAGGTTCTGCACGTGGGTCTGCTGTCACCTCACAGCTCTGCCTTGGCACTGCTGGGCTCTGAGGGCCACATTCCTTCAGCCCTGACTGCACCCAAAGCCATGTCCTGCTGTGGGTCACACACAGGGGTGAGAATGAAGCATGGCAGTGATCATGGCTGCTCCAGCAAGGTGATTTCCCTCTTCTCCAAGTGATTCCCAAGGGTTAGGGGCACATCAGCCTGCCTGGTGCAGTCTAGGGGATGCCAAGTGTCCTGTCCCCCAGTGAAAGTGCACACAGCCACCACCAAGTCAGCACACAGCTTCACTGGCCCCATAACACTCTGGTCTCGTAACCAGGGCCAGGACTCACTGTCTCAGTTCACACTGGATTCTAATCAGCCATTTTACAGTAATGACTTTTAGTCATTTTCATTTCAGGCTTGGTTAGAAGTAAAGCAAGTGGTGATCAAGTGCTGCAGTAAGCATCTGATTTTTTTTTTTTTTTCCCACTAAGTTGTGGTTACCATCAGATTCTAAGAAAAGCCTTTGCACTGCAGATTGGAATCATCTAAGCACTTACACATATCCTTTTATTTATTGGTGATTCTGCTTGGCTAGTTAAAGGTGAAAACCCCTTTTTCTTGTGTTTCAGTCGCATTTCTAGTTAATACTCATTAACTGACTTAATGTATGTTACACATCATCAACCTGATTCACTACTGACATAAAACAGAAGCGATTCGTTAGTAACGGTCCCTTGCCAATTAGTGAACTAAATTACGTTTGAACAATTTTCTTCAAAGATTCTCCTCCTCCCCTTATGCATCATTTGGCTAGTCCCCTGCATGCTTACAGTAATTGTGTGCGTGCAGTGAAAGGAGACTGTTACCTCCTCAACCAAAATAAATGAATATGTGATCCCGGTGCTAATGCAGCAGTGAGTAATACAAAGAATCGCAGCCATCCTCCCTTTGATCACCCAAAGATCCCAACAGCAATTAAGATTAAAAGCTGCATAAAAAAACCCCCAGAATATTAGGGACATTCTGTAAGGGGAAAGCGAATGCTCCCCAGGGTTTTTCAGGAAACCAGCGAAGAAGGGGAACCTGTTCTAGTTTATCGCAACCTCAGCCTCTTCAATTGCTGTGGTGTGGATATCCTCAACCTGCCCAGCCACAGCCACGTGAGTGGGGCTTCTGGAAATCCTTCCTTCTTTCTGGGATGGCATTTAACAAGAAGAACAGTCTCAATTTCAAACTGAAAGTCAAACTGAAGTCAAACAGAGAATGCATCGTCTCAACCACATCCTTAAATACCCTGTCCTCGACAGGAAAATAACCCCAGCCCCTGGTGCTGTGCGGGAAGCAGGTGGACAGCTGTCAGCATTCGGTTTTCACCTGAAAACAGAGGATTCTTTTGGCTTTGTGCAATCTAGGAAGTCCTCTGATCTGATCACTGCTGCTGCTTTTTCAGTTTTGGAGATGGCAGAGATGAGAAACGAAACATTACCCAGAAACTGAAGAAACGAAGATGAGTTCATGCTAAAAACAGGAGAGTTTTTGATTGATTTTAACAGAGCATGGAGGGGCCTCTATCCATGGTGGTGAAACAAAAATCACTGTCCCAGTTAGCTGAGTGCTCATGTTTTCCCTCCAGTGGATTTAGGAAGTGACCCCAGTGGAATGTCTTGGCTGTGCCTTGCTCTGAAGGTGTTTAGAAATCAGCCAGAGTTCTCCTGAGTGTAATTCTAATCATCAATCTTTTACCCCAGGGGCTGTTCTGTGAGATTACCATCTCAGGATTTTGGCTGGAAGTTTAATTTTTGTAGGTTCTGCATTCTTCCCCTTGAGTCAGCAGGTAAAGTATGTGGCTGTGGCCTGCGTTTGTCATGCCACAGGGCTGCCATTCTTGGGGGCCAAGGACCTTGTGCCAAAAGCATAATGTCACCCTGATGGAATCCCACCCACGTGTGTCACCGGGCAAGGTCTTTTCTGCTAATGGATGAGTAAAATTTCACCAGGCTTTTGTTGTCATCACGAGGTAAGTAAGAGGGATTTGCATCTGAGCTGGCACATTTTCCAGAATCAGTTTCCAAGGCTAATTTAAGTCTGGTTGGCATGTAGATCTTTCCTTTAAGCGGAGGCTGAGATTCCGAAGGCTCACAGTTTTCCATAGGAAACGCCGCCCTGGGTATCCATGTGCCAGACAGGCCTGTTTGGCATTTCCCGGAGCATCAATGACCCACTGTTCTAATGCAGAATCCATTGGCTGATGGGGTGAATACCTGGCTGTGGAGCTGGCTTTATGCTGGAAAAACAGGAATGCAAATACTCGGGCTGTGATCAGTGGATTCTATGCTCACATTCCTGGAAGTGTCCAAGGCTAGGTTGGACATTGGGGCTTGGAGCAGCCTGGGAAAGTGAAAGATGTCCCTGTTCATGGCAGGGAGTAGAATGAGATGGGCTTTAAGGTCCCTTCTCACCCAAACCAATCCATAATTCTGTGATTTAACATCCTAAGAAGGTTCCTGGCTGCTTAAAAGAAAAGAACCCAGCCCTGTCCTGGAGGGCTTTGGGCAGACACCAGAGGGAGAAGAGGGATGTGGGAGGCAAATACAAGGTACTGGTTTCTTTTCCAAGCATGTCATGCTATATTCTGTTCATGCTACTTGTGTTTCTCTGCAGGACGTGCAGCGTGGGGATGTTTACTCTGATGAAAATCTGGGCTTGATAACAGGAAACCAAGTCCTTTGTGCAGTAGATTGACCTTGAATCACACACAGACCTTTTTTCAGTAACAGAGGGTAAGACTGTGTAAAACACAGGAAAATGGTGTCTCCAGAAAACAAAACTGGCATTTGGAGTTGGCTAGAATGTGCCCAAGCCTCTGCCAGCCTCAGCTCCGTGAATGTCAACCCGAGCAGGTGGTCGAGGCGCAGCCACGGGTCAAGGCCTTGTAGGAGAATCAGGGGGACAGTTGCTTTTTGTCCCTGAATACTTTTCCTTAAAAGTTCACTCTAGACAGAAAAATGAAGCTGCGTGTGCCTGTGAGTGAGGAGCAATGCTGGGATGCAGGAGACCCTGCAGTGTGGGGGCATTCAGCAGTTTAGGGAAGGATTCCCTCCCTCCCACTCTTCCCACACATAGGGAGTGCTGGCCTTTGGGGCAGGAACCATTTCAGGAGAGATGCAGGAGCTTTGTTACAGGGGTTGGATCTGCTGGATGTTTCCAAGTGCTTCCTCAGTGTTAGTAACACAGCATTGCAGGACGCAGCTCCATTAATAACCAATAATTCCACAGTGAAGGAGCTCAGCTTACATGCAAAGACCTACATGCAAAAACATGCTGAACTCTGCTCACACACCTCCAGCTGTCCTCTGCTGCAGCTCTCCAGGCACAGAATCACAGAATGGTTTTCATGGAAAGGGACCTTAAAGCTCACCTCATTCCACCCCTAGCCATGGGCAGGGACTCATTCCATTGTCCCAGGCTGCTCCAAGCCCTGGTGACCAACTTGGCCTTGGACATTTCCAGGGATCCAGGGGCAGCCACAGCTGCTCTGGGCACCCTGTGCCAGGGCCTGCCCACCCTCCAGGGAACAATTCCTTCCCAATATCCCATCTCTCCCTGCCCTCTGGCAGTGGGAAGCCATTCCCTGTGTCCTGTCCCTCCATCCCTTGTCCCCAGTCCCTTTCCAGCTCTCCTGGAGCCCTTTTAATCCCTGGAAGGGGCTTTGAGGTGTCTCTGGAACCTTCTCTTCCCCAGCTCTCCTGGGCTGGCTCCAGAGCAGAGGGCCTCCAGCCCTTGGATCATCTCCATAGTTTCCTCTAGACTGGCTCCAGCAGTTCCATGTTCTCCTTGTGCTGGGACTCCTGAGCTGGAGTCAGCTCTGCAGGTGGGGTCTCACCATGGAAGTTAATCCCCATCTTCCAGTCCCAGTATTTTGCCTGCCATTAACTAAAGACTGGGTCTTATCTGTGAAGGCAATCATTTGCTGTTGTTCATTCCTCCTGGAGCACAGCAGCAGGGCTCTGGTGACTCCCAGCTGTGTCCCCTAAGCAATGGGCTGGGAAGGGACAGCACAGGCAGTTACAACCTATGTGTTCTCCTGATCAACTTCCCATGGGTTGGACTAGTTTTCATCCAGAACCTTTTCCTGACCTGGCTCCCCCGCATTGCCAACAGCTGACAAGAGTGTTAGGGGAATTATCTTGGGGGCAGGGACCCCAAGATCTCTTGTTTTGGCACAAACCTCCACATTGACCAAGCTCAAGAGGAGCCAGAGCCTGTAGCACAGCACAAAAACTCCCTGGAAACAATTTGATATTATTCCATGGAAAATCAGTGCATGCTTCAGCACCTGGGAGATGCTGGCAAGCAGGACACTCAGGCATGGCTGAGTTGCCTGTACAATCAAATATTTCCCATTCCTGATAGTTGTTACCTGGTTTCCCTGCCGAAGCACTGGAATTACATTGAAATAAAAAAGGAGTCAGGCCAGTTGCCTGACACTGTGTTCTTTCTATTTTCGAAGAGCTGCACAGAGAGTTTAACTGGAAGCCTTGGAGCAGGAATTTCTGTATTTCTGTATTTCTGTACATTTTAGCAAAGCCAGATGGGCTCACCTACATATACTTTGCTGCATGTGTTAATTTTGGGGAAGCTTTGTGTGCTTTTATGCTTTTGGGGACATGAAAATCTGACCCACAATCAACTAGCAGTGTTTCTGTAAAGGAGATCCAAGGATTTGACATGGATGAGTCAATTTTCTGCTTTAAAAAAAGACGTCAGCCTGCAAGTAAACTTGCCATGGCAGTGGTGTGTTGGAGGGCCATTACCTACTTATTTCCAAAAATTATTTAGCCGACTGGCTGGCCGCCTTTCCTTTTTCCCAGGCTCTTGGAGAGAATGTAAGAGCTGAGCTACTTGGCTACAAGAGATTTTCTCCTCTGGAATTGGCAGCTGCTCATTCCGGAAGAGCAGCAGCATATTTGGCCACTGATTGCAAAAGAAAAGGGAAAACCATTATTTTTTCATTTTGCTTTTTTTAACTCTCCAGTGGGAGACATTGACTGTGTTTGGGTGACCCTCGTTGCTACAGCATTGCTAAGGCTTCCCTATTCCTTAAAAGTAAAAAATTAGGATATTCAGTTCTTAAAAATGCATATATTCCCCTTGGCTGGGCTCGGAGCAAGCGGGTGCCAAGTGTCTCTTTGTGTCAGGCCTTACACAGCAGCACATTCAACGTCATGGCTTCATGAGTCAGGATTTTCTCTCTGAAAAGGATCACGTCAAGAAAACCAGGACAAAAATTCCCTATAGCCCAGCAACAGAGCGTGCTGTGTAAGAAGCTCTGTTGGGAAGGAGAGCAAGATGTGAGAGTCAGATCTGTCCGCCTGGGCATCCTTCCACACCGGACAAAGGCAGCGCTCAGTGACGGTCAGCGAGGCTCCATGACTCAAGCGCTTTGATGATCGCTCCAGGAGGAGCTCGGCGCGTGGGCCCAGCCAGACCTGCGGCCGTGCCGTGGCTTTGCTGATGTCAGGGCACCTTTGAAGCCACTCCACGACTGCCTCATTGCTCGCCTTGCTGGGCTGAGGACGCCGTGTGGGCCCGTGTGCACCATGGCTGCTGTTCAGACACGCTGGGATCGCACGGAGCCACCGGGAGCTCTGGGGTTTGTTGGATGTGTTACATCACAGGGGCTCTGCTGCTGTCACCACCAGCCCCGTGTGCATCACTGTGGCAGGAAACGCTGCCCGTGGGCAGGCTTGGGTTTTTCAGCTGCTATTTCCTCTGCTTTCCATTTGTAATTCCATTAATCCATCAGCACCTATTGCATCCACAGGTCACAAGATGCTTTGTAAAGGAGGTTGAACTTCTCATGTAGGGAGGGAGTGGAGTGTGTCTCTGCCCATGGCAGGGGGTGAAACAGGATGAGTTTTAAGGTCCCTTCCAACCCTAATGATTCTACAATTCTATGATCTTTATGCCTGCTATAAAGAAGGAGAAGCTGAAAGTCGAAGTGGAAGTCACTCTCCTGAGGTCACAACTTTGCCAGCCAGGAGTGATTTGACAGAGCTCAGTTCTTCAAGGTGCTTTCAACAGATGCTTCTCTGCAGTTTTTGATGTTGTGTAGATTTCTGTGAGGAATTTCCTTTGTTAGTCTGGAATATTACTGGAGAGCCTTGTGAAACAGGACTTTGGGAAATTAATTTTTCCTAAATTCAGTGCTCTGCTGGGGGCCATCTCACTTTTTCCTCTCATTTGCACCTTAGTGGTGACATTTGATATTTGAGGGAGGCATCAAAGAGAGGTGAATATGGAGGGATGTTGCTGAAGCTGAAACTCTTTCTGTTGGTGCACCCACTCTTATTTGAGGTTTGAGAGTTCTGTCTGACAGCAAATGGCCTTAAACTCCATATTTGGTTGACGAAGAGAGATCAGCTCTTTCCCAGAGTGATTCAGAGTGGAGACAGACTCTCCTTTTGAATCACTGAAGGAAGCCTTTCCTCTCTCTCTCTGTTATCTGCAGAGGGACATGGGCTTTGAATGAGCTGCTGTGGATCCCACTTGCATCCTGCTGGTCTTCACCAGCAAAGCCACTGGACTTGCTCTTGTGGGGAATATCACACGTCCTGCTCAAGCACGTTATTTTGTATCTGCACTGAGGGGGCTTTGCACCTTCCTCTGGAGCATCTGTTGGGAGTTACTGCTGGAGGCAGAGATGGGCTGGTTGGGCTTTAGGTCTGATCTGGCCATTCCCGTCTTCCTTTGATCTAGAATAATGTTTAGCCATTGCTTACTGGTGCAGGAAGGATGAGGATTTTGCTTATTTCCATATTTCTGCAGATTTTTTGAGAAACAAAGAGTCACTTGCTTTGGGTTTAGTGAGTCTGGAGATTAGCACTGATCCCCATGAGTCCTGTGGTGTGTGCAGCATTCCTGGGAGCTGTGTAGGGGCTCCCTGGGTGAGCACAGCATGCCTTGGACAGGCTTGTGGGGTGAACACAAGAGAAGATAGTTTGGTGTATGACAGTGAAGCAAAGATGGAATGAGATGGGAATCACTGGGGGGCTGAGTTTTGGGTCATATTCAGGTGGTTTTGCTGTCTATTTCCAGTTCCTCTGAAACTTAGTTTTCTGCTGAAAAAACTAACTCAGAAGGATTTGTGTGAGGACATTCAGGAGCCACACTGAATTGGGGGACTGTTTTTTGAGCCTTATCTGTGGTATTTTCAGAAGAAGACAACAGGTGAAGGAGGGTGATAAAATTCCCCTGGCTCCAGCCTCTGCTTCCAGGACACAGTGAAGGCAGAGCTGGCATCCCCAAGCCAAGGCAGGAGGGAAAAACACTTCATTCCTGGGAGCCCACCTGCTCTCCTGCTGCTGCTTTTCGCCAGCCAAGGAACATTCCTTTGCTCAGGAAAGCAGGAGCTCTGTGCCAGGCACACCCCCCACCTGCGTGGGCTGGGAGAAAGAGGAGGCCAGGCACAGCAGCTGCCCCTCGCCAGGCAGGAGCTTATGGAGAAGCTGGATCCCTTCTGAGTAACAGTGAATTCCTAAGCCAAGCAAGGGTGCAGAGTCCCTTTGCTGGGAGCAAGGCAAGTCTGTTCTTGGTGGGAAGTTCCTTCTCGGAGGCTCACCCAGGGAAGAAGGGGGGGAATATGGGAACAGACAGGCTGCGTGGGACTGTGGGGCCGCAGCCTGCTCCATGATGGGACGCAGAGCAGTGGAGTGATTTCCCTGGAATGTCGGGATGGCTCACCATTGACATGAATGAACAAAGGTGGGGGAGGACCTTGGGCTTCCCCTTGCCCAAGGTGTTCTGACTCCTGGTGCTTTCCCATTGAGACTCAAAGAAAAGCTGCTTGTCCCTCTCCATCTTCTTCCCAGTGTTGCACAAAGCCAGGAAGGAAGGATCCAGGGACTTGGCTGTCTCCTGCTGCATCAAGGGTGGGCAGCATCAAACAGTCTCCTCTGCTCCTTTCATAGGATGATAGAATTGTTTGGGTTGAAAGGGATATTAAAGCCATCCCGTTTCCAAACCCTGCCATGGACAGGGACACCTTCCACTAGGCCAGGGTGCTCCAAGCCTCATCCAGCCTGGCCTTGGACACTTCCAGGGATCCAGGGGCAGCCACAGCTTCTCTGGGCACCCTGTGCCAGAGCCTCCACACCTTACAGGGTATGATTCCTTCCCAATATCCCATCTCTCCCTGCCCTCTGGCCATGGAAAGCCATTCCCCCTTGTCCTGTCATCCTTGTAAAAGTCTTTCTTGTAGGTTCCATTTAGGAACTGCAAAGCCACAATTAGGTCACCCCAAAGCTTTCTTTTTTCTTTGGGATGAACAATCCCAACTCTCTAATCTTTTCCTCACAGAAGAAGGGTTACAGCCCTTGGAGCATCTCTGTGGCCCCCTCTGGACTGGCTCCAGCAGTTCCAGGTCCTACCTGTGCTAGGCCCCAGGGCTGGGACAGCTCTGCAGGTGGGGTCTCACCTGAGTGGGGCAGAGGGGCAGAATCCCCGCCTCCCCTGCTGCCCACACTGGGGGATCAGCCCAGGGCATGGGGGGTTTTGGGATTCCAGAGCACACAGCCAGGGCATGGCCAGCCCTCACCCACCAGCACCCTGAAATCTTTCTCCTCAGAGCTGTTCTTGATCCATTCATCCCCAGCCTGAATTGATCCCAGGTGCTGTCTCAGCAGCAGCACACAGTCCTGTTAATCCACATGAGGTTCCCATGGACCCACTGCTTGAGCTTGCCCAGGTCCCTCTGGATGGCCCTGTCCTTTGGGTTTGTCACTGCACCCTCAGCTCAGTGTCATCTGCAAGCCTGCTGAGGGTGCCTCAATCCCTTCCTCTACATAATTAATGCAGATACTAAATTACACTGGTCCCAGTATGGATCCCAAAAGCAGCTGCAGTTGGGACTGAGAGATGCTTAAGCTCCAGTGAACTGCAGGATTCCACACAGTGCTTCCCTCCTGCCCTGCTCCTCAGGGCTGCCCTATGCTTGGACCAAATTCCTGGGCTCCAGACCAGGCTGAGCACCTGAAGGTTCGCTGTGCCAGCACCAGCTGGTGGGCAGGTCTGGCTCTCTCCCAGCACACGGCACCGGGAGCTGCGGGCTGACCCCGCGGGGCTGCGCCTGCCTCTGACACTCAACACATCCCGGCGGGAATGGCAAGTGGCCACCGGCCAGGATTTCAGGCTGGGATGGAGCGCCATGGCCTGTCCCTCCCTGCCAGCTGCCTGCAGTGCCCCGAGGCAGCGGCTTCGCAATTCCGAGCAGCGGAAGTGGCAGCCACACGTCGAGCCACTCCTGGCAGCGCCACGGGTCACTGCCAGCCCCGCCGGCCGCGCTTCCTTCCCCTCCGGCTCCCGGGAGGGGAAGCTGCCCCAGCAAAGTGCCCATCAGCAAAAAGGCTGCGGGTGCCGCAGGGACACCCAGCTGCCTTTTGGATCAGCACCCAAGGAACTTGGCAGGAATTGCGCTAGAGGAATGGAATAGCAGAGCTGGGAGAGCCAGGGGATTTGGGAGATATAAATGGGATGAACCCAGCCACGGGGCTGGTGACAGTTGCTACCTCAGGTTATTTTTTGGAGGTGTTTGGATATTTCTAGGGAACTGCCCTGACTGTGTTTTCTGCCCATCTGGCTCTCTCCTCCCCTGTGGTTATGGAAAGATGTTTTTCAGCCAAAAGTGCCTTGGTTCCGCAGCGCTCCCCGTGAGCCGTGTGACACTGCCTCCAGCGCTGGGATCGGCGCTCAGTGCTTTCCCACAATAGGCTGGACACCGCTGTGAGGATGCCAAAAAACCTTCTGGCTCCAAAAGGGATTTAGCCCAGCAAAGCCGTTCTGCTGCCTGAATTCAACCCCTGATCCTGCCGTGTCCAAACCACTCTTGCTTCCATCTTCTCTCAACCGAGCTGCTTGCACATCCCAGCTGGGAAGCTGAGGTTGGGAGAAAGTCTGTGGAGTTGGGGAGTGAAGCTTGGAGATGCTGTGGTGAGCAGCTCCTGCGTGGTAACTAGCTGCCTGGTCTGCATCCCTGTCCTGTCTCTTCCTGGGGCTCTTCCATAGGCAGCAATCCTGGAAAATCAGGATAATCTCTCCTGATTGTCTCTCACTGCGGTCAAAGCCCAGAGTGTCTTGTCCCACCTTCCAGTGGTGGATAGCAGATCCTTCTGCCCTGCCCCACCACATCCCCTGCACCTCCCACTCCATCTTTTCAGGCTCAGCAGGCACTGGGATTTTCCAGCCCTTCTGCCAGGCTGTTTCCCGTGCTGGGTCAGGGTTTCCTCAAAGTTATCACCTCATCCCATGAGCTGGTGGCCAGCAGAAGAGTGGTTCCCATACTCTGCCAGCCACTGCCAAAGTTGCTGCCAGATCCTGCTCATCCCTGCTCTGAAGCCTGCCTACACCAGCTCGGCTTCCCAGTGCTCTTCCATCCCACCCTCCAGCACCATTTTGGTGGTCCTCATCCAGCTTGGCCCCTAAACTGGTGCTGACACCTTTGCAGACAAACAGATCTGTGCCCAGCAGTCCCCTCCAGCCAGATGCCACCAGCCATGCATCTGCTGGGAGAGGGTGGCATCTCTTCTCCCACCTCTCTTCCAGGAGTTTGCTGCAGTGCTCGCGTGCAGGCAGCTGGAGGGAATCAGGAGCTGCTTAGAGAAAATCTGGGCAAAGACAAGGGAAAAAAAAAAAAAGTCCTGGGACCTGGCAAGATCCTACGCAATTTTCCATGAGAAATCCAACGTGGCCATCCAGCCCGTCTGTGCTGGAGTGTTCCCAGGCCTCTCCCAGGGTCAGCAGTGTTGCCAATGCCCACCCAACTTTCTGTAGAGCCTTGACCAAGCCTGGTCTCCTGCCCATGGCTCCAGCGGCTCCTGATCCCCTTCTCCCTCTCTGCTGCCAGTTCCCAGCCGCCCGGGGAGCTGCCGGCCTCCCGTTGCTCCCGTGACATATTTATTGCTATCAGTTAAGTCTTTAATTTCCTTTGTTTCAGAATATCTGACAGCGCAATTAAGACAGCCCAAAGGGAAGCGTGTGTGTGCTCGGTCATCAGACCTGCGGTTACCGTCTGTCTGAAAGCGGTGCTGGAGCGGGGCTCGGGAACAGCTGCCAGGCTTCCAGGCTTGTTTTAATTTTCTAAGAGGTTAACTGAGAGCCCGACGCGAAGAGACACCCGTACACACCCAGAAACCCCGCCACACACAGGGAGCCACACGCACCCGTACGGAAACACACACATAAACACAGATGTGGGCCGGCACGGGGACATGTAAACACAGCCCTGTGCGGAACCAGCCCCAGGAAAGCGGGATGGGACCTGTCTTATCCCAGCTTTTCACAGGTCGTGGTGTGGCCGGATGGGGCTGCCGAGCGGGGAGCGAGGTGCACCCTGCACCTCCAATCCATGAAGTGCAGCTTTGTTCTGCCCCGGCTCCAGCACGCTGGGCAGGTCCCTCCCGCTGCTCGGCCGAGATCTTCTGGGGAAAGAGCCCGGTCACAGTAGCTGCGAAGAGGCACAGCTGGGGCTTGTTTCCTCCCGGGCTTGGCTGCAAGGCGAGCATGCGAGGATGTGGATGTGCTCGGGGTCGGGGCTGCGGAGCTCTCCCAGCCAGCACCAGGAGCCGGGCTGGGCCCCTCTGCCCAGGCGTGCTGGAGGGGGCAGAGGAGGCTTTAATATTAATTACAGCAGGGTTAGGAAAGGATAGAGCCTTTCACTTTGTCCCTAAGGATTGGTAAATCCTGAGTGGCTGCAGCTCCCAGTGTGCTGGAGACTGGTGGTGCTGGGGTGGTGGGAGCCCAAGGTGCTGGGGTGGTGGGGTCTGGTCCTGTTGGGGTGATGGGAACCGATGGTATTGGGCTGGTGGGGACTGGTGCTGGAAGTTGCTGGGATGATTTGGACCAGTGTGTCAGGGTGATGGACCAGGGGCCAGTGGTGTCAGGATAATGGCGACCAGTGGTGCTGGGACCAAAGATGTCAGGGTGAACTGTGAGCCCGGGGTGATGAGCACCTCAGAGAGCCAGTGCTGCCCCACAAGATGCTGACACACAGCAGCACCAAGGTGGGGTGTTTGCCAGAACAATTTGGCAACACCAAGGTGAGGTGACCACATCTTCCGCATGGAAAACCCCATCCCAAAGCCTGGCAGGCATCTCACCAGGGCTGCCAGGAAGAAACAGACTTCACCCACCCATCACTGTCCTTCGTGCTCCAACAGCAGAGCCCATGTGGGAAATACCAGGCTGGGAATAAAGCAAGGAGAAATCTTTCTAGGAGCAGGCTTGTACCTCACAATCCTCTCTGCTTGTGCCCAGCTGCAGAGGAAGAGAGTCTCCGGTGGTTTTTAAGGGCTGGGTTCATGCTGCTGCCGTGGGGCCTCCTTTAGAGCTTGCTCCTCTCCCGCTCCTGTCTTCACAAAACATGTAGGAACTTCCTATCTCTGGAGCCTCGGGCCCTTAGTCAAATTTGGTTGGCAGCCACAGGCGCGCACACGCTCGCCCGGCGGGATTGCACGCACACCTTGTTTTCTTAGGAAACAAGAGGGGAGCGTGACCCAGGCTGGGTAGTGCTTCATTCTGCTGTAATAAATTAACATGTCAACTGTTCTGGCCCTAAAACCTGTCCCAGATGCAGTCAAAGCCAGGGGGAAAGCTTGGCATCCTCGTGGTGAGCTCAGCCAGGTGAGGGAGGTGCGGCCAAGTTCAGTGGGACACCCAAGGTGCCCATTGGGGCTCACTCCCTGCCTTGCTGCTGGCATGGGCAGGGGGCTTCAGCAGAGGGGTTCTGCTGGTGTTGGGTGAAGTCCTGAGCAGGGAAATAAAGGGTGGGACATCCCCAGTTTTAACTGGGAGTGTCCCCCTCTTCCCCTTGGTGCTGCTGGGCTGGCAGTGCTGCTGTTCCCTGGTGTCAGAGACCATGGGGAGGGCAAAGAGCAGGGACAGACCCATCAGTCTGTCAGGGCTGTTGTCCATCTCCCCTTAGTATCGAGAGTAACTTCTGCTTTCCTTTTCTCTGTTTCTCCAGAAATCTCCACTCCTTTTGCTGACTCTCTGAATTAGTCTTAGTGGGAAAAGAGACAGCAGGGGCTCATCTTCCCCCAGAGCTGCAGTGATGTGCAGCCAAAGGTGGCACAACCCTCTGTGCCCCACAGGGCTGGAGGCCACCAACTGGAGCAGCAGGAGGGGCACAGGGGGGCTCCAGTGGCTTGTGCCCTCTCTGAGGCCCTGGCACCAGGGACCTTGGGGACCTGGCACAGCTCCTGCTTAGTCCCAGGAATGGTCCTTCCCCACCGTCCCCGCCATCCTGGCAGGTTTCTCCCAGTGTCACCTGCTCTTTTGGGAGCCTGCTTGGGATTTGCTTCCAAACACTTTTCTTCCCATCTCATCACCCCTGCCAGTCCTCCGCCTCATCCCAAAGTGCTCTCCCTTTCCTTAGGTGAGATCTTTCCCTTGAGCTCTCCTGATTTTCCCTTCAGTGCCAGGAATTATGTAGGTTCAGGCTGTATGAAATGCCTTATTAAGCAGATGTGTCTCAAACAGCTTCAACCTCACAAGTCCTGCTGAGTTTTGGGCTTTGTGCTCAGTCTTCCAGGCAGATCTCACATCCCATGAGACCTGAGCAGAGCAGGGGTGGAAGAGCCAGGATGTTCACTCCCTTTTGGACATTGATGACCAGATGCTTTGCATGCTGAGGGTCTGGCCAGGGTACTGAGCACTTTATTGAGGCTCCTCCATCAGTGCCAAGCGCAGCCGGGGCTGCAGAAATGCCCCGGTCTCTGTTGGAGGGCGGTAGCTGCGAAGAGATAACCCCGCTATCAGATCCCCGGGGCTGGCCCTGCCCATCGCTCCAAGGCAGCCCAAAGCATCCCCTCCTCGAGGGAAGAGGGTCTCTAAGCCCCGTGCGGGGGCTGCCCAGCCAGCCCCAAGTTGAGGTGCAGCAAGGAGAGGCCTCTCCAGCAGCTCTCCAGGGCTGGAGGTGACCCCGCTCCAAAGCTCACTCACCATGAGAACTGAAACACTTGCTGAGCAAAGCTGCCTACAAGGGTCTCGAGGGACCACTGGGGATGTGTCATCCCGCTCCCGAGCCAGCCCCGAGCTCCAGCGGTGTCACACAGAGAGTGGCTCTGCCCGGGGGTCCGGATCCTGGCCCCTGCCCTCCCCCTGGCTCTTACGGTCCTGTGCCAGGTCCCCTGCTGGGCACGGGGGCGGCTCTCGGAGCCGAGTCCTGCGACAGAAGTTGCGTTCGTCTCGCCTCCAGCCCATTGTCTTGTTTATTTGTCACGGTTGGTCCCCAATTAGGAGTTTGAGCCGTTTGGGACAAGGACTGTTTCTTCCCATGTGAACGTGCGGTTCCCGCTCCGCAGGGCTGTGATGTGGCCGGCGACCCGCAGGAGCATCTGCTATTGCAGCAGCAGTGCCCGAATGCGTTTCAGATGGGCTCGGCTCCGCTTTCCGTGCTCGGGCCGGCGGCCAGCCGGAGATGGAGCCTCCAGCCGGCCCTCGGGATGCGATGTTCCCATCCTCGGGGACCCGGCTTGGGGACCTGCTGGGGAGATCGTCACCAGCTAAACGCGCCTGGACGGTGCCGAGCCTTGGGGGGATCCCTGGATGGGGAAGGGGCTCTGCCTTGGGCACCAATGGGTCCGCCCCAGCCTGAGCGCACATAGGGGAGGGCGGGACGCTCCACCTGGGGTCTCCCAGGGAACGGCCCGACCGCCACCCCCAGCTCTGCCGGTGAGGTCAGCCGTGCTTGGGATGCTCCCGCCGGCTCATCCCGGGGATGTAGCGCGGGTCACCCCGCGGAGAGGACGCCCAGCCGGCGGTGCCCCAGCCCCGCACCTGCTCCCGTGGACGGCAAGTCCCGTCTGGCCGGTGGCCCCGGGGCAGCGCAGGGCCCGTCCGGCCGGGTTCGCGCGGCGTCAGGCAGCACATGATCCGCGCCGCGGGGCCAAGGGCTGAGGTCAGTCAGTCACACCCAGGCAGCGGCACTGACTTCACCGCGGGCAGGAGCAGCTCCTCACGTATCCCGCTCCCCGAAGGCAGCGCTGACCCGCCTCTCGGGGCCCATGGTCAGGCCGCTCCGTTATCGGGGCGCGGGCATCGCTCCCATCGCAACGGATGGTTCCCCGGAGCCCCTCCTGGCTCTCGTCCCAGCCAGCATGGTTTCTCCGGTCCTGGGGCCGAAGGGGAGTCACTGACAGGGTCCTGCCGGTGCCGCTGGGGAAGCCGCAGCGCCGGTTCCTTCGCGGGGCTCCCGGTCCTGCTCGCGGGGCTGGCCCGCTTCCCCGGGGCGCCGGCTGGGTGGGATCAGCCGCTGGCTGAGGTAATTGAAAGCCCTTTCCATCTCTCCCGAGTCTGGGATGAGCAGAGCAGCGCGTCCTGCCTCGCTGGGGCGATGGCACGAGCCGGGGGCCGCCGTCGGCCCCGACTCCAAAACCCCAGGAGAGGGTAGAGGAAGGGATTTGGGGAATTTTAGGGGCTTGTCCACGAGTTTCCAGGGAAGGAAGAGTTAATCCCCCGCCTGCTGCTAATGAGCCTTAACTGGGAATGACCCGACACAGGGGAGAAGTGAACCCATTGTCCTCGCCTGTGTTTGACTGTCTTCCAGGGAGACTCATGAAACGCAGAGTCGGGGCGTGAGTTCCCGATTTATGTCAGGAGGCTGTGATTTATTCTATTTATTTATTTTTGCCATCTGCTTGAGGAGGGATGTTGAACGCAAGCGTGAGAAATCCAGATGTGCACAGCTCCTCTCTCCCGAGCGGGACATCGTCCCCAGCCCGGCTCCCGGCCCCGCCGAGCCCGGCCCTGCCCCCGGGCCCTGACACCCCTCGAACTGCCCGGGGCAGGTTGGTGGCACCCCATGGCACCTGCCACATCCCTGGCGGGGATGAACTATGGGTGTTGACACAAGGAAGGGCAAAGTTTGGATGTCCAGCTCTGGACATCCCAGCACAGGAAATGTTGGTCATATAATGCCGTGGTAACAATAGCCATGGGAACATCAGTGTGGCCCCAGCTGCAGGTTCAGGGTGACCCTGGTAGCCACCAGGATGCCATCGTGACAAGTGCTGCAGGACCTGGCCCTGGGGCATAATGCCCATCCTAACGTGATGATGCCTGCCCCACACCCGCGGGGTTTTTTTGGGGGGTTGTATTGCTTTGAGTGCATTGTATCCCACAGTGCAGGCAGGAAATGGGCCGTACAAATGGGTTGCCACCCCAAAATGGGCATCCTCTAGGGCAGGGATACAGGGGACACTCAGGGTCCCTTCCCTGGTGGCAGGCTGGATGATGGAAAAAAGCTACATCATGCATGGGGACACACCATGGCATCCAGGGGTGTCCCTGTGTGCCTCAGCTGTGGGATGGAGGAGCCTGTTGTGTTTTGGCATTCACCTCTTCCATAAAGGGACAGTAGGGCCAGGCTGGAAATGGGAACCACTGCCCCTACTGTCACCACCGGTGCAGCATGAGGCTGCCACTGATACAAGGCAGTGCCAGTCTGGGGTCAAACCCGCGCCATGAAACCTCCCATAGGAGCTGGGGGGCACACCTGGGCAGCATGACCCTGCAGGGCAGAGGAAGATAGGCTTAGGGGGCAACTTCGGAATTTCTGCACTGATCTTTAGGTCGGGGCTCCTCTGAGACATGAGAGATGATCACACAGGATCTTAGCTCATCCGCTTGCTGTCTCATGCCTGGGAGGTTTGGCCAGTGGCCCAAGGGCTCCGGAGGAGGAGGAAAATTTCATCATCCTGCTCCAACGTCTCCTGTATAATCAGCCTCTTGTTAACCGATACAGCCCCAAGTGAGGTGCTCACCGAGGACCGGGGCACTGATGTAGCCTTAGGTGGTCTTGGCCCCGGCAAAGCTCTGCTGAGCCTCTCCCAGCACGGCCTGTGAAGCGGCTGGGATTTAGTCTGGTGTGTCCCCTCCACCTCGCACATGCTCACTCAGCTCTTTCAGCCTCTTCCCAGTCTTTCTTCATTTCCCCAGGAACTTCCAGGGTTGCCAGAGTGGGGCTCCCCACACCACGGTGCCCATGTCATGATGCTCCCCATGCTGCCATGCTACCCACACCACGATGCTTCCCATGCCTGGACAATCCCTGCACCACGATGGTCCCTGCACCATGATGGTCCCCACATTGTCCCAGCACTTTCAAGCAGCTAGTGAGGGTCAATTTAAACGTTCCCTCCCCAGGAAAAATATATTTCCAATTAGCCATCCCATAGCAGGTGGAAAGGGAGGAAGGAACAAGGTGACAGGGGACTATGATCCACAGCGATGCCTTAAGGGGTTTTGGGGCAGCCCCGAGGGTGTTTTGGGAGAGCAGAGGTGTCTGAGGGTGAGCACAAAAGGGACCCAACAAAAAACAGACAAATACTGTCTGTTTCTATTGGTTTATTTTTAAAAAGTACCGCAAGAAGTATAAAAAAATAAATATTTAAATAGAATTCCATTAATATATTACCACAAATATTATTAATAATTATTACTTATTATTAACAATAAAATTATTAAAAGCCAGCTCTCAGTGCACACTGGGCTTTCCCCGGAGGCAATAAATAACCCTCACAGCCTGCTCAGGTGCCAGGAGCGAGCCAGCGCCACCTGCCACCGGCCTGGGTCCCATCCCTGTGTCCCCATGTCCCACACCCATATGTCCCAGTGTCCCTGTGTCCCTTGTCCCCATGTCCCTGTGTCCCATGTCCCCGTGTCCCATGTCCCCACGTCCCTTAGCCGCATGCCCCTATGCCAGGGCTACATTCAGCTGTGCAAAGCCCAGCCCTCGGCTGTTATTACATTCAGAGCTCTTCCAATGGGAAAAGCACTATTCCAAAGGAGAGGACATCCTGTGTCCCGCCGTGCCCGCACCGGGGGTGATGCTCCAGACATCCCATTCCAGACTGTCCCACACAAGTGGCCTTGTCCCAGATGGTGGGAGCCAGCCCCAGCCAGCATAGCCACCAGTCTGGCTCCTCGCAGGGGAGCCCAACCTTAAAATGTGCAGGGGGAGCGTGTCCCCATGTCCCCACATCCCCTCCAGCCACTGCATCACGATGTCCTTTCTTAAATTCCTTTTTCCAAGGAAGTGGCAGCTTTCAGACGGTACTCAGAAGCACCTGTCTGGTTGCTTTTCATAGTGACAGTGCAGCCAGCCCCCACAGCTCCCCGCACCCCATGGGAGCACGGGGATGGCTGAGGCACATCCTGGGACCAGCCCATGCCCCGGCCTCTCCTTAGAGATGTGCTGCCTCGTGCTGCTGGATGCTGGCTCTGCTCTGCCCGGGACACTCCGGGCTGCAACATTCACCCCATCAAGGGGCAATAAATTACCAGCAGGCGGATGGGGCCAGCACAGGGTCCAGGTAATAAATAGGAAGTCGGGAGTTTGGGAGGCAGCAGTGGGGGCTGGCCAGCAGCAGAGAGGCAGCACAGCCGGGGCGGGCACTCATGAGGGGCTGAGATGAGGTAGGAGGACACGTGCCGCCTGGCCGATGACCTGCACGTACTTCCTGAGCACCTGGCAGCCCTGCTGCTTCTTCTTGAAGGCGCTCTTGCCCTTGGAGCTATCCCCGTACCTGACGTCCACCTGGAAGATGTTGTAGTTCTTGCAGAGGAGGCAGGTGAGGTTGGAGATGAGTCCTCGGGTGGTCTTGGTGGTGTTGTGGAGCCGCTCGAGGAGCTCTTTGGCCATGGGGTTGAGCTCCTCCTGGTCGCGCGTGATGTTGCCCAGCGAGGCGTTGAGGAAGGCAAAGAGCTTGTACATGGCCACCATCACCTCCTTCCTCTCACTCGTCCGGTTGACACGGAAAGCGGGGAAGAAGATGCCAGCGGGGTTGCAGAGTTTGTCACTTTCGCTGCTGAACGGCTCTCCCTGGCACTTCAGCTGGGAGGAGAGGTGAGCGTCACCCTATGTCCCCTGCGTCCCCCACTGCCACCACTGTCCCCGCGGTGTCCACAGCCCTCCCCCTTCATGCACTTGTGGTTCAACCCCCCCCCCCCCCCCGTGATCCCTGGCCGTCCCCAAGCACCACTTACATAGAGGCTGAAGAGCTCCTGGGCGGTGGCGTTGAGCACGGCCACCTGTCTGCGGGTCTGCTCCTGCACGTTGGAGCGGCACAAGCCATGGCTGGGGCAGCCGGAGCCGGTCACCAGCAGCGCCCGGCCGGCCACCGGCCGCCGCTGCAGCAGGAGCAGGGCCACGAAGGGCACGACGCCTGTGTGGGGAGAGAGTCCAGTGTCACGGTGGGGACCGGGACGAGCCCCCCCCATGGGGGCCCCGTTGCTGCTGATGCAGAGCATCCACCGAGGATGACCCCAATTCCAGGCACCCAAAGGGAGGGTGTCCAGCTGGAAAGGACACTCATCCCGCTTGGGTGTGTGTCCAGCTCGGCTGGAATCCCCAGACCCCCCACTCTGCCGTCCCGGCCGTGCCGCAGCTCCCATCCCGCTACAGTCCCCCTCACCTGCCCCCCGGCAGGGGCTCCCCCGCCTCCCATCCCGGCGGGGGACCCCGCAGCATTCCCACATTTCTCAAATGGCCCGGTGGCGACCTGTCGGGTTTAATCAAACATGCAAAACGCTTTTCCTCCGTTATCCTGGTCCGGGCGCTTCGGGAGCAAGGCCCCACCCCGGCCCGGCTGACTCAGCGAGGCTCCCGCAAGGAAACCTGCTCTCGGCGTGCCCTCCCTCCCGCCCCCGGCCCCACCGCCTGCCTCAGTTTCCCCGTCTGAGACGTGGGCGCAGCGCCGAGGAGCCCTGGGGAGAGACGATGCAGCTGCCAGAGACTCCAGCCAGGAAATCCCTGGACGCGGAACAAGGAGACCCTTGAGTCGCCGGCAGCTGGGTCGCCCCGGCGTCCCCTTCTGAGAGCGGGGCGCTGCAACCCCCATTCCACTGGGACTCCCCCAAACCGGGATCCATCCCTGCTCGGGGAGGCCAAACGGCCGCTGGAGCCCGCCACTGCGCTGGGCATCCTCAGGGAGGGTGGCCCGGCTGTCCCCGCTGCTGGGTGACCTGGATGCCACCAGCAGGGCCCCGTCAGGGTGGGGGTCCCGCGTCCCGCCACGGGGGTGCTGCCAGGAGAAGTCCCCGGGCCGTGACGAGCGCAGAAGCCGCCCGCACTTGTCAGCGCCTCGGACGTGCCGCCGGTGCCGGGTAATCCAAGCCTCGATTTATTTACCCTGCCCAGGTGGGAGAGGACTTACCTGGGCGTGTTCCGATTCTTGACCCGCCGCTCCCCTCCCGCACGGGACCGGGGGACCCTGCCTCCCCGCGCCCCCGGGGCCCCGGTGTTCCCACGGGATGCAGATTCCCTGACCCCTCACGAGCCCCTCTCGCTGTGCCCCCCCGGCCGCTGCTTCTGCCCATTTCACAGCTGGGCAGGGAGAGGCTCGGCACCCACGTGTGCCAGGGGCTGGCTGGGTAAGGGGTCCCAGGTGGGTGCTGTCCCGTGGGACCCCCCAGAACGGCTTCTGGGGTGGGGGCTGCTGCTCCCTCCAACCCCCTCCTGCACTTGGCAGCCTCCCCATCCTTCCAGCGCTCCCGACACGGCAGCGGTTCGCGGCATCGGGAAACCCAGAAGGGGAAAAGCACGAGGGGGAAAAAAAGTACTTAAAAGTACAAAAAAGAAAAAAAAAATCCCCCCCCCCTCCTTGAGGGTTTTTTTTTTTTTTTTCCCTTGGAAGCATTTCCAGTTATATAAGTGTCCAGATGTTGGCTGCACCGCGCCAGCGCCGCGCTCCGCTCCCGCTGCCAATTCCCAGGGATGCTCATCCCGGGGGGGACGCAGCGCGGCGGGAGCCCTCACTCCGGCTCCAGCGGCGGCATCCAACCGGGACCCGCCTGCACCCGAGCATCACCGGCAAAAGGAGGGGAGGGGGAAGATAAAAGGGGGAGAGGGAGAAGGGGAAATAGTATCCCCAAAGTTGATTTTTTTTTTTTTTTACCTGCCGGCACGAACTTCATTGTGAGCCGCGTCCCGGGAGCAACTTAATAGGGATTGGTGTTGGCAGAGGAAGTTTTCAGAAATTCATGTTCATACTGGGGGACTTCTCGGGGTTTATATACCAGCAGCCAGCCTGTGTTGTAAGAAGAGGGGAGGAGGAGAGGGGGGTGGGGGATAGATCACCGGCTATCTACTTCATTGAAACTCTAAATCAGGAAGTCAGAGGGTTGGAAACCATGAATGATTCTTAGAAATAAACTGAAAAAAAAGTTGATGTCGCACGGAATTTTGGGTCCTCTTTTTGTTTCACGCTCGGGCTGGGGGCAGTGAGTGGGCTGGGAAAGATGAATTGAAGCCCCCCCAAGGGAGGTGCGCGGCCGCACGTGGGGTTCGGGGGTGTCGAGGCACGGAGGCGAACGCGCGGAGCGGTGACTCAGGAGGAGCAAGAATTTTCACCCCGGGTCCCCCTCCCCGGGCCGAGGCTTCTCCGATGGCTGCCGCAGGCAATGAAATGAAGGAGGTAAAAAAGTCTGGTTTGAGGGGTTTTTGGGGGTTTTGGAGGGATAGAAGGCGCGGAGAAGTGGTGGTGGGTGCCGCACTCCTCGGTCACGGTGGGATGGCTGCGGTGGCAGCAGTGTCCCCCAGCTCACCGCTGGCTCATCCCTTTGGGCAAAAGTATTATCAGTAAAGGGTGGGTTTTCTGCAGCAAAAAGGACAAACCCACCCAGGGGGAGAGGCCGGACCGGCCCCGCCAGGGTTAACCCTTCCCTCGGCGGGGCTATCCCCGGCCTGGAGCGGGCAGGAGGGCGCTGGGTCACCATCCCGTGGGGATGCCATGGGCTTAGGACTCTGCAGGGCTGCTCACTGCCCGATTTGGGTGAAAAACAAGTTAAGTGGATTTTTTTGTCCTTGTCTGTATTTTTTTCTCACCGGGGCCGAACTGAAACTTTAATCAGGTTTAGCAAGTTTGTGGCCCGGCAGGTGAACCAGCGGTGACAGTCCAGGAACGATGACGCAAGAGCCACCAGGACCCCGGGTGTCCTCCCTTGGGAGGGGGACACGGCGAGGGGGGACACAAAGAACCCCCTGTGCTGGTGGGGTTGGGCCATAGCTGCTGCGTGCCTCAGTTTCCCCATGCTCCAGCCTGGCTTGCCGGTGGCATTGATGTCCCAGCCCAATTTAGCCCAGTCTGGTTTTAGTGGGACATCAGGGATGATCTGGGGACTGTGGAAGGCAGGGACAATGAGCTCCATCTCCCGCCCTGCAGCTCATCCCAGTCTTATTGGGATATGGGGAGCAGCACATCACATATAGATGGACATCTGATGGCTTGGTGCACTTAATTAGCTGAGGAACTAATAGCACTTAATTATTAGCATAGGGCGAGTTGTGTGCAGGGATTGCCATGGATTTGCCCTTTTCCTGGATTTTCCAGGAGCGACTGAGTCCAGGCTGGAGCTGAGGGGTGTGGGACCCCTGGTCATGGTGGGATTATCATGGGGGCACCGGGGCCCTCACCTGCAGCTCAGCCCTTCCGGTAAAGCGTTAGGATTAAAGGATGGGTTTTCTTTAGGACAAAAGGCAAACCCGCGGGGAGACGCTGGACCTCTGTAGGGGGGGATGTTCCGACGGGAGAACCCGAATTCCTGGTCCAGACAGGCTGGATAGGGAGATGGCAGAATGGGAGATGCCAGGGCGAGAGGTACCAGGATGGGAGATGATGCCCAGGATTATCCCCTTTCCCAGTCCTTTTGGCAGCAGGAATAACCCCGTACAGATCCTGCGCCGATGCCTAATGGAGACGGGCAGCAGGAACGGGGATGCAGGAGCCTGAAGAGACGGTGACGGGGGCGGGGTGTCCCAGTGTGTCCCACGTAGGGAGCGGGAAGCGGGGACGGGGGGAACCAGCCCTCCCTGTCAGAAGAGACTGAGGGTCGGGGACCTGTGGGGTTTTGGGGGCACCAGGAGGAGCTGGGGCAGGTTGGTCAGGGGACAGCTTCTCCACTATCCCGACTGCTCCCTTCATCCCCACCGGCGACCTGCCCAGGGACAAGAGGACAAGTCCAGGATGTTTCAAGGCCACCGCTGCCATGCTGCTGCCCTGCGCCCCTCTGAGCTGTCCCCTCTGAGCATCCCTGCCCATAACTGTCCTCAACTCCATCGCAGACACCCCGTCCCGACCTGTCCCCTTCCCTGTCTTCATGATGGCTCTCTGCCGCATCCCTGTCCCCCTGCTGTTCCCTCTTCCCTGTCCCTATGCTGCCCCCCTCCTCATCCCTGTTCCATGCCCGCTCCCATCCCTGTCCCCATCCCTGTCCCCATCCCTGTCCCATCCCTGTCCCCGTGCTGCCCCCTGCTGCCCCAGGCCAGAACTGGCCTCTTCCCATCCCATAATTGCCCCCGCTGCCCCATCCCAACTCAGAACTGACCCATCCCCATCCCTGCTCCGGAGCGAGAGATCCTGAGAGATCTCTCCAGAGAGGTCTCCTCTCCCCGGCCAGCAACTGTCCCCTCCTGCCTTTCCCCATCCCATCACTACCCCGCCCTGCCCCAGCCCCTCCCAGAACTGCCCCATTACTGCCGCACCAGTAATTGCCCCCCACCCCCCATCCTTATCCCACTCTGGCTTCCTCCAGGTCCCTGTCCCGCAGTGTCTCCGTGCAGGGGACACCCAGATTCCAGGGTCACCAAAAGCCCGGGGTGTCCCCCAGATGTGGGGATGAGGTGTGGTGGGATCAGGGGTGTCTGGGGGGGCCTTCCCGGGGGGCTGAGCAGGGGCTGAGTGGGGCAGGAGCTCCTGTCCTGGGGAAATCCAGAGCTGAATAATGGGGGACACCAAATTCCCCTTTGACTCACAATGGGTCCCTAATGGGGCTGCTTCACCCTTGTCGCTGTGCCCCACCGGTGCCACCTCACCGGTGCCACCCCACCAGTGTTACCCCACTGGTGCCACCCCAACAGTGTCATCCCACAAGTGTCACCCACAGGCTTTTCCCACAAGTGGGCACTGGGGTCCCCTTGGGTGTCCCTTTGGGGACACCAGAGAAGCCACCACCCCTTCAGTGACACTCAGCTGGTGTCACCCCACTTTTGGGCTCCTCCAGCCCTCCCCACCGTCCCAGGGGGTCACATACCTGCACCCTCCCCTCCGCAGCCCTCTCCAGAGCTGAATGGGTGGCTTGGTGGTGGCACAGTCACAGTCACTGTCACGGTCATCCACAGCACGCCAAGCTGGCATGGGCTGCTTCATGGTGACATTGTCCCAGCACGAGTGTCCGCAGCTGGCCGTGGTGGCCGTCCCTCCCGGTGGCGATGCTCCTGGCACTGACTCAGGCAGCAGTGCCGGCAGCAGAGCTGGGCAGTCCGGCAGCACCACACATGGCACCCACAGGGAACGAGTGACTCCCTGGGGACACATGACCAGGTCTCAGGATTTTTGACTCAGAGGGGCTGGTGGCAATGGGTAGCCTGGTCCCCAAGGTAGCCCTGGCCAGATTGCAGGACACTGCACTCAGCATGGCTGTGGTGATGGCCCAGACAGGGCTGTGACATGTGGCACAAGGTGTCGTGTGGCCTGTGCCGCACCATGGGATGGCACACTCCTGGTAGTGCCAGGCCCTGTCACCCACAGCCTGTCATGCCCTGTGCCATGTCCCGTGCCCCATCCCATTGTGTGCCACACTGTACCATGCCATGGGCCCACTGTAGAGTGCCACATCCTGTGCCATGCCATGGGCCACATCCCAGCATGTGCCATGCCATGTGTCACACCATGTTGTTCCACAATGCCCTACCATGTGCCACACCACCCAATGTCACATCCCGTGTGCCCTGGCAAGGACATCAGGCACAACCTGGCCACCAGAACACAGCCTCTCCCTGCCCACAGCCACCAGGGCAGACACAGGGATAAAGGGATGCAGGGACATGACGTCTCAGTCACCCATGGGTCAAGATCAGGACTTTATTTCCTATTGCCATCATACAAAAATAAAGAAGTGCCACGTGGGTGGGGGCACTGCTCTTCTATGAGTACCAAAAATATCAATATACATAAATAAATCTTGGTGTTGTTCATAGTTTAACACCATAAAAAATACAATAAAAATAGATATTTATATATTAGAAATGTCCTTAAATACTTCTGCAAGCTGCAGGAGTTAAATTAACCCTAGCAATCAATAAATACAATAAACACACTAATATTAATGTATAAATTAGGGGGGAGGCAGTGGGGGCTGTCACCATAGTCACAGTGCAGTAGCCAGAGCCGAGTTCCTGCAGGGCATGGCCTGGGAGGCTCAGGGGGGACACTGAGGGGACAGGGATGAGGACAAGGATGTGCAAAGGGACACTGAGCGTGGGGACACCAAGCACAGAGGGACACAGACAGAGCAGGGACACTGACTATGCAGGGACACAGGATTCCACTCCCAGCTGCTCTCTGGGAGCAGAGCTGGCGCAGGGCAGGCAGGGAGTGAAAACACGGATGACAGTCGCCAGTGGCAGCAAAGCTCTCGGTGGGCCCGGTGGTGGGTGCTGGGCAAGCAGCTCTTAGTCAGGCTGTGTCACCCGACCCATTGAATCACTGGAAAATCCGGCAGGGCCCGGGGACAGGGAACAGCTGGCACCCGGGGGACACCCAGCTCTGCTGGGGCTATCTGGATCCACCTGGGAAAGTGGGGCAGGATGTGGGAGAGCCAACCAGGGCTGTCCTGCAGCCGAGTGGTGGCACGGGGACAGCAGAGTCCCCACGAAGAGCTGAAGCGGTGGGAGATGCTGTCAGTGTATCAGAGCCCTCACTCCGGTGAGGCGAGAGCGGCTCCGTGATGCATCCCGGCCTATCGGATGCATCTCCATCCTGGGAACGGGTTTGGGATCGCACCTCACGGGATGGAGATGATGGAGATGCAGACGGGAACTCCGGTGTTCCGGCAGTGGGCGTGCAGGCAGCCGTGAGCCCCGGTGCTATCTTCCCTTCTCCCGGCGTGTCCGACGGCTCCCGGCGTCCAGCTCGGCGCTGCGCTCGGCCATGAAACGGGCGTAGCTCCAGAGGATCTGGCACCCCTGCAGCTTCTGTTGGAAGATGCTGAGGGATGCGGCGGGGCTGGGGAGGGGCCGGCGGCCGGGGCGGAGGCTGGGAGCCGGGAAGAGCCCCGCCAGGTTGTTGAGGAGCGCTCGCACCTTCCGGTGGGTCCTGCTCAAGCGGCGAAGGATTTCGGCCTCGGGGTGGTGGAGATCGCGCTGGTGCCGGATGATGTCCTGCAGCGCCTGGTCCATGTGGATCATGGGCCTCCGCAGCCTCCGCAGCCCCCAGGGCCCCTTTGCCGGCCGCTGCAGCCACTGGGGGGTATTGTTGGTGCGGCAGATGTTGTGGATTGCCAGGTACTGCTCCTTCTCCTGTCCAGAGATTGGAGAGGAAGATCAGGGATGTGGAAGCAGCACGGGGACCGCTGCCCACCTGCCCTGTGGAGGGGACAAGCGTGGCCTGTCACCCTGGGGAAGGGGACTCACGTAGAAGGTGAAGAGCTCCTGTGCGTCCTCGGCCATGAGCCTCACCAGCGCCTGGGTCTGCCGCACCGTGGGGGCCAGTGGGGACCTGCCCCCCTGGCCCGGCACTGCCCACAGGATGAGGAGCCCTTTGGCGACAGCTGGGGAGGAAGAGGAGGGAGTCAGGGACCATTGGGGCATCGCTGGGTGCAGGGACACAGCCCCCTCTCATAGGAATGCTGCCTGCACCACAGTCCCTGTGCCTGCTCCAGAGATGAGCCAGGTCCTGCGCCAAAAACCTGCTGGGCACCCGGTGGGGAGGAGGATGATGGTACTGGAGGTGCTGTGGAGCAGTCAGGATGCACAGACCAGCCACAGCAGCTGCTTCAGCAGCTCCCCCTGCCAGCACAGGCCGCTGCAAAGGGGGGGCACAGCAGCGACACTCCTGGATCCAGTCCCGCCGTCACCCACAGGACTTTGGATATGGCAGCGAGCTGACACACAGCCTCTGTCCCTTTGGGCAACCTGACCCCTGGCCTTCTGCCACTGGTCCCCAAACTGTCCCCTCCTGCATGCCCTCCCCCAGGCTGCCTACTGCCAGTGCTCCCCATGTGCCAGAGCGCGGCATGTCCCCGTCCCCGGCAGCGCCCGAGGGAGGCGACACTGTGGTGGCACAGCCTCGGTGCCCTCCGCCACGGCACCGCCGACCCACCCGCCACGGGCGCCCCGGGGCCGCGCTCCCTCCGCTGCTCCCGGCCGGACCGGCACGGCCGGGGGAGCGAGACACGGGCACTCGGGACACGGGCACACGGGACACGGGCACACGGGACACGGGCACACACGTACCTGCCAGCACGCCCCAGGGCCGCCCGTCGCACCGCATGGCCGGGGCAGGGTGTCCGCCCGGGGCTGCCGGGCGCACAAGCCACTTCCTTAGCTGCTCGGCGATGGGGAAGCTCAGCTTTTTAAAGTTCAGCCGAGTCACCCCCACCTCAGAAGGAGGCACCCGGGCTCAACGGAAGGCAGGAGAAGTGAAGCCATGCCCCGGGGGCCAATGAGCAGGGTGAGAGCAGCGGCGGGAGGAAACGGGGCCGGACGGAGGATGGGGATGTTCTTCGAGTCAGTTCCTCGAGGGAGTTCGGGTGAGTCCAGCCTGGGATGCTGCGGTTCCACTGCTCATCCCGGATCCGGCAGCACACCCGAGTCCTGGCTTCTTGGGAAAAAGACTGGCTTCTTGGGAAAAAGACTTTTTGATTCACGCTGATGTCACCGCTCAGCACCCAACAGGTTGAACTGAAACCAGCGCTGGCTGCCCCGAAACCCCAATGCAAAAGAGAGCAGTGGCGGCTGGCAACGAGGACAGGGATGTCACCCATGTGCCACCACGGGGTGTTTTGCACCCCAAATCCAGCTGTGGGAGGCAAAAATCGACCCAGGCAAGGAAAGAGGTGGAAGTGCGGGGCAACCCAGCACTGCCTGATGCTACGGGGGATGCTCCATCCGCCTGCTCACACCCACCCACAGCTCTGGGTGACAAATTTGGGTGCTGAACCAAGTGAGGGATACCAGGCTTAGCCTCTCTTCCCGGCAGCATGTACGGGAGTTGCCCGAGGCAGCGCCGTTGTCCCTTGTGCCGTGAGAGAGCCCCGGGGCACGGCACGGCCCCACCAGCACCGCCCTGGGGCTGCCACGGCCTCGGCACCGCCAGCAGCACCCAGGGAAGTCCCCCTCGTCCCCCTGGGCTCCCCTTCATGGCAGGCGGAGCCCGGTGCCGACAAGGGGGTTTCCCGTTCCTTAGAGATGAATGTCTCCAATCAGAGTTTCGAGGTGTGTCGCAATCCCGCTGGTGACCATCTCGGAATTCACGCATTTGGAGAGTTCGGCGGTGGCGCAGAGGGACAGCCCAGAAATTAACAGTTCCTTCCAGGAGGAAGGATGCAGCGGTAACTCACTTTTAGAAGTGCTTTCTTTCCCCAAAACTTCCCTGCCTCAGTCACGCCACGACCTGCACGGTCTGCTTCCTCGACCAGCTGCCTCTGACGACTCCTCCTCTTCCTCCTCTCCCGGGCCTCCCCGGCAGAGGTGGTGGCTGGGTGGGTGCCATGGGGCCAGGGTGGGCAAGGCGGTCTTGGAGAGGTGGAGGAACCAGGAGATCTTGCTCACTCCATGGCAGTTTGTCCATCCCTCAGGCTACCTAGACAGGCTGTTCACCCATCCATCCATCCATCCATCCATCCATCCATCCATCCATCCATCCATCCATCATCCATCCATCCATCCATCCGTCCATCCATCCATCCATCCATCATCCATCCATCCATCCATCCATCCATCCATCCATCCATCCATCCATCCATCCATCCATCCATCCATCCATCCATCCATTTCTCCTTCTTCCTGTTCTATTCCTATCCATCCATCCATGCCCTGCCATGAGGGTGCTCAGGGCCCCCACCCTCAGCTCTCCCCTGGCCACAGGTGGCCCTGGCATCTCCATATGGCACTGTCACCCGCTGGGCTGGGCCAGCAGGACACCACAGTGGTGGCCATGCCCCTGATGGCAAGTGTGTGGCCAGGACTGTGCAATACCCAACAGGGACAAAAATAGCGCCGGTGACCGCATGGGCCAGTGGTAATTTCTTCATCACCGGGAGCGCGTCACCAGTGTCCCATGACTCGGAGAAGGGACCGAGACAGGAAAGAGTGCGCCCAGAGAGCTGGCAGGAAGCTGGTGCTGCAAGTGTGTGGGACTGACGTGGGCAAGACGTGCCAGGACCGGGGCACAGTCCTGCTTGGAACGTGGGAGAGCAGGGGACGGATTTTGGGGACAGGATGGGAGCCGAGGTTCCTACCACACTCGTGCTGGGTCTGGCTGAGGACCAGGCACCCCCTGGGGGCACCCCTTGGCTGCAGCACCCCCAGGAGGGCACAGCCCCCATCCCATGTACCCCGCTTTGCCACAGTGCTGCCAGCTTTTTCCTGTGCTGCCAGCAAGGGAAGAGGACATGAGGACACAGTGTCAGTGTGACAGGGACATCCTCAGGCCTGGGGTCAAGCTCATGCCTCAGTTCACCCCCCAGTCTGGCCCAATGTGGGGCAGAGGGAGGGCATAAATGTGACACTGGGTTTCCCCAGAGCAAATGCTTTGCTGGGGGCTGCAGCTTTAACCCGGTTTTTCACTCAAAATACAGAGCAGAGAAAGTGGCCGTGTCCCAGTCACCTCACAGCAGGACCCTGTCCTCCTGTCCCATCCCAGCCCCTGCCACCAACATAGAGACCATCTCTGGGCAACTTTCCTGGGCTACACAGAAGTAAAAATAATAGGAATTTTATTGACTTATCAAAAACTATGTGAAAATACAACTTGTGAGGGGCTGGGTGTCACTGTCACCCCTCCATGACAGGGGACAGCCAGGGCTGGCAGTGAACCAGAGCCCCTCCACTGCCCCCCTGGAGAGTTTTGGGGTGCCAGGGGCAACCCCAGCTCCAGGAATGCTCTCCCCTCCATGCAGCTGGTCCAGGGGGGTCCCTGAACATCATGGCCACCCCTCCCTTCCCAAGGGGACACATCCCATCAGCCCCAGGCTTCCCCTATAGCACCATGGTGGCACATCACTGCTCTTTGGCACGTCCCCCTCTCACCGTGTCCCCTCCACCTGGACACACCTGCTCTCCCCTGGGACACCCACCCTACACAGGCTGGACTGGAGGGAGAGGGTGGCACACAGGGACCAACCCCTCTCCTGTGGGCCAGTGCCCACTGCCATTAGGTCACCGTGTCCCCAAAGCCAGAACATCCCCAGCACAGAGGGAACGATGCTGTAGCCGACTCTGCCCTGTGCTGGGGGATCATTAAAATGAAAAATTAATGAATAGGGGTGGGGGGAGGGGAGAAACCATGAGGGGACAGCCAGCTGTTATCTGCCATTCTCCTGCCGCTGCTGCAGCAGCTGGATGACCTCGGCGATGCCCTCCTCGGGGACCTGCCAGGGGACAGAGGAGGTGTCAGCCCCAGGGGACATTCTGGGGCTGGCAGGGGTCCCTAGGGAGGGGCAGGGGCTCACCAAGGCATGATCAAAGTTGAAGGTGCTGATGTAATAGGCCGAGATGTCAGCGGCCGCCAGCGGCTCTGCGATCTGTGCCACGATGCCACACTCGTCTGGGGGGGCAAAAGGGGTCTCAGGTGCTGCCATGGGGACATATAGGGACAGCAGTGTGCCAGAGCACCCCCTGGGGGGCAGCAGCACAAGAGGGGACACGGCCACCATGGCCACACTCACCAAAGCCGAGGGGCTGCCCCCCGATCCGCACCATCCGCCACAGCTCCCCGGTCGAGCTGGTCAGCAGGAGGTCACTGGGGAAGCTGAGGGGGACGAAGCCAAATGTCACCCCCTACCTGAAAACCCAGGGACAGAGGGACAGACAGCACAGGGATGGCACCTACCGCTTTTGGGTCTCGGCATCCATCACGATGGAGATGTAGCCCTCGATGAGGGAGAAGGAGAAGAAGGTGATGGAGTCGAGGTCCTGGCTGCTGGAGGCTGCATCCCACGGGGGGCTGCCGAGGGGGAAGGGGACACAGGGATGGGTCAGTACCCCCAAAATGGGGAGAAGGGCTTGGTGGTGGCACTGGGTATCTGACCATCATGCTGGGGTGCTGCAGGCGGTGGGGGAGAGGGGACAGGAGCAGATAGTCTTGACAGGGTCTGCAGCTCATAGGTGACAGACATCAGGTTTAGGGGCGTTCTCAAAAGGCCACTCTGGAGCAGGAGCATGCCACCAGAAGGGACCCCATCCCAGGGGACACGGGAGGACCCAACCAGGAGCATTCCCTCCGCCCAGCACCATCGCCACTGCCTTTTCCAAACCCACCCCCTCCTGCTTTAGTCTTCCCACCAGGATTTGGTACAATGGTGGATCTGTCCCTTGTGTCACCTCGGGTTCCCACCCCGCACAGTGCAGCTCCCAGGAGGGCAAAAACACCCAGAGCCTGAAAACACACTGGGATCAATGGCTGGGACCAATGTCACTGCAGTTCAGGTGGCACCAGGCAAGATGCCACCCCATGTTCCCACCCCCAGGACTCACCTGTGGGAGTAGAAGAGGACGTCGATGAGCATGGTGGCGATGGCGGGCAGAGTGTCGGGGGCCACCGTCAGGACACAGAAGCGGGTCTGGGGGCTCTGCACCGGGTGCAGCGTGGGGCTGGCGGCTGGCAGGGGAACGGCCGCACGTCAGGCCTGAGGACAGCTCGGGGACAGTCCCGCAGTGCCACCCCGTGGCCACCGCGCCCACAGTCTGGAGTCTCTCAGGGAGCAGAGGGGTGGCCCGGGCGTCCCAAACGATGTGGGTACCACCGGTAGGAGCTGCAGCATCTCGGTGGGGACTGGGTGGCCCTGGGTGCCCCCAGATGGGCAGCTCCAGTGGGAACTGGAGCATCTTGGTGGGGTCCCCCAGATACCTCAGTACCACTGGCAGGAACAGGAGCACCTTGGCAGGGATTTGGGTAGTCCTAGGGACAGGGTGACCATGGGGGTTCCCCAGGATGAACCACCCATGGGAGCAGCATCCCGGCAGGGACTAGATGGCTCTGGGACAGGGTGGCCTGAGGACAGGGTGGCCTCGGGGGTCCCCCAGAGAGAGTGGGTTCACCCAGAGAGTGGGTTCCACTGGTAGGAACTGCATCATCTCGGTGGGGGATTGGGTGGCCCTGGGACAGGGTGGCCCTGGAGGTCCCTCAAGGATATGGGTACCACCAGCTGTAGCTGGAGCATCTGGGTGGCCCCAGGGGACACAGAGCCCAGTGTCACTCACGTGGCTTGGGCTTGAGGAAGCCGTTGCTCACGTCATCGCAGGTGACAGGGACACACTCGCCACTCTCCTCCTTGTAGATGTCGAACTCCCCGGCCAGCGTGTGGATCACGACGGGCAGATCCCGCTCCCGCACCTGCCCCGGGGCGCAGGATCAGGGCTGCACTGCCACCCCTCCCGCAGGGCACAGAAGGCCCTTGGACAGCCAGCCAGGTGCCACCGTGCCCGTCACTCACCAGGATGAAGTCGGTCTGGTACGTGGAGAGCATCAGCACCGAGACGTGGTGCTCGGCCAGCGGCGCGATGACGGACCGTGCGATCTTGGTGACACCAGTGGCCTGGCAGCCGGGGGGCTCCCGCCCGTTGGAGACGACACTGAGCACCAGCCATGTGGAATCTGCCACCTGCATGAACTCGGAGGGTGGCAGCTCTGCAAGGGACAAGGGACACTGAGGCAGGTGGTGACACTGACTGTGGCGGTTCCACAGCCAGACACAGAGCTAGTGCCAGTTCAGGCACTGAGTGTCCCCTGGGTGATGAGCAGACCCAAGACAGGATCAGCCCCAGGTGTGGGGACACTGGTTTGGGGTGCAGATGAGCCCCATCCACAGGTGGAATGAGCCAGACAGAGCTTAGCCACTCCACACTGGGATTTGGCCATAGGGATGAGGGGGCCAAGGCTGCAGCCCCCCCAAACCCCAAGATCTCCTCCCTGCGCCAGCACCCCAGGCTGGGTGCATGGGGGTGTTGGCATTGCACCCCAAAAACAGCACCACCAGGACCCTGGGGCTGCCCAGCTCATCCTCTGACCCCCAGGAGCCCCCAGCCCAGGGCCCACCACCAGGGATGCTCAGGGATGCTGCTTGAGGGGCACTGGGAGGCATCACCCCAGTGAGAGGCACTGGAGGGGACAAGGGGAGGGTCATCCCAGCACCTGGTGCCAGCCTGGTGGAGAGAGCCCAGGCTGGCAGAGGGCCATAGCTGCTTCTCAAAAATCAGCTGGTGTTGGTAGGGTGGGCATATGCCAGCTGTTTCTGCCTTCCACCCCCCCTTGCCTCCACCCTGCTGCCCAGGAGAGGGGCTGACACTGCTGGGACATTCACCCAGGCTGGCCCCTCCTCTCTGGGCTCCCCTTCCCGGCAAGGGATGGGCCAGGGCACCCAAGGAGCCTCCGATCCACTCCTCCTATCCAGGAAAGGTGGGAGCAGCCCCATGGGAGATCACACAAGCTCCCAGCCCTTCGGTGGGCATCCAGTGCCCAAGCCCAGCTGAGACCCCAAACTCATCACACCAGTGGTGGAGGGGAGGCCGCATGGCAGAAGGGTCCAGCACCCACTGAGGGTACCCCATCAGGGGACAGGCTCTGTACCCCACTCCCAAACTCGGCCCAGGCAGGGCGGGAGCGGGGCCGGATCCAGGGCCTCGGCGGGTGTTCCCAGCGCCTGTTCCTGTGCAGGAAGCGCCAGAACAGCCTCGGCTCCGGCCCAGGGCCCAGTGCTGGGAACAGGGGGGCGGGACAGGGACTCAGGGACATGGGGACCTGTCCCAGAGCTCAATGCTTAATTGCTTTTCAACACCACCCTGGGCGAGGCTGAATGCAAGGGGACCCCACTGTCCCTGCATCACCCACCCCAGGGCTTAATCCTGATCCCCAAGGGAAGAGGGGGTGCAGCTCTTCTCTGCTGGGGGTCCCCTTCCAGCCTGGCAGTGGGGGGACACTGGCAGCCCCCCAGCCAAGGGGGGCTCACAGGGCACTCTGGGGCTGCAGGCTTGCAGGACCATTGTTCAGCACTTCCCGCCCTCCCCTCGGGATTGAGGAATATTTGTTCCCAGGCCCCGAAATAAAACAATACATGGGGAACAGCTCTGGCTCTGGGAGCAGGGAGAGCCCGGGACACGGTCCCGTTCCATAGCAAAAGGAGGTGAGCCTGGGACCTGGCCGTGAGTGTCCGTGGCCGGAGTGCTGACCCTTGTTCCTTGGGTCAGGGCCAAGGATCCGCTGCGCCCGGCTCCTGCAGCCTCGGCAGGAAGGTTTGGGCGTGGGAAGCCGGGCTGGGATCCGGACCCTCTGGCTCAGCCCGTTGGGCCGGTACCCCCGGCAGGACCGGCGCTGAGGGTGATGCACGGCACGTGCCAGGCCACCAGCAGCGGGGATGTCACCAAATGGCACACCCCTGGGAGAGGAACTGGCTTGGAAGGGATCAAACCTCCCCAGGACACCCCAAAACCTGGACCCTGCTGCCGGACAGGGCTCACCCCTGCCAGCTTGTCTGGGCCTGCGCTTTGCCCTCCTCTGCCAAAGCTCCAGTTGGCCCTCACTGGGCAGAGGGATGGGATGAAATTGGACACGGGAATGATGACAGGAAGGCTGCCAGAGCTTGGAGCGCTGCCCGCGGGCATCCCGGGAGGTCCGTGCGCCCTGCCGGGAGCACCCGGCCTTCGGGCTGGCACCGGTGCCACAAGCCCGGTGTCAGCTCTGCCCGGGAGAAGCTGGCGGAGCGAGGGCAGCCACAACGGGAGAGCCACGGCCGGGCAAGCCGGTACACCCCCGGCGCAGGCGCCGAGGGGACGGGATGGGCATGTTCGAGGGAGCCAAGCACAAGCCGGGACTCGCTCCCTGCGGCCCAGGCATGGAGCCGGGCTGGGGACGCGCACAGCTCCCGCCTGCCCTGCCAGCCCGCCCTGCCAGGAGGGCTCGGTACCTTTGAAGCCCTCCTCGTCCAGCATGACCGTGTAGTCCTCGGGAGTCTCCGTCAGGCTGAAGAACTTGCATCTGAAGAAGAAGAAATCAGTGCTGCTGATCCCCAAACAGCCGCCGTCCCCCGGGGCAAGGATTCGGGGGAAGAAGAGGAGAAACAGGAGGAGGAGGGTGTGGGGAGGAGAAAGGCCGGTACCGGCAGCGCTGGGGCAGGAAGAGCAGCTTGAGCAGCGGGTGGGTGTAGAGCCAGAGTCCTCGGCGGGCCAGGCTCAGCACCCGCACCCGGTGCTCCAGGATGTGCAGGTCCATGGCGGCCGCGCCGCCCCGCGAACCGCCGCCGCCGCCGCTATAAGGGCGGACGCGGGACCGCCCCGGAACCGCCCCGCATCACCCCGGGACGGGCCCAGGACCGCCCCGCACTACCCCAGGACCGCCTCGCATCGCCCCGGAACCGCCCTGGGACCGCCCTGCATCGCTCCGGGACCGACTCGCATCGCAACGGAACCTCTCCGGAACCGCCCCGCATCGCTTCGTCAACACCCTGTGACCGCCCTCATCGCCCAGGGACCGATGCGGAAACACCCCGCATCTCGCTTGGACCGCCCTGTCACCGCCTGCCTAGCCCCGAGACCGCCCCGAATCGCTTCGGAACCCGACCTGGCACCGATCCGCACCGCCCCGGGACAACCCCGGCACTGCCCCGCACCGCGAGAAAGGGAACGACCCGGGCCCGGGAGCAGCCTCAGTTCAGAGCGGGATGCCCGCAACGGGTTCTCAGAATCAGCCCCAATACAGAACTCGATGGTACCCAAACCAGCCCAAATTCAGCCCCCAGGGTGCGTGGTGCAGCTCCAACTCAGAGTCCCTGAAGGTGCCCAAACCAGCTTCAGTTCAACAACCAGGGTGTGCAACCAAGAGAGACCCTCTGGGAGCCACTGCCACCCCCACCCCATCACCTACCCCAGCACCCAACCGGATCCTACATGCTCAGCCCCAACACCAGGCCTAGAGAGGGGATTCACCGAACCAGGGCCAGCCCCGGGAAAAAGGGGTTTCTGGAAGGAGGAATGGTTGGGGAGGAAGCAGGAGACAGATGGCCTGTGCACCATTTTGGGATGAGAACCGGAGCTCTGGGGTGTCATGGGATTGACTAGGGCTCCCCTGGTTCTGTTCAGCCACAGGAGCTGTGACAGTGGGAGAGGGGGAAAGGCCTGGGTGCTGGGATAGGTGTGCACCCCATGGCACCCGCCAGTGCCTGGCAGTCACCACTATTACAAGCTGGGGCAGGTCTCAGCCTCCACCCATTCCACTTCAAACGGCAGCCCCAAGGCTGGGTGAGACAGTGGGGCTGGGCCACCCTCTGCGGTGACAAAGCATGTGACAGGAATGTGGCCCATCCCAGGACACTGCCCAGCACCTGTCCACCAGGACAAGGGCAGCCAGGGCAGATGGACCCAGAAAAGCCAGGGTCAGTGTCCAGTGCAAGTGGGATGCAGGTGAGGGTGCTCCTCAGGGATAGAGAATCATGGGCAGGGTCCAGGTCAGGGTGCCGCCCAAAGCTGGTACTGGTGCAGCAAGTGGGAGGTGACACCTTCACCTCCTGCCACCCTCCACCCCCCATCCCAGGCTAAGAGAGATGGGAGCCAGCGCTTGCGCCTTTACACACTTGCTTTATTGACCCCTTTGTACAAAACTGCTTTTCCCGCTTTATTTTACAAACCCACCACCTGCCCTTGGGGAGGGCGGGGGGGGCAGAGGGGACCCCACAACCAGGGAGCACCTGGCAGCTGCTCACCCACCCCATCTCACCTGCGCTGGGGCCTGGGGGGGGGCAGCAGTGGTGGGGTGAGCCCCGGCAGGGTAAACACTCCCCCTGAGCTGTGGGGAGCTTGGGGATGGGAGGGATGGGATGGGGGGGCTTTAGCCCCCAAACTCAGCATCAAATCCCACTGCCACTAGCACATCCTGCCTCGGTCCCTGTCCTGCCTCGGAGGAATAATAAATAGGCTCAGTGAGTAGGTAAGTTGGGTACTACATATAGGGCTACAGCTTGATATATCCTCACTAGATAAGAGGGGGGCGAGGGGTCCCCCAGCTCCTCATGTACCCCCAGTGCCCTGTGCCAGGCCTAAGTGCTTGGAAACTGGGGCTGGGGCTGCCTGGCTGGCACAGGGTGGGGGCTACAGGAGGGACCTGGGGGGGGTGATGGGTCGAGGGGCTCTGGGACGGGGAGAGGGGCCCAAGGGGCAGCCCAGCCCCCCAGGGTGGGGAGGGAGCTCGGGTGGCTCAGCCACCCCTTGCCCGGGCTCCCACCGCTCATGGTGCCAGCACCCTGCGGGGTGGGCACCCAGCGCAGACCCACGGTGTCCCCTTTGGTCACCACACCTGGCCAAGCTCCACTGATGCCCTGACAGGGCCACGCTGTTCTCACGGAGCCGCACAGCCCCCCTGTCCCATCCCTCCAGCTCAGAGCCCCCAGCGCCGGGTGCCAGGGGTCCCCCTCGGTGTCCTCGCACCCGGGTCCGTGCACAGCCCCGCTGAGCCTGGCTGCCCGGGGTGTGGGCCGGGCCCTACAAGTACGTGTCCTCGCTCTCCCGGGAGCTCAGGCTCTCCTTGGACTGGTGGTGGGGGGAGATCTGGGGGTGCAGCAGCTCCCGGGTCGTGCCGGGCGCCCCGTTGCCCTCGGCCCCGGGGCCGTTGGCAGGACTGGCCGGGCCCTTTTCCCGGCTCTTCTCCTTGCTCTTGCGGGCCTTAGGCACGGGGGCGGGCCCTGGGGAGACGGTGATGGTGGGGACGGGCTCCAGCGCCTTGCGCGGCGCGGGCTCAGCCTCGCTGATGGCCTTGGCGCCGTGCAGGCGCGGGGGGGACTTGCACTGCAGCTCCCCGTGCGTCTCCCGCCATTTCTTCAGCTGGATCAGGTGCTCCCGCTCGATCTGGCGCTCCGTCACCGGCAGCTCGATGACCTGTGGGGACACTTCTGCCATCAGCGACACTGCCACCGGGGCTGGGTGTGGGATCCCCTTCAGGGCACAGGCGACTGCTAACCTAGCTTTTTGGGAGCTGCTCTCCATGCTCCACCCACCTAGGGACAGCCCAGTCTGGCAGCACTGGGCCCCCAGACCGTCCCCAGCATCTCACCTCCTGCACCAGGAAGGCCTCATGCATGATTTTGGGGCTGAGGGCCCTCAGCCTCTCCATGGTCTCATACTGGCCCTGGCAGGATTTGAGCTTGTCCGAGGAGCCCAGGGTGTGTTTGAGCAGCACCAGGCCCACCCGGAAGATGATCTTCACTCCTGAAAGAGGAGATGTGAGGCAGTGAGTACCAGGCAGGACAGGGTGACACTGCCACCATGTCCCTAAAAAGCTGTGGGGCAGAAGATCCCAGTCCCACTAACAGTCAGGACATGCAAGAGGGTGAATTTGGGATGTACGTGCCTCTTAACCCCCAGGAAAACAGCCCATCTCAACCCCACACGTGTGGCTGCCCCAAACCTGCCCTGCTACAGGTGCCATGGCCGTGGGGAGTGCAGTCACCCCGGAAGAAGGAGGAGGGTGGTGTGGTGCTCCTACCTTCACAGAAGAACATGTCCCAGACACGCAGGACAGAGCTCCAGGGCAGCGTGCGGGAGAAGGCGCACATGAACCACTCCGTCATGTACAGGATGGGGTCAATTTTCTGCTTGCTCAGGTGCTTGTAGGCCACAGGTGAGACCTTGTGCAGCAGTGAGAAGAGGATCTGTCCGTCCAGCTGGATGGCTTCCTGCAGGGACAGGAACCAGCACCTCAGTGAATGCCCCAGCCCTGGGTTCAGCCTCCAGTGCCTGGCCCTGGCAGGGACAGCCAATCCTCTACATCTGATGTGAAAGCAGAGCTGTGTCCCATGGATGCACACTGAGGCCCCTGTCCCTGAATGTGGAATGTTTTTGGGAGCCACAGCACAACAGGGAGACTGTGGGAATAGCCAGCACCTCTCCAGAGGTGCCCACAGTGAGGAGCTGGACAAGTTTTTGGTCTGGAGATGCAGAATCACAGAACGGTTTGGGTTGGGAGAGACCTTAAAACTCATTCCGCCCCATGGACATGTGGCACCTTCCACTATCCCAGATTTTTCCAAGCCCTGTCTAAACAAGCCTGGAACACTTCCAGGGATAGGGTAGCCAAAACTACTCTGGGCAATCTGTGCCAGAGCTTCCCCACCCTTATAGGGAAGAATTTTTTCTGAATATCCCATCTAGCCCTGTCCTCTGTCAGTGGGAAGCCATTCCCCCTTGTCCCTATTCCTCCATCCCTTGTTCCAAGTCCCTCTCCAGCTCTTTTGGAGCGCCTTTAGGTGCTGGAAGGGGCTCTGAGGTGTCTGTCCCTGGAGCCTTCTCTTCTCCAGTTGAACATCCCCAGCTCTCCCAAGCTGGCTCCAGAGCAGAGGGGCTCCAGCCCTCAGAGCAGCTCCATGGTTTCCTCTGGACTTGCTCCAGCAGCTCCAGGTCCTTCCTGTGCTGGGACCCCAGAGGCAGTTCTGCAGGTGGGGTCTCACCTGAGCAGGGCCCCCCTCCTCCCCTGCTGCCCACACTGGGGGATCAGCCCAGGACACACAGCCAGGGCATGGCCAACCTTCACCAACCAGCATCCCCGAGTTCTTCTCCCTTGGGCTGCTCTTTATCCCTTCATCCCCAGCCCAGATTGATCCTGGGGGCTGCCCCAACCCAGATGCAGAACCTTGCAGGTCCCTGCCACTGCTGAAAGCACCATGAGCCCTTTACTCACCAGTTTCTCGCTATAGTAGCCAGGGAGGTACTTCTCACAGATCTGCACCAGGCACCAGAACGCTTGCTGCAAGCCAAGGGACAGCAAGTGAGCACATAGAGGACAACCCTGTGGCCCCTTCCATCCTCCCAGGGACCACGGGAGAGGGTGGGAAGTAGCAGAGCACCCCTGGAAAACTTTGAGTTCTTTGCCCTGAGCTGGGCACCTCACTCATCACCCCCCAAAGGGCCTCACACCCTCCAGGGGGTGCCAGCTCAGTGCCCGTACCTCGGCTGGCATGTGCATGAGCAGGACGGCGGCGATGGGTGCCTGTGCCTGGCAGTACCCCTCCTCTGGGCGGTACAGCGTGTACGCCTTCAGCACCCGGAACAGGTCCTGCTGCCTGCGGAGACACCCGGGCACACACAGCTGGGCACACGGCATGGATGTGGCCCAGCAGCCTTCCCCGTGCATCCCAGGCACACGTCTGGGTCAGTCCCTGGCTGGGATCCCTTTTCCACACAAACCCAGGGCTACAGGACACAACAGCTCTGGGAAGCTCTGCCCACAGAGTGCAGATCCTGCCTGGATCTGGGAGTTGAGGCATGGAGACAACCATCCGGCCCAGAGTGAGCTATGGACAGGCAGGGACCCAGCTGCAAACACAGGGACACAGATGCTCCCCAGCACATTGTGAGCAGCATTTTCCTGGTGAAACAGAGGCCACAGGCTGCCACCTCCTCCCTCTGCCCTCCTGTCATGGCAACTCCCACTCCACTGGGTGTCAGAGCTGGTCTGAGCCCTCCTGTTTTCAGTCAGCAGATGCTCTGTGACTGTGGGAATATAGGGAATTCTGGAGAAATGGGGAGGACACTGGGGGCATGAGTGTGGCTCCATGAGCTGAGACAGACAGCACCCACCCCATCCATGGCTGCTGAGAGCTGCACACACATGAGCTCCACATACCCATGGCCTCCACGTGAGACGAACATCTCATGGAAGGGAAACTGCCGATGGAGATCCCGCTCGATCACATCCAGCCACTTCGGATCTCCTGTGAGGAGGTCCAGTTCCTGGGGAGGGGAATATCGGGGCAAAGAACACTCTTGACAGCTCCCCAAGATGTCTGAGATCCCAACATACACCCAAGCTTGAGCAGGAGCCATCCCAGCACTGTCCCCTCCCTGATAGTGCAGGAGGGTCCCCAGCAGAACTCACATCAAACTTGCCCATGTTCTGCTCCAGCTTGACCTTGCTCCCGGAGAGGTACTGCCAGGCACGGCCCCGCAGCGAGGGCGGGATCCCCTTCTGGCACCGCAGCCGGATCTGCGGGAGGGACATGGCTGTCACAGGAAAACCACAGAGTACTGGGAAACAAAGAGACTCCTGGGGCAAGGTGGGAGCCAGGCCAGCACCACGGCCAGAGGCTGGTCCCCTGCTGCTTCCCAAACAAGAAGTGTCCCTGAGCCCCTGGGATGCAGGGATGCCAGCTGGAATGGCAGTCAAGGCTGCACCAGCAGCACGGGGGAGCTGCCAGAGGCCCAGCAGAGGCTTTGTGGCTTGCAAACAGCTCCAAACAAGCCTGGCACTGCCTCAAAGCCAGATCCAGCTGGGAGCTGGAAAAGCAAACATTGGAGCCAAGGTAGGCAGCGAGTGGCTCTGTCCACATGGGAAGCACTGAGGAAACAGGGGAGGCTCCCCAGAGCCCAGTCCAGCCCCCCACTCCCCTGTGGGACCATGGAAAACAGGGATGTGCACCCTAACGAGTGTCTCAGCCTTTCCACCTGCTCATCCTGGGCAGAAGGGCAGGTCTGGTCCTATTTCCACACATGGCCAGATCCTGAGGCCCCTGGGGCTAGCTTCATGTCCACAGTTTCCTGTGCCCCTGGTTTCCTTGGTACTGAGCACCAGCCAGGACCAAAGTCCAGCCGTGGCAGTCGGTGCCTACCCTGCATGGGGAGCTGAGCCAGCTTAGCCCTGCTGCCGTCTGCACCAGCAGGGACCACAACAGGGCCCCCAGAATCCCACTCCAACTCCTCATCACAGCAGCAGCTCCAAATCACAGAATGATGGAACGGTTTGGGTTGGCAGGGACATTAAAGACCATCTCATTCCATGGGCAGGGTCACCTCCCACTATCCCAGGTGGCTCTAAGGCCCATCCAGCCTGGCCTTGAATACTGCCAGGGATCCAGGGGCAGCCACAGCTGCTCTGGGCACCCTGTGCCAGGGCCTGCCCACCCTCACAGGCAACAATTCCTTTCTAACATCCCATCTCTCCCTGCCCTCTGGCAGTGGGAAGCCATTCCCCCCTTGCCACTCCAGGCCCTTGTCCCCAGTCCCTCTCCAGCTCTCCTGGAGCCCTGTTACACCCTGGAAGGGGCTCTGAGGTGTCCCTGGAGCCTTCTCTTCACCAGGGGAGCACCCCCAGCTCTTCCAGGCTGGCTCCAGAGCAGAGAAGCTCCAGCCTTCGGAGCATCTCTGTGGCCTCCTCTGGACTTGCTCCAGCAGCTCCACATCCTTATGTGTCCTTCCCCCCACAGAAGTCAGGCAGGGCATGCAGCAAGGTGGGCCTTACAAGCCTGGTGCTTTCAGCACAGTCACCCCTCACAACACCCTGCAAAACCCCAGCACAACCTCCATTCCTCATGTCTCTGCTAGGGTGGCACATGCCACCTGTGCCAGGGCTGTGAGAGCAGTGGCCAACAGCTCCCAAATCCTCCCCAGGCTTCTCCTGCCTGCCCAGGGCTGGGTTTCCCTGTTTGCTGGAGCAACTGGGGAGCAGGTGGCTGCTTCCAGGCACAGTACCATCACCTCCCCAGGGGGTTTGCTGCTCCCTCACTGGTTGTTTACACGGGCAGGTCCCTTTGTGCTGGCAGGAAACACAGCAGATGATGCCCAGGGCTGCTGTGGGCAGCTCCATGGCTGCTGATAGCTCCCATCTCCAGGCAGCTCCCCTTCCTGCTGACTGAGCTGCCAGGAAGGAAACCGCCTCGCTGGGATTTAGTTCGGCAGCCCCTCCAGCTGGCTGGGCCAGCGCCACCAGGGCCAAGCAACTCATCCCCTCGGTCCCACATGGGGTCCTGCCAACACCCCCATGATCCCACTGTGACCTTCCAGGGACTGGGAGAGTGTCTGGGCTGAGGGATGCTGAAAGCAAGGTGAAGTCGGAGTGTTGCCCATGCCAGGAGAGCAGTGGGAGCTGCCCACCCACACTCTGCCCTCCTTACAGCAAGCAGTGCTGGCACAGCTCAGCACCATGAAGGATGTGGGGTCAGGCTCTGCTGCGATTGGGGCCAGGCAGGGAGCGTTTTGGGATGCTGGAGCAGTGCAGGTGTGAGCAAGCCTGGCAGGAGCTGGCCCAGGGATCCCTGGGCTGCCTGCCAACTCTGGTGAGGCAGCCAGGAAAGTACTGGGGTTTTTCAGAGGCTTAGGGACCTCCCCCCAGAGCAGCAGGGACCTGCACCAAGCAGGTTCCTGCCAGACCGAAGATAGTTGACAGCATCCAAGGCCAGGCTTGGCAGCCTTCCCTGAGCAGTCCAGGGATTCAGGCACTGAGCAGCATTCCAGAGCAGCCTCTCCAAAGCTCCAGGCATGGATTTTTGCTGCAGGACAGACTATACAGCACATCAGCCCCATGGAGACTCCCAGAGGCTCGGCCCAAGCACAAGGGAGCTGCTGTGCCAGGCGCAGGGCTGCTGGAGCACTCACCCCATCCCAGAGGGCACCCTGTGGCACACGGCCGGAGAGTGGCGGAAATTGTGCGTGGAACAAAGCGCCCGCCCCCAGAAAACTCTCCCAAATCCTTTAAGAGCAGCCAAGAAACAGATGAGGGATTCTGGTGTCATTCACCAGGCACTGAGGAGGGACAGCACTCTGGGCACACTGAGGGGTGTCAGGAGACTCTGCCAGCATGGGGAGGAGGAGGAGAAGGCAGCCCTTTGGTCACTCTCTGGAACTGCTGTCCCATGCCAGCAGCCTCACTGTTTCCAGCTGACACACAGCAGCAACCCTGGACTTGGTGCATCCCAATTCCCACCTCATCTGCAGGCTCAGGGGATCAGGGAGTACCAGCAAACCAAGCCATGGAGCCAGCACACCACGAGTCTCCCAGGGTCCCCAGTTCACAAACCAGTGTCACATGCATCAGGCTCTAACATTTCCTACATGGAGCTTTTTTCAGTCTGCAAGATGCTCAGGAGTTTCCATGAGCAAACAATTCCCATGGCTGCCTGCAGGCAGCCAAAGAAGCCCTAGGAAGGCTCCAGCCCGGCAGGGAAGAGTTGGAGGCAGAAGTGGGCTGGGTCGGGACCGCTCAGCCCCTTAAAGCTCCAGTTTCCAATGGGAATCAACAACCCATTCAAGCCAACAACATCGTCCAAAGGCACACAGATGCCTGTCTGCAGGTAACCAGTGACACCAAGCTGCTCCACAGGGACACTGCTGTGCCTGGCTGTCCCTCACTGCCACCTCCCAGAGGGGACAGGGCTGTCACTTACCTTCTTATGTTTCTTGGCCATCCACTTGTCCCAGTTGTTGAGCATATCCAGCCACTTGGACTCCCGCTGCCGGAGCACCTCCAAGGGCACCTCCTCCAGCCTGTGGGACCAGGAGGAAGAGGCCCATCAGTGGGTGCCTGGCCCTCTGTACGATGCTGAGCCCCCTGGCCTCCCAAGCACCCTGCCCCCCATGCCCAGGTGGCTGCACACCTCAAGGCACAGGGCTCAGGACATGCTCGGCAGCACCGGCGTTTCGGCAGCTGCCGGAAGCACTTGCCACCCGTGAGTGAAGTCACTGCACCAGCAAAGCAGCTCAAACCTCTTGGGAGCAGCCTGCACTGCACACACCACATGCTGCAGCATCCCCAGGGACATGCTAGGAAGGTGAGGGATGAGCAAGACCTGGTCCCTGTGGCAGGGGCTGGCTGCACAGAGAGAGCTGGGGCCATAAGCATCATCGTGTCATACACACAGCTCCAGCCACACTGTGCTCCCATTGCCTGGCGCTGCTCCAGGCCCGGCGCCGAGCCTGGACCAGGGTCCCTTAGGAGGGAGAAGAGTGTTTTCCAGAAACGGCTCAGCCTAGCCAGGGAATCTGATTTAACCCTGCTGAGGCAGGGGGGATGCTGCTGTGATGCTGAGGCCAGCACCATGGCCTCCAACCCCCCATGGCACCGCATCTGTACAGAGGCAGCTGAGGAAGGCCCAGCCAGGGACATCCAAGGAGAGCAGACACTCCTTCAAGCCCTCAGTAAAGACTCAATGCCTCGCCAGGCTCTGCTCCACACTGTCCTGTGGCCACACCAATCTCAGGAAGAGTCAGATCCTTCCTGAGGACCCGAGGACAGTGGCCTGGTGCTGAGCATCCTCCAGCACCCAGCCCCACTACAGGACATGCAGGCCCTGACTCCTCTCTCCGGAAAGCGAGCGGCACAGCGAGTCCAGAGCCGCATCCAGCTGGCAGCACTGCCCTGCGCCCTGCCCAGCCCCTTCCCGCCGAGTCCCACCCACCGCAGCGGGTCGGACGGGGCGAGTGTGATTGTTCCAAGAGCAAACCCGCTCTCAAAGGATCTGCTTTGCTTGGCTCCCCACCCTCTTCAGCACGGCCAGGCATGGCCGGCAGCTCCGCAGCCCAGCACAGGGATGGAGGCAGCGCTGGCCTCCAGCCGGGGCTCCACGAGGCGTGGGAAGCTCCGGAGCGCGGGACGCTAGATACAGGAGCTGGCTGTGGGCCTGCTGGAGCCCTGCCAGCACAGACTGGAAGCTGTTCCCAGCTGATGGCTGCTTGGCAGCGGGCAGGGAGCAAGGACCGGCTGCATTTCATAGGGCCCAGGCGGGAGGGTGGGGGCACTCCAGACGGGGAACTGCCGGGGGATGCCCAATGCCAGGAATGTGCTCCTCTGCGTCCACATTGTGGGTGACATCCCCACAGCTCCGCTCTTTCTGGTGCCCTCAGGCCCTCCATGGATGCCCAAGAAAGCAATCCCAACTCTGCCAGCCACAGCAGGAGGTCATGTATTCCCCTTCATCCGCTCCTGGACTGACAGTGAGCCAATAAAGCCCTGGAGCAGGGCAGGATTGGACCCCAGCAAATCCGTGGAGTGTTGTGGGAGGCTCAGTCCCCAGTGACTGCAGCCACCACACCGTGAGCACCCTTGGGAGCAGCCACTGGCCTCCAGCACCACGACCTTCATCCAGAGTTGCTGCTGCCTGCTGCAGGGACAGGGACACCCACCACAGGACAGCCACAGGAATGACAGCCAAGGCAAGCTACTCTGAGTGTGGTGTGTGGCCAGGACAGGGTGCAGCACCACGGGAAGAAGAGGTCACACCACTCCTGCAGTGCCGAGGGACAAGGTTTATCACCCAGAGTGATGCACCTTGCCCAGCAGCAACATTCCAACCTCCAGCACCTTTTCACCCCACAGACCCACCCAGTAACACCCACAGGCTATGGGGGGTGAACACTCTGCTCCTCATAGACAGGGAAACTGAGGCACAGAAGGCACCAGAGCACTCAGGTGGGCAAAACTCAGAGAGCCCGCTCCAGGAGATGTCCCAGCAGAAGAGGAGCCGGCTGACACGCATTGTCCCCACTGCCATCCCGACTTTCTCTGGGCGTTGCTGTGAAAGCAGGGCCAGGAAGACAAACACCAAACACGCTGCCGAACCAGCTCGACAGCAACAGCACATTCCTGGGTGTCAGCACCGCCCTGGGGCCCAGCGCCTCGGGCTAGCCTCACTTCCTCCGAGGGCTTCCTCCACGGAGCGGGGTGACCACGGCGCCTTTGCCAGCACTACCAACAAGGGGTCCTTGGAGGAACACCACGGCCAGGCCTCCTTGGCTTGACAGAGGCCAAAAGTCCACTGGAATCAGCGCCTGGAGCTGACCAGACACTGACCTCGGTGTGCCGGCAGCTCCCCGATCACAAATGGGGTGGACACCACCTCCCAGCCATTCCCCCTCTTCAGAGGGAGATGGGGCAGTTAGAACAGCTTTTGGGGCTCTTCACAGAGCCATCACAACGTCATGGAATGGTTTGGAGTGGAAGGGATCTTAGAGTTCATCCAGTGCCACCTCCTGCCTTGGGCAGGGACACTTTCCACTATCCCAGGCTGTTCCATGCCCCATCCAACCTGGCCTGGAATACTTCCAGGGATCCAGGGGCAGCCACAGCTTCTCTGGTCAACGTGTGCCAGGGCCTCACCCTCAAAGGGAACGATTTCTCCCCAATATCCCATCCGATCCTGCCCTCTGACAAAACGGTTCCAGATTCCTCCTTATCCTGTCACTCCACGTCGTTGTCCAAAGTCGGGAGCCCAGCTTCCCTTGCAGCCCCTTTAGGCACTGGAAGGGGCTCTAAGCTCTGCTCAGAGCATTCCCCTCTCCAGGCTGAACACCCGCAGCTCTCCCAGCCTTACTCCCTTGTTCACATCCCGGCTGCTGCGGCCTCCGCCACGGGCACGAACGCTGCCTGACACCGGTCCCGGGCAGCCCCGCGCCCACCGCGGGGGCGGCGGGGATAAACCCCCCCGGGGTGTGCAGAGCCGTGCCCGGCCCGGCCCAGCCCCAGGCCCAGCCCTGCGGGGGCCGAGCGGCCGGAGCGGACTGGGCCGGGCCTGGGGCGGCTCCTCTGCGCCTCGGTGCCCCAATCCCCCCCAGGCCCCTCACGGCCACGGCCCCGGCCTCCTCTCACGGCCGTCACTCACGTCCCCTCGGCGCCCCGGCTGCCCACGATGAAGCCGAACTTATCGACGCGCCGCTCCTCGGGGCCGCCGCCGTTGATCTCGGAGTCGGAGCCGAGCGAACTAAGCTCATCGCCGCCAGGGTCGGCGAGGCTTTCGCGGGTGCCCGCCAGGCTGCGCCCGCCGGGCGAGCTGGGCCCGCCGCCCCCGCGGCTCTTGGCCATGGCGGCGCCTCAGCGGCGGCGCGGCCGCTCCGCCATGCCGGGACACGGCGGCGGCCACGCCCCTCCTCGACCACGCCCCCTCACTGCACCGCCATTGGGCGGGAGCAGGGGCTCGGCCAATCAGCCGCCAGGACTGGGGAAAGGAAAGACCGCCCCCGAAGCTGATTGGTCGAGAGGACGGGGGCTAGCTGTCCGTCAAGCGCCGGCGGGCGTCGGTGAGAGGCGGGGCTTCGTGCGCCGGCCGTGGGGCAGCGCTGGGATGGGAGGGACCGGGACCGGTACCGGAGATAATGGGATGGAC
>CM031871.1:13801709-13843244 GCA_018697195.1 Certhia americana
GATGGACCGGGACCGGTACCGGAGATAATGGGATGGACCGGGACCGGTACGAGACATAACGGGATGGACCGGGACCGGTGCGAGACATAACGGCATGGACCGGGACCGGTACGAGACATAACGGGATGGACTGGGACCAGTACGAGACATAACGGGATGGACTGGGACCGGTACCGGAGATAATGGGATGGACCGGGACAGTATGAGATACAAAGGGGCGATACTAGGTTCTGCATGAGATATAACGAGCTCTGTTGGGGCCAGTATGAACCATAATGAGCTGTACTGGGACCAGTACGGGCCATAACATGCTGTACTGGGATCTGTATGAGATTCAACGTAGCTGTACTGGGACACGGATAATAGGGCTGCACTGGGACCAGTATGAGATAAGATGGGCTGTACTGGGACCAGTATGGGCCACAACAGAGCTGTACTGGGACCTGTGTAAGGGCTCTGTGGCGGGACCAGACAGAGCCACAGTGGGGTTGGCACTGGCATTCCAGGAAGGCTTGATATGGCACTGCAGGCGGGTTGTGCTGGGAAGCACTGGGGAATACACTGCCTTTGGGCAGTGGTGGGATCCATTTCCCTTTCCAAAGCTGTCCCTGCCCTGCAGATCCCACAACTGGACCACTGCTGTGTCACCCCAAAGTCTCCATCCACAGCACCCCAGACAGGTAAAACCAGCCTGGCTCTCCCAAAAATAACACACCATAGGATCTGTAGGAGACTGGGATGTGCTGTGATCTGTTCCAGGTAGTCTTCCAGGGGCAGATCCATCCCACCTCCAGATGCTTCCCCAGCGCCCAGCGCTCCATTTCCTCCCTCTTACAGCACAGAACAGGGGGTACTGGAAGGATCCCTCTCAAGGTGGTACCATGCCAAAGGAAGAGGGAATGATGCTCCTTAAAATCAGCAACTCAACCTACTTCCAGATTTTTCTGGCAGCTGGGCCCCACCAGTCCTTGCCACTGAAGAGGAAGGTTCCGATGGCGCTTGTTTTGTACCAGACCTCCACACACACAGTCTGTTGCAGCATTCATCCCTCAGATTTAGATGGAAAGAAGCTGGCAAGGCTCCATGCAAGTGATTTCCAGGGGGAAGTTTTCTCGCTGGAGTGCTGGTAAAGGGGCTTGGCTGAAAATCTTACCGAGGGAATAGAGGGAACAGCTCCCACTGGGAAGCTCCATGGGCACCACACTCTGAGCACAGTGGGAGGAGGAACACAGGGTGACCTTCAGCACAGCCAGGCCCAGACCCGGATACAAACACAACTTCTCCATTTCAGAGCTCTCTTGGCTCTGGAAAACCCCGCTCACTGCCTGTTTTCTCCAGGATTGTGCCTATTGTCTGGTTTTGAAGAGCGAAGGGAAGTGATTATCCCACCTTCCTGCGGGGCAGGAGCACACTGCATCCACCATCCAGCCACACGCTCTGGATTCCTGCAGCAGGGAAGGGAGCAGGCTGTCACAGGGACACGTGGGGACCTGTCAGAGACAACAGCTGGACACTGTGGCCAGAGAACACTGGCCACCTGGGCTGGGCCAGTGCCAGCCACCTTCCCTACAGCCACAGGGCTTCCTCCAGATCCCAGGGGAGCACACCAGAGGCAGGAGGATGCTGGGCTCTTCCCTCCTGCTTCATCCCTTTCTCCCCTCCTAAGCATGGAATAAGGTAAACAGGATGTTCCTGCATTGCCTGACCATGACTAAAAATATATGTAATAATAAACCTATGGCTTTGGGTTACCAAAAAAAACCAGAGGTAGCCAAATCCCACACACTTGCCTCTTCCTGGCCACCTAATTCCATGGATTGACTTTGCTGTGTTGTGTTTCCATCAAATTCTGACTGAAGGCCCAGGAGTCTTCTGTTTTCCAGACCCAGATGCTCTCCAGGGTCAATCTCTTGGTCTCTGGACCAAGAGATTCCAGCTGCAGGATATCACTGTAAATCACATTTTCCAATAAAATTCTCGCTAAGTTCAGAATATTTCCCCCCCACACACACAGAGAAATAAGCATTTATTCAGGAATGACCGAGGAGCACCAGAGAAACTTCTACAAGCCCCTTTCTTGTAGCTTTTCCCAGAAAATAAGAGGATTTCCTATTGTAAACTGCTTAATTACAAATCCTGATGTATTTCCCCATCCGAGCATGCCGAAACCAGGCACATCTCCATTAAAAACCCCAAATCCATGGAAGGAGAGCTGCATGTTTATTAAAACAAATTGCAGGCTGCCCAGAGCAGACCCAGACCTCCTTTATAACAGGAACAGCAACACAAACTCATGCCAAGGGAGGAAAAACCTCTCAGTCAGGGTCAGTACAAGATCCAAGACAGGGAAAGAACAAGAACAAGGGGGTTAATAAATGTATGGAGAAGAAATTTTCAATTAGTAGGAGGTTAAATGAAGCAGTGAGTGCTGAGGGCAGACAGATGATGCTCCTGGCCACCATAAATCCCTCAAAGATGGATCTAAACTAAGCTGGGCATGACCTTGATGTCTTTTCCTGAGCGGATTCAAGGGAGAGCCTGCACTCAAGCAAAGCACTGATCACTACAAACTACTCACTACACTGACACATTTTGGGGCTCCATCAGCTTCTCCTCTCTCATCAGTGGGGGTGAAAGTCCCTTTGTTCAAACTACTGCTGGGGGGCAGTGGATGCAGCCCCAAAAATGCCAGAATGGAAATAGGATTGGGATGTTGGGGTTACAACACGGACACGTTACGTCTCAGGGCTCCAAGTCTCCTATTTCTTCCTGCCTCCTCTCTCTTTGAGTGCCAGGTGAATCAGAGAGCCACTCGTCATGTTGTAATAAGCCAGGGAGTTGGAATCCTTGATGAAGATGCCCTGAGGGAAGGAGAAAAGTTAATAAAAAACCAACCAAAAAACCACGAAAGAGCAGTCAGAGCACAAACCTCAGTTCTGTCTTCCCACAGAATCCAACCATCCCCCTCCTTAATGCAGGGGGATGACAGAACACTGCAGGCTTTGAAGACCCCAAACAGATTGCGTGTCTGAGATGGATTCTGGAGGTGGGTACAGGATCCTAGAATGGTTTGGGTTGGAATGGACCCTAAAGATCCCCCCATTCTATCCCCCTTGCCATGGGCAGGGGCACTTCCCACTAGACCAGCCAATATAGACAATGTGGCTCCTACAACACACAGATAAAGAGTCACCACAAAGAGGGGGTTATTCAGGCTCCACTCTCCCCCCATTATTTTTTTTTTTTTTTCCTTAAAAATAATCATCTCAGCTCCCTTCTTGTTAAGGGTTAACAGTGTGTCTGCCCAGATGAACTCTGAGGAGGTAAGTGCACAAAGTTCACTGCTTAGGCAGCAGGTTGTGCCTGCCTGGGCACATGCATGACTGGAAATAAGTCATCAAAAAGGAACGGGGCCTTTCTCACAGCTCTAGATTAGGGAAGAAGAAAGAGAAGAGAGAGTGAGCTCCTCCCTTCCCTGTTTTGGAGAAAGCCTTCCCCAAGCTGCCAGTGCTCCAAAGCATGCTCGCCCACCTCCTGGAGCACACAGCAGAGCTGTGGGAGCAGGCTGCTGCAGTTAAATGTCAAATAAAACCCCCAAAACTATAATAAAACAAGAGGCTGATTTCAGAGAAAGCCACAGCGAATTTGGAGGACTCATTTGCAGCAGCAGCAGCAATCCACTAATTTAATCACCTACTAAAAGCCAGTCTTGCTATAACAGAGGGCAGAGTTCTGTCACAGCTGTGCTGTGCAGGCAGGAAAAACATTCCCTTTGCTCTTCCAGTATCTCATTGTGCATCCAATTATACATTACAATTTTTCTTTGTAAAAAAGTCATGTGAGAGAATGCACTGAAGAAACAACCAGCATTTGAAGGGCTTATACTCACCTCATACTGCAGCTTCTGCTTCCCAGCTGGCATCCCTGTGGCCTCATGGATCTTAACCTTTATAACAGATACCTGGGGAGGATCAAAGGGCTTCTTCAGTGCTTTTGTCCCAGTCCTGCTCCCCAGCCCCAGGGAGCTGCAGTGTGGGGAGCAGGCTGAGCTCCCAGCTGCTGCTCTCACAGGCAGCACACAGAGCAGGGCAGGGCAGGAGGATGAGCTACATGCCTGGTCTGAGAGGGGCAGGGTGAACACCAGCACTTGGCCATTCAGCTTCCATTCCGTCTTGTCCTGCATGTTGGGAACCTGGACTTTGACTGTGACCGGGCCCTGTGGGAAAACACAGATAAAGTCTCTCAGGGCTGTGACAACACAGCACCAGACTGAGTATTTATTTCCATATCTTGGCTCCTCAGTAAACACACTGAAATGTGTTTACAAGTTACTCCACTGCTCCCACAATAAAACATCCAGTTGGATTTCTCTTCCTTTTGTGCTCCATCTGATGGTGTCACAGGGTGAAGGTGTGAAGCACTGAACAGGAGACAGCTTCTCTGTGCACATGAAATCACAGGATCACAGACTGGTTTGGGCTGGGAAGGACCTTAAAGCCCATCCAGTCCCATCCCCTGCCATGGGCAGGGACACCTTCCAATATCCAAGGGTGCTGAAAGCCCCATCCAGCCTGGCCTTAGACACTGCCAGGAATCCAGGGGCAGCCACAGCTGCTCTGGGCACCCTGTCCCAGGGAACAATTCCTTCCCAGTATCCCATCTAAATCTCCTCTTTACTTTAAATATTCCAAGACAAACTATACAGCCCTCCCTAAGGATTTAAAACTCCTCCTGGGACACTGGCACTCCCTAGGAAGGAACAGAGGCTCACATTTAGCTCACCTTGTTATGGAGTACACCACATTACCCTACTATCATGCTGGCATTGAGACTCTTAATCTCTTTGCATCTCCAGCTTAGCCCTCCTCTCTTTAAATCTCATTAGCAACTTTAGTTCTTCTCTGCATTATAACCTACCTCTCACTGCCCTTAATTACAGAAGAGCACACTATCCCATTCTGTGTAACTCTTCCCAATAAGAGACAAAGGAGTTTGATTTGCTCAGGAATGACAAAAGAAAGGAGATACCACAGGAAGGCCCTTTCTTGCCAGGCATTTTTGCCCCTCTGTGCAGGGAATTTCCTTTACAGCCCCTTTGGAGCTGGAGTGGAGCAGCCCAGGACTCTGACCCACACATGTACCTTGTTCCTGCGCAGAAATTCCTCCTCTGGAATCAGGCTGTCCTCACTCTTCAGTTTCTTGGAGACTGGCTCATCCTCCATGGGTGGTGGAGGGTGAACAGGAGGCATCGGCGCCGGGGATGGGACCGGAGCCACGGGAGGAGCAGGAACAAAAGCTGGAATGGATGGGGGACACACAACACAACCCACAGTCACCCTCTGAGTGCACAGCAAACACCTCCTCACAACAAAAACACTTTGAGCAGAGCAGCACAGGCTGAAAATAAATGCCACAATACATGGAGGAAGTTACAATCAACAGCAACATGCAAACTTCAAACATTCAGAGAGCTCTTATATTGGGAAGCATTCCAGGAAGAGATAACAAGGCATGAGAGCTTCCTGCAGATCTTGCAAAAAAAGAACACACTCTCAGTGTGGCAAGCAGCAGTGCCAGCTCCTCCAGTTAGGGAAGAAAAGAAGATGAAAAAAAGGAAGAATTGCTTCTTACATCATGCTTTTTAACTTCAAAGCACCTAATGAGGAAAATGGCCAGCAAACAGCTTTTCCTCCAGCAGCAGCAGCTTCTGTGAGGAGCTGTAACACCCACTAAGGTGCTGGTATGCTGCATTCTTAATTTTCACTTGGGCAGGCTCCTGGGGCCACAGGATTTCCCTGCATTTCATGGTGCAGGAAGAGCCTTGAGCCCAAAAGCAGGACTAGATAAGCCATACCAAACAGCCCCAAACTCTTAACAACACAACTTAGGGCCTGCAGTCCCAGTTACACACCAGTATCAGGGCAGAGCAGGAAAAATACTCCAAGCTGAAGTCCACTCTAAAGGAATTATCTGACAATTGCCCAGGAAAAGTGAAGTCACTGACCTGTGGGGACTATCATGGGTGGTGGGCGAGGGCTCATGATGGGGGGAGCAGAGGGGGGCATAGGCACCACGTTGATCCGTGGGGTGTGGATTATGGGAGGCATGGGGGTGGCTATGACGGATCCTGGGGGCAGCCGGACCACGGAAGTCATGGGGGGCCGAGGCATGACCGGAACTGCAGAAACCACGGCGGCGCGCACGGGAGGAGGCATCTGGGGAGACAAGGTGAATTTCCTTAGCAGGAATAAACAGGGCTGGCCACAATACTGATTAAAGTAACAGGGAAACACAGAACGACGGGTTCTGCCACCCAAAGACTTGCAGGGAGCCTTAGTGGCCCCACCATATGGGCAAGCCAAGCTGCTCTCAACAGGCACAGAAGCCTCATTAACAGATTAATGTCCTCCTTCCCTCCCCACTTCGGGATCAGACCTCCAGGCACTCAGCTCCTTTGCTAAATTGCTGTTTGATAATTGTTTTGTTTAACACAGCAGATCCCTCCTTACCTTGGGCTGCTTTTGTCCAACATCACTCTACACCTACAAAGGCCCCCATCCATCCCTTTCTTACCCATATTCTCTTCCTCCAAGATCCCACTGCCCAGCTGATCCCAGTGTAAAAACTCCACCTAAGTATTTCACTCCATTCTTAACAGCAAGTTCAATAAATTCTTCTAATATTTCCAAACTACTCTTAAACCACAAACTTGTCACAAAATCCTCTTCCATGCCAGCACCCTGGCCTCCATCAGGACCCCTCCTAATTAACTACAGCCCCAGTAATTGGTTTCTGAGAGTCCAAACACTCACAGTGGGTGGACGAGGTACAGATGTGATGGGTGGGGCACTGGCAGGGGGGTTGGAGGCTGAGGAAGGAGGGGGTGGCTGGGGTATCTCATTGGGTTTGCTGGGCCCGATCTTCTCCTTGCTGTCATCCTCTGGCACCAATCCCTTAGCCTTGTGGATGGCTTCAATTTGCTCTTGCAGAGTGATATTGGCCTGAGCAGCCTGCTGTGTGCGGGCCATACTGCCTGAGTGGCCATCCCAGGTCACCTGAGAGAGTAAAACAAATCAGATTAACCCAACCTGGCCAGACAACAAAGAAATCCAGAGAGCACCTTGACAGAAAGAAAAGAATTCAAGACTCTCGTGTCTCTGCTTCTCCCGGATGGATCTCGTGAGCATTCACAATGATACAGGGACCTATTTAAAAAAAAACAACCAATCAAGCAAAAATTCCCAATCTCTACTCTACCTTTTCCTCTGGTTTCTGGATCTCTTCTTCTCCAATCTTTTTACCAATGGCAGTCTCTTCTACACCAAAGATATCAGTACGACGCTCTGCCAGCTGCTTCAGGCTGCTCTCAATATCCAAACCTGAGGGAAAAAGAACAATTCTTATCTCAAGGAATAATATAAACAAGCCTCTTACTGATCTATTATTTGATACCTAGTGGCCGAGTGTGCTCATTTTACACAGAATATTCTGAGTTGGAAGGCACCACAAGGATCGTCAATGTCCAATTCCTGTCCCCTTTCTTCTTTTTGCAAAGACACTGGCCAGCACCAGCTGACAAACATACCCATCTTATTATCACAGAAAGGGCATCACACAGAGCTACATTTCAGATGGTCCTGATCAGTGGGGGCATTGAGGGGCTGCACAATCAATGCTGAAGCTGACCTGGGGCATAGACCTCATCATCACTCTGCTTCTCCCGGATGGATCGATCCCGCTGCTCCAGCCATCGTGGATCCAGGAGCCCAATCCTCATGTGTTCCTGCATTTTACTGGCAGGAATCTTTTCTCCAGTGATGGGAGACACGAGGTACTCATCTGGAGCTGGGGCTGGTGGTAACGGTTTGGAGGCTAGGAGAACAAAACCACAGTGTTGGTTCAGTCTAGAAATAAATGGTTTGGGATTCTTCAGAAAGAAATAAAGATGTTTTTTTAGTTTTATTTACCTTTGGGATCATAATCTTTCCGCACAATGACCTGATCTGGTGTGGGAGGGAGTGGGGGTGGCATCGGGGTTTCTGGAGGAGGAGGAACCTTCTGACCTTCATCTTCATCATCTGACCCCTTATTGAAAAGAAAACAAAAATAATAACCAAGTTCCAGTGGTCAAATTCCTTTGAGAGAGACGTAAAATCCTACATAGCGCTGGAAGAACGGATTATGAAGCTTCAAAGCAAGGGGTGGTTCCTCTGGACCATGATTCAGAAATTCAGCAGACCCAGAAGAGGAAGCAAATATTCCTCAGCTTCCACATTACAGCAGCCCTGCATGCAGGAGCTTACAGTTAACCACACTCTTGCTCCCTGTTACCAGAAAAACAACTTACAGTGGGCAGAGCTTAAGATGAGTCATCTTTCAGTGCTCCAGACTCTGGGCACGAAAACACTGAAAGACTTAAAACCACAGAAATATAAAATCCACACCGCTGGGTGCCAAAATTACTGGATTTCTCTCTTGGAACTTGCATTGTCATGGAAAACATTAAAAAACCAACCATATTCCAGCAGTAACAGGTTCTTCAGAGATTTCATCAGAGAGAAATTTCATTTCCTCAAGAAATTGAAGAACTATTTACAGTGAAAGTGGGAACCATCACAAACCACATGAACTTTATGGGACAAAATCCTATTGTCCAGCTACCTCATCCATATCCTGCACTTGTGTGTCCTGATCCAGCTGGGCTGGAGGCTCATCTGTTTTCTCTTGCTTTTCATCTTCCTCATCTGATTCCACCTCCATCTCCACCTCCTCACTTTCCCCAAACTTCTCGTAACGCTCCTGGATCAGGATTCGAGCTCCCAGCTCTTCTGGAGTGGTGGGAGGAGGGAAATTCCCTACAATGCAGAAAACAGAGCTTCTGTTTCTCTATCCCATTTCATTACTCATCACATACTGACAGGAATACCAATTCTTAAACAAAAAAAGCAGTGGCAACAAAATCCTTGGCAGCCAGAGGATGTGAAAGGGAATGGATGGAGCCAACACCAGCATGACACACGAAGATAGAGTGACTTATAAATGGAAGCACTTTTACAAAGTGGGACAAACTCTGCTGTCCTGGTGGAAGTGGAGAAATGGAGACTACTGCAGTCCTGGACTTCCTTCAAAGAGAACATCAGTGACTCCAGAAAACAACTACAACCCAGCAAAATGTCAGTGAAAAGCTTTCCCCTTCCACTCCAAATGATAAAAGGCTGTAAACCCCAATGTCTGCCTAAAAATGGCACTTTAGGACACATCTCCTGCACAAAGGGGGCAGTTTCATAGAGGTGACAACATTTAACATCACTACCTTGTTCGTTGGGCTGGAAGTCAACTGTTTCCACAACCACAAAGTCGTGCCAGTCAATCTGGGCATAAGCAACACGCTCCTTCTCCTTCTCCTCCTCTTCCTTCTTTCTCTCTCGCTCCTGGAATTTGGCCCACTCCACTCTGTAATAGACCTGCAGGAGCAGACAGAGCACAGGCGAAAGGAAGAACAGCTGGAGCAGGCTCAGGCTGGAGCTCAGGGCAAGGTTCTTCCCCCAGAGGGTGCTGGGCACTGCCCAGACTGCCCAGGGAATGGGCACGGCCCCGAGGCTGCTAGAGCTCCAGGAGTGTTTGGACAGCACTGCCAGGGATGGCCAGGGTGGGATTGTTGGGGGGTCTGGGCAGAGACAGGAACTAGACTGGATGCTGGGATTCTTTCCCACTCAGGATATTCCAGGACTTGGAAATGGGCTTGTGCAGTATCTCTGTGCTGCCACAAACTATCCCAATAGGAACATGAGCTGCAGTTTAAAGCAAATTTGAGCCCCCTGTACTCAAGTGACAGCAAGTGACAGTGACACATCCATTTTATTCTCAATTTGCTGCCAACAAGCCAAAAACATGCAAAGAGAAAAAATTCAAAGCATAATGAAAATGCTTCAGCATTTTTGCCATTTTTTTTCTGGTATACCTGGTCTAGGACTTCCTTAGGATTTTCAGCCTCTTTCTTGAGCTTGAGGAGTAAGCCCTTTGGTGGGATCAAGATCTGAAACACATTTTGCATGACAGTTGGTGACAATTCTTTGTACCAAAGCCTCTTTCAGAGCAATTATTCTCTTTCCACACTGCTAAAAATACCAACAGAACCCCAGGGCTATATCCCAGTTATTCTACTGCAGCCCTCTCACTACTTAATGCTCATCCTACCACTTCAAAATATTCACTTGCGGCCTTCCAATTATCCTCAGGATGAAGAAAAACTCCAAACCTTTACTGACTTACAATAGTGTGAGGTACATTTAGGTGACAGCCTTCTGTATTCAGCACAATATCCACTCTGAAGAGTAGGACTTAAAGGATGGATTCCTGGACCTATATATATATTTCCAGCCTAGCTGGTTTGCAGGGCTACATCAGCCCTCCAAACTCATTCCTGCTGTGGAAGGAGCCACCCTGCCTGCAGTACCTTTGTGTACTGTTCCACCAGCTTGGTGAAGTAGTTGAACAGGCTGTGCTGGGGGCGAAGGAAATCAAACTGGTAATTCCTCTGCTCCTTCTGCATGAGCTGGGTGAGGAACTGCCTCCCGTTGCGGGCCACGAACTGCGCCGTGAGCTTCACCACATCCAGATCAAAGGCTGAGATGGATGGAGGGTCTGCAATGAACTCAAACTCAGGCGGGGGCTCCTTTGGAACCACGGTCTCCTGGATCACCTGGGCCTGTACCTGCAGGGAGAACAGACACAGCTCAGGGACTTCCTGCAAGGGACGGTCATCAAACACTCAGGAAAATCTTTTTTTTTTCCTCCAGCTGCCTTGGGAAAGCAATACCAGTTGCCATCCTGGCAGGTGCAATGATGAGAAACCCTCAGGTATAATTTAATACTATTAAAAATGATTGCTCCACCAGCAAACAAATCTGTAAAGTATCAGGACTTTGCTATAGCACTCCCAGGGCCACCAACACCACAGCACGGCTGCTGGCCATGCCAAGTATGGAAAAACCCTGGATTTACTCCATGCCCTTTCTCCCTTCCAGTATGTTTAAAGGCACAGCTGAACAAGTTGAGCAGCATTTTGTACCCCCTGTTTTAAGGGAGGTCAATCCTTCTGGCAGGAAAAGTTTCTATAAAACAGTGCCTGCAACAAACAGAGAGTGTCTTCTGCCTAAACAGAACTCCAAGGGATTCCCAAGGCTTGCTGTGCCACAAACCACCCAAGTGATCCTTAGTGTAAGTACTTTTTCAGTCAATACAGAGCTAAACTAAATTAAAATGGGCCAATTTAACTGCATATTGGCAGTTTCAAACAACTTAGAGTTACCAGCACGTGGGGGATGGACATCTGCATTAAAACAAAGCCCTAAACGTTCAACTCCAAGCCTGTCACTGCTGGTATTTTGACAAATATATAACTAACTGCTCCTTCTTGACTTTTGAGCTTCCTTCCTTCTCTTCCTTCCCAAAGCTGCGACACACTCTGAAGTGGGCAATTGATCCCCAAATTGATGAAGAGAAACACTCACCTTCTGTGGGAGCTGCTGCTGAGCACTCTGCTGCTGCTGCATGACCTTGGGGATGGCAGCTGAGGGCTCCTGGGCTTTGCCCTCCTTGAACTCGCTGACCTTGTGCCGGTAGTAGGCATGGTAAGGGTCATTGGGGTTCAAGAAGTTGAACTTGGGATTATTTATTTCATTCTGACGAATTCGGGCTTCAAATTCGGGACCATTTCTGGGGAACAATAAGAAAATCTGTTTAGGTCATCAACTCAAGTGTAAATGTATGTCATGGGTTGCAATGCAAACTGTAACCCAAACTCTGTATTCTGTGACCATCTGGTGAAACTGGGGTGTGTGTGTGTGTGTGTGTGTGTGTGTGTGTGTGTGTGTGTGTGTGTGTGTGTGTGTGTGTGTGTGTAATTGTCTGTCCATGGCCAACTGTCAATAAACCTGCTGGGGCAGTTTTCTGATCTCTTCACAGCCCAGCCTCCCTCCAGGGAGAGATCTTCTGCTGATGGGCCAGGGAGTGTCACTGAGAGAATTCCATCATCACACTGGGAAATGCTCCAGCCGGGGGAGGAGCCAAATATTCCTACCTCGATAAAAATCTGGGAGTTGGAACACCAAGCAGCCTTTTCCACTGGATTCCCAGAGGCAGACCAGGCCCATTTATCCCCACTGGACCTTCAGTGAAAAACTCCACTCTTTCTCCAGGAGCATCACTTCACCAGAGCCACATCTGCCACTGGGACTGCAGCCACCATTGAATGGCACTGCCACCAACACCCTGACCCACAGGGTGTCAGGTTGGATCCTGACTCTGTCAGTGGAGTTTGTTTATTTGTTTGTCTTACTGCATGTGTTTTTGTTTTATTGTTTATTTTAGTTCCCCTAATACAGAACTGTTATTCCTATGCCCATATCTTTGCCTGAGAGCCCCTTAATTTCAAAGTTATAATAATTCAGAGGGAGGGGGTTTAAATTCTCCATTCTAAGGGAGGCTCCTGCTTTCCTTAGCACACACATGTCATTCAAACCATGACAATGTCTCTTTCAGACCAGGACATGTTGAGGCATCAGCCCCTTGGAAGATCATTTTCTCTCTTGAATGGGAGGAGTTTCTCTCTCCGTAGCTCACACCCAGCTGGACACACACAAGTTAGAGGAAATTGTCCCCCTAATTTTGTGTTTTATGTGAACATTAAAAATTCACACTCACAAGTGTTCCACAATCACATCTGTCTGCCCTCAAACGTCATTTCTACCACTGACTGAAGTTTACAGCATGAAGTTTACAAGTTACTTACTACATCAATTTTATCTGCTCTATTAACAGGTTTTCAAGATTAATTTCAGTTCCAGAATGATCATATAAGGAAAAACAGCAGATAACCATCAGCCTGTGCAGGGACTGACCAGCCCAGAGTGCTGCATTTAGCAGTCCCTGTCCAGGTAACATCCCTTCCTCCCACCTAAAGCACAAACCAGTTATTTCAGGGCAGTCTGAGAAAATTCCCAGCTGCCACAGGGTGTTCCTCTTCATATTCTCTGGTTATCTCCCAGTCTCATTTCGGCACTCCACCTCCTCCAAAAGAGGAGGTCTCTACAATCCCAAAGGATAAACACAATCCCTTCCTTAAGCTCAAAAGGAGCCAACATTCCTTGGCAGCAATTTAGAGATGAGCTACCCAAAAAGGGTTTGACTGGAGCAGCATTCAGTAATTCTCTGAAACCAAAACCCAACACATTTTAGCACTAAAACACAGCCATGACTCCTGTACCAAGGCTCCCTTTGCACCTGGAATTTGATTTCCCCTTCAGATCATTCAGAACAGGCCCTGTTACCCAATATTGCAGCACCTTCTGCAAATCTAAACCAGAACTTTATTTATTTACTACCAGTGTCTCTAGCAATGGGCATCTTACACCCTCTTCAGGAGAAAAATGTTGTTTCTTTTCCAGTCTCACTCGTACAGCCTCAATCCTTAAAATCCTTCAAGCAAAACCACAAAACTGGGGCCTGGTTCAGCTTCTGGAGCTGCACTGAACAGCAGAAGCATGAAAATCCTCGGAAAAAGAGACACCACCAGTGTCACTGACCTGGCTACGAAGCTGGCAGTCTTGTCCACAATATTCCTGACCTCTGGAGGAGGGTAAATAATTCCTACCACAGGCTTGGCTGGTGCTGCTTCCTCTTTAGGCTCCTCTTCTGGCTGTAATAAAGATTGTTTCATTACAAAAGGTGAAGGGGTGTCAGGATTAGGCATTCCCAACACAATCCTAACAGCACACAGGAACATCTACCCACCCTCCTCCTCAGCCCCTCAATCACTGAATTGAACAATCTGGATCATCCATCCCATCATTCCTTGGTATCTCAGGGTGAGATACAACCTTTTCCTGCCCCTCAGGGGAACCTGCTGCAGCAGAAGGGACAGCAAGACAAGGAAGGTGCCTCCATGGGAACTAAACCAATTTCCACTGTATCAGCCTTGACCACAAGGACGTTTTTAAATGCTGACCCAAGAGGCTTTAGTAACATTTCCAGGAATAATTCATCATTCCCCACTAAGTGTGGAAGTTCTGACTGTTCATAGGGGCCTATGGGACGTGAATTATTAACTTCACATTAAATAAAACACAGCTTTTAATGTCATTGTAGCGGCAACAGAAGCTATTTTGAAGAGAAAATCCCCAAAAGAGTGTTTTTCTCACTGATACTACAGGAGAATCCAAAAATCCCAGAATCCTCCTGCTGGAAGGCTCTGTATTCCAGTAAAACCAGAAGCTGCTTTTGCAGGATACTAAACATGCTGTTTCTCTTTCCTCACCAAGCACCTTCCAAGAAAAGGTGTTATAAACCAGGCCAGATCTGCTGGAAATGTTTATAATCCTAACAGGGATAACTTAAAATCCAGGTAAAGCTCCCAGCTCTGCCAAATCCAAGCCAGAAAATGTTCTGAAGTCAAACTGATCCCTGGAAGTGTCCAAGGCCAGGCTGGACAGGGCTTGGAGCAGCACCCTGGGCTAGAGGAAGGTGTCCCTGGTCTGGCAGGGAGTGGGATGAGATGGGCTTTAAGGTCCCTTCCAAGGCAAATCATTCCATAAAATGCAATCTTAACAAACTGTGTAAAGAGAAAGGCATCGGGAACATTTTTAGTTTTCATTCCCACTCCCTCAGAACATCGCCTTGAGGAGCTGAAGGATGAGGCAACACTACACTTGAGATATTTTATTTAACAGTGATGCCGAGTTGCCTTGGTAACAGCTGTGCATAAAAGTCACTGGGTTTTTTGGGAGCAATCAATTTTCCAAAGTTCTCAGTAAAATCAGCTCCCTGTCAGCCCCAAAGAGTGCTGATGTCGCTGTGTAAGAGTCAGGACAGCAGCTCCATGGGAGCTGTATTCCTGTCTCAGGAAAGCTGCAACGACCAGGAACATGGCCAAGAGAGAAAAGATCTGGGATACACAGTACTGCCACGTTCCCTCAGACTTTTCATCCTTCCACACATCATCCCTGGAGCCAGGGCGGCTCCCACAGCTTCAGGCAACCCCCAATACTCACTGGAATCACAGCCCTGGGGCACTGCCAGGGAAAGCTCAGTTCCTGCCCAGCCCCAGCAGCATGCTGGAATCTTGGAATGGCTTGGATGGGAAGGCAACCGAAAGCTCATCTCATCCCTCCATGGGCAGGGACACCTTCCACTAGCCCAGGCTGCTGAACTTGGACACTGCCAGGGATCCAGGGGCAGCCACAGCAGGGCTTGCCCACCCTCCCAGGGAACAATTCCTTCCCAAGATCCCATCCAGCCCGGCCCTCTGGCAGTGGGAAGCCATTCCCTGTGTCCTGTCCCTCCATCCCTTGTCCCCAGTCCCTCTCCAGCTCTCCTGGAGCCCCTTTGGGCCCTGGAAGGGGCTCTGAGGTGTCCCTGGAGCCTTCTCCTCTCCAGGTGAACACCCCCAGCTGTCCCAGGCTGGCCCCAGAGCAGAGGAGCTCCAGCAGCTCCGTGCTCTCCTCTCCTGCAGCAGCTCCAGGTCTTTCCTGTGCTGGACTCCAGGGCTGGGGCAGCTCTGCAGGGCAGAGGGGTCAATGCCGCACAGCGGACGGAACTGCAGCTCCCTCCAGCCCAGCCCAGCCCAGCCCGGTCCGTGAGGGCCACACTCCCAAACCCCGCGGATCGCGCCATTCCCTGTTCCCCGCCCCCCCTCCCCGGCCCGCACCGGTTTGCTCTCTGCGGGGGGCGCGGGCTGCGCCGGAGGCACAGCCTGCACGGGTCCGGCCGGCATGGCGCAGCCGGGGCTGTGTGCTCCGCGCCGGGCGGGGCCGATGGAGCTGCGGGAGGGGCTCTGTCCGGAGCAGACGCGGCGCCGGCACCGACCGGGGCGAAATGGCGGCGGCGGGCGGAGTGCCGCGCGTGCGCGCCGGAAGTGACGCGAGGCGAAGTGGAGCGCATGCGCAAACTGGCGGGAAGTGGGTGGGCACAGGGCGCGCGCGCCGGCTGTGGGATGTACCATTAGCGCTACGCTCGGAGGGGGGGGTGGCCCACAGCAGGAATGTATCACTGCGGCGCAGGGGGGGGCGCTGTTGCCATGGAAACAGGGCTGGGACGCCGATGCCTGGCGCAGGCCCCTGTCCCCACTCTTCTTCTCTACGATTGCTGCTGATTCCTCCGATCCCCCAGGTTCCCTCCGGTTCCCCAGCACTCCTGGAGGCCGCCGGGCCCGGGGGATACCGTGCTGGTCTCTCTCCAGCAGCCTGTCCCGGTAGGGCGTTCCCTCCATCCCAAGCTCCGTGACCCCATCGGTCCTTGGCCTGGTGACCCCGCGGTTCCCAGGCCGTGTCCCCCGCACCATGGCGCACCTCCTGGGCCACCGCGGCTGCATGGAGAGCCTGCGGGCCGATCTGCGGGACCTGCAGGCCGCCATCGCCGACGTGAGCTCCCGGGCCGGCGCCGTGCGCTTCCCCTCCTGGAAGTTCCCCGACAAAGTGTCCTGCGACCTGGACATTCCGGTGCTGCTGCAGCGCTACAGGCACAGCGACAGCGAGCCCGAGTTCAGCCAGCACGCACACGTGGTGCTGCTGGAGCTGGTCATAGACAGGTGAGAGGCCCCAGGCACCCCGGGCAGCTCCTGCGGAAGGGCAGTTGTGTGTCTGATGTGCTGAGCTTGTCCAAGTCCTGGAGAAGGTTTTGGGCACCTCAGCACAGAAAGAACTTAAAGCTGTTAGAGAGTGTCCAAGTGAGGGCCGAGAGGGCGATGAAGGGCTGAGGGTGAGAGCACTTGGTCTGTTCAGCTGGAGCAGAGAAGACTGAGGTCAGACCTCACCAGGGCTGCAGCTCTTCCCAGTGGTCAGCTCTGATCTCTGTGGCCAGGGATAGGATTCAAAGGAATGGCTGGAGCTGTGCCAGGGAGGTTTAGGCTGGATATCAGGAAAAGGTTCTTCCCCCAGAGGGTGCTCGGGCACTGAACAGGTTCCCCAGGGAATTATCACAGAATCAACTAGTTAGGAAAAGACCTTGGAGATCATCAGGTCCGACCTATGACATAACACCACCTTATCAATTAAACCATGGCACCAAGTGCCACATCACGGCCCCAAGGCTGCCAGAGCTCCAGGAGTCTTTGGACAACGCTCTCAGGCACAGGGTGGGATTGCTGTGCAGAGTCAGGAGTTGGACTGGATGATCCCTAGGAGCCTTACAGCTCAGGATATCCCATGATTTTATGAAGTCTTTTGGATGCTTTGTTCCCCATGTATTTCCATGATGAGCAGTGCCAACACCTCGACCTCATGCCCTGCTGAGCTTTAAAACTCCTCTCCCTGCTTAGAGCTCCCAGCAAACTGGCCACAAAGAAGCAGAGCCAGACATGCTTCACCCAGGAATTGAGGTGGAGCAGATGGGACAGGCTTGGTAATCTACCTCCCAAAACCTTGGAAACACTGGGACACAGCTGCATCGACAGCCCTAGGAGGCCAAAGCCCCTTTTGCAGACTGGGTGAAATAAATACAGCTCTGGTTTGAAAGATGAGCCATTCCCACTGAGCTGTTGCCCCTAAAAGTCAGGATTTGCAGAAGCACGGGTGCCCCAAATCTTTGGGGGGAGCTTAATCACAGCCTCTTGGAAGTGGCTGCTCCGTGAAGTGCTCCATGCCTGGGGAGTCCCGGGAGCACCAATCCCACCCTCCTGCATCACACCGCCTTTGTCTGGGTGATGGGAGGGGGCCGGCCTCCCTGCCCCAGCTCGAATTCCCGGCTGCTGTTGCTCCAAGCCGTGTTTTCCCGTCGGGACAGGCTGCTGCTGCTGCTGCAGAGCTTCACCGGCTATGCGGAGACGGTGCTGAGCGGGCGGGCGGTGCCGCCGCCGCCGCGCCTGGGGCCCTGCATGTCCGCGGGGCTCACGGCCAGGACCTTCTGGAGCACCATGCTGAAACTCGGGGCCTTCTGCCAGCAGCTCCGCAACGAGGTGGGATATTCGGGGACGTCCCATGAGCTGAGTCACTCCCTCCCCCCCAGGATTTGGATCGTGGTCCTTCTCAACACCCTGTGGTCGTCACCCTGCAACCTTTGAGTGTTGGCCCCTGTCCCCTCCCAGCCTGAGTCCCTTCCTTCCACCCCTCCCAGCTGTGCCACTGCATCCATCCTACTCCAAAATCGCGGGGTGAGTGAGCTGGGCTGCCTCTAGAGCTTGGAAAATATTCTGCTACTGCCAAAATGCTGCAGCTCTGCTGATCCCACTGTGGATCTGAGCTGCCTCAAGACAGTGAAATATTTTGTGGTAAAAACAACCTCTCTTGCATTTATTTTCCCCAAAATGATCTTTCTCATGGAAAAGTCTCACAACAATCCATGTGGAAAAACCAGGAGGCAGTGCAGGGTGTGGAGAAGAAGGGATGGTGGGGATTTGGGGAGTAGGTTTTGCAGCTGGGGCTTCCTGTTGGTCACTGTCCTGTCTCCACACCTGATTTAGGCTTTTATGGGTCATTTCCACTTTGATCTGGGCTCTGGTTTTGTCCTGTGCTCTCTTCTTCAGGAGAAGGATTCCAGCTGCAAGATCCCCCCACAGCAATCCACTCCATCCTCTGCTCCCCAGGCTGGGAAATATCAGAAGAAGCACCTGAAATGTGTATTTCCTGATGTTTTGAAGTCAGGAACTGCCCCAGAGGCTGCCCAGTCCACTTCTGTGTGCCCGTGTCCAAGTGTCCATGTGCTGGACAGCTCAGGCAGCTCCCACCCCAGGGCTGGCCCCAACCAGGCTCAGAGCACCCGCAGTGTCCCCACACAGACCCCAGGGTCACCCCTGGGCTCCTGTGACACCTGCTCCAGTGCCCAGGCCAGCCTCCACGAGATGGGCAGAGCCATCACCAGCATCTGCCAGAGCCAGAACATCCCTTCGGCTGTCAGCAAGTTCCAGGAGGTGCTGGAGAACAGCACAGGGAGAAGGAACCTCTCTGCAACAGACATGAGCTACTGGGCCTCGGAGCAGAGCAAGGACCTCTCCCGGATCAACAAACACCTCCAGGGGCTGCTGCAGCAGGTGAACCCCATGAAGGCTGAGCTGGAAGAGATGGGCAAACAGAAGAAGAAGCTGCAGAAACAGGTTGAGGACTTTTCCAGGAAGCTGCAGGCAGAGAAGGACACCCAAGCACAGAAGCAGAGGCAGGCTGAACAGAGCCTGAAAGCCAAGGACAAGGAGCATTCCGAGGCTGTGGCCAGGCTTGAGCGGGACAAGGATGACCTCCGGAGAGGTATTGAGCTGTTCCCAGCATCCCCTCCCAGGCCCTGGGGCATTTGCAGGAGAAGCAGAGTCCATGGGCAAATTTTGGCCCTACCACAATCAGCAGGGCTTCTTGTAGGTGCTGGGGGATTTTTGCTGCCGCAGGCAGTGGGAGCTGGTTGTGTCTGTGTCCTATCACTGCCTCCTCCCTGGCAGCACAACACGATCACTGGGTGAAAACCCTTTGGTGTGCCTGTTTGCTGCCCCTTGGTTTAGTTTTTTTTTTTTTGAGGAACTGATTAATGAGAGGGGGTTTGTGCTGGTTTAGGAGCTGCTCTGCTGGAGGAGCAACTCTTGGCCCTGAAGGAGGAGCTGGCAGCGAAGCAGATGGCTGTTCAGGAGCTGGGTAAGGGGCACACCCAGCTCACACATCTCCCCCCTCACGAGTGTTTCACACCCATGTAACCCCCAGCACCCCTCAGACTGGGCTGTAGAGCTGGTGGGGATAGGCAGAGGATGGGCCTCCTTTACAGCAGCACTCCAACATCACCCAGTGCCAGAGTGGGCTGATGCTGGTGCAGGTTTGGGGGGTCACAGGCCTCCTGTCAGACCTGCCTCCCTTTGCCAGGGCCTGTGGAGGGCATAGGGTGCCCCTGAACCACAGAATCAGGGACTGGTTTGAATGGGCAGGGACATTAAAGCCCATCTCATTTCACCCCCTGCCATGGGCAGGGACACCTTCCACTGTCCCAGGCTGCTCCAAGCCCTGTCCAGCCTGGCCTTGGACACTGCCAGGGATCCAGGGACAGCCCCAGCTGCTCTGGGCACCCTGTGCCAGGGCCTTCCCACCCTCCCAGGGAACAATTCCTTCCTAATATCCCCCTCTGTCTCTTCCCCCTATCCCATCTAACCCTGCTCTCTGGCAGTGGGAAGCCATTCCCCGTGTTCTGTCACTCCAGGCCCTTGTCCCAAGTCCCTCTCCAGCTCTCCTGGAGCCCCTTTAGGCCCTGGAAAGGATTCTTAAGTTCTCTTTGGAGACTTCTCTTCCTCAGGCTGAACACCCCCATCCCTCTCATCACCTCCATAATCCTCCAGCTTCTTGCCCCTGCCCAGCCTGGGCCACGGTGGCTGTGTCTTCCCAGAGCTCTCCAAGAATGCCTTGTTGGAGGAGATGAGGACCACAATGGTTGCCCGGAGCCAGGTGCTGGAGTTGGAGGAGAAGGTACAGGTGCTCACAGGCCAGAGGGACAGGCTGGACCAGGAGCTGAGTGCCACCAGCGTGCAGCTGGAGAAGGAGAAGGTCCGTGTGGAAAGCATGTTCAGGCATGAGGAGGTGCGGCCGGCTCTGGAGCAGTGGGAATGGCTGAACTGCTGCTGCCTGTTGTCAGGGCTGTGGGGAATGGGTGCCACAGCCCCACACAGGCTCACCCCCCACCACAGTCCCTGCAGGCAAAGCAGAGGACCCTGCTGCAGCAGCTGGATAGCCTGGACCAGGAGCGTGAGGAGCTGCAGGCCAGCCTGGGAGAGGCCGAGGAGGACAAGGCCCGGCTAGCAGAGCAGCTAGAACAGAGCCAGGAGCAGAGTGGGAAACAGCTCCAGGCACAGCAGGTGAGTGCTGGTACCCAGGTGTGGGACACAGCCTGTGCCACGGGGCTGTCAGGAGCCACACATTGCCCTGTCCCACCCCACAGCCAGAGATTTCCCAGGAGGGATACTCTGGGGCCTAGGGTGACATTGTCACATGGCCACGTCTTCATGGGATTCCTTGCGAAAGAGCCGTGTCCCTCCACCCTGTACCAGACCAGTCTCTGGTTGAGTCAGGGTAGAGGGGGAGCAGCAGGAAGGGACATTTTGAGGTGCTTTCACATCTCCAGTGTTCTGTTCTTGGACACCTGGACGTGCTCCACACTTCATGGCTGGTGCTCCTGCTTCCAGCACACACAGCTAAAACCCTGCAATTGTCACTGTCCACTTCCCACTGCCATAGGACATCCTTATCACCAGGGAAGGATGGGAGCTTTCCATAAGGGGCTGAGTCCTCACTCTTGCAAACTTCATCTCCTCCCCACTGTCCCATGCAGGAGCTGCTGGACACACTGCAGCAGGAGAAGCTGGCACTGGAGCAATCCATCCTGGAGCTGAAGGCAAACACATCCCGGCTGGAGGAACAGGCACAGGAGCTGAGGGAGAGGGAAAGGCTCCTGGTGTTCTTCCCTGACCTCCACATCCCCACTGAGATGCAGTTTGAGAGTAAGGGAACAGACGGCAGCATAGTGGGTTTGCCTTGGGGTCTCCAGAGCTCCTATGGGATCCTGCTGTCCCCAGACACTCTGTTTGTCCCACTGATATCCAGGACATACAGCAGGACCAGGACATGGCAGAGCTTCCTCTGCCCACAGGGCTTGGGGTCCCAGCTGCCATGTCCTGGGCTGTGCCAGTGCTCCCTGCCCAGGGCAGGCTCCTTTCCTTGGGAGGCAGGAGGGGTGCCCAAGCCTCTCCGCAGGCAGGCAGCAGCAGCAGGCTGGGCTCTGCTGGATTTTGTTTGCAGGCAGTGGGAACTTGACAGAGGACATGGAGAGTCAGCTTCAGGCCAACAACATCCGGATCAAGGTGCTGGAGCAGGAGAACGTCCAGCTTGAGGCCCTGCTTGCCAAGGTGAAGGCAGCAGCTGAGCAGGGCGTGCTCAAGGTGAGCTGGGTGTCACAGGGCAGGTTGCTGTGTACCCCAAAACCACCCCATGGCCCTAGACATCCTCTGGGGACCCTGGGAGGGCCAGGCTCAGGCTCCTTATGCTGCTGGGAGGTCACTCTGGTTTGACTGGTGTTGCCTGAGGTGCCTACGGCTGGTTCCAGCTCCTTTCCATCACTGTGGTCATTGTGCCACCAGCTGTGGTGGCCAAGGGACGTGACTGGAGCTGAAGCTGGTGAGGGGACATTTCACCTCCTCTTTCTTCCCCAGCTCGTCCCAGAGGCCCAGCTGGGGTCCCAGCTCCACAGGGAGGCCAGCAGGCAGGACAGCGGGTGAGTAGGAACCCAGAGGAAGGCTCTGGGGGTGGGTTCCCTGTTCTTCCTCCCCTTTACCTGCTCCCACCCTGCAGGTGGCTCAGCAGTGGGAGCAGCAGGGGCAGCACAGGGATGCCAGGATGCACTGACAGGGCCTGGCATGGAGCTCCCAGAAGCCAGCACTCCACACAGCTCCGGGCAGAGCCCACATTCCAGGCCAAACCCTGCCTAACGCTCCCGGTGCGACACCTGGGGCTTGGCCTCCCTTCACACCACACCAGGGTTCACCACAAATAAACACGGATCAGTCTGAATTTCCTAATAGAGAAAACTGTTCCACCAGCAGCCCCCTGGGACCTTGTTACCAGTTCTTTGTGAGTATTCCCTCGGGAAACCTGGGCTCTGCCTGGTTCCCTGGGGAGCTGCTCCAGGGACGTTCCTGGGCACTGGAGCTCAGTCACCCATGGCTACGCTGCCACTGTAGTCCCCAGAAGAGCCCTGGGGCTGATGCCAGGGCACAGCATGTGGTAGCTCCTGCCGGGAACCATTCCCAAGAGGGGACTGGGATGTGACCACACTTGGAAGAGGAAAGCAAAGCTGGCCTGGGATGAATGAAGTCTGAGCTGCCCTTAGCCCATCAGCACAGCCACAACCTGGCAAAGTCATTCCCCCTCCATGAGCACCCAGAGGGGCTGGGAACCACCAAATCGACTGGCACAGGCTAGCGCAGACCTCGGAGCCTCCTCCCCAGCACTGAGCCCTGTTCAAGCTCCACACAAACCACACAGCCAGTCCTTGCTCCATGTTTAATAGGGATGGACATGTGCCATGTTGCAGCCCATGGGGCAGGACCCAGGCAGGGCCCATGGCATGTCCCCAGTCACCATGTTGGTGACCCAAACCCTGTGCTGGCTCTGCAGCCGACTCATGCCATCCTTTCTAATAAGTTATTATAAATAAAGCATCTGACCCCTGCCCTCCCACAGTGAGGCTGTGAGTCTCCCCACAGCCCTGCCAGCCCCAGCCCTGGCAGGTCTGTCACCCACTTCCTGGATGGGCTGGCACTGCAGCCAGGCTCTGCCTACCCTGACACAGCCACCAGCAAATAGACAAAAAACCCAAGACTTAGAAAAATTTCTGTGAGCAGGGTGAGAGCACAACTGGACCAGGGCTTTCCCTGCCCCAGCCCCCACCCCGTTACACCCATGGGTGCCCAAATCTTCCCTCCCCAACAATGCCCATCTGGACCCCCACCCCTCTACTCACACCCGGCAGGAGAGCCCCAAGTTCTTCCCTCTCCAAAGTCTGGGCACTGTGATGAGCACAGCCACACCAACCCTGCTCCAGCAGCAAGCGCGGCTCACCAGGCACCCCCTGCCCCCATCCCTGTCCCTGGAGCAGCCGTGGGTCTGTCCCTGGAGTGTGTCCTCACGCCAGCTAGCTGTCCGTGCAGCAGTTCCCTGCAAGAGAGGACAGAGAGCCTTGGCACAGGGAGCCTGGCAGGCTCCAGGTCCTCCCCAGCCCATGCCTCAGGGTCAGCAGGGGCTCAGCTGTGTGCCAGGCAGGTTCTCACCCAGGATGTTGCGCTTGCAGAGAGGGCAGGTCTGCTGCAGCAGGAGCCAGGGATCCACACAGTCCCGGTGGAACTCATGGGAGCAGGGCAGCACCCGCAGCCACTGCCAGCAGGGAAGTGAGGGCACATGTGAGCACAGCTGGGTGGCAGAGACACAGCCCAGACCCTGGAAGGGACGCCCTGGCCCTGGCCAGTGACCAGAGGCTCAGCCCAGGGTGGACTCCAGTCCACCTGATCCCACCTGGCTCTTGTGGAACTGGTCCAGGCAGACAGCACAGCTGTCGATCTCGCAGGCCCGGCTCTGGGGTGGCTTCCCAGGATGGTACCGCCGGGTTTTCAGCGCCAACAGCCGTCGACGGATGTGCTGCTTCAGGTCCAGCTGTGGGGGCAGAGCCAAGGGTCAGAGCCCACCCTACAACCCCCGGCATGGTGCACAGCGGAGCCATTCCCACATTCCCACCTCAGCATCCCGCTCTGACAGGTCCTGCCGTGACTGGCGCTGGGCCTGCACCATGACGCCGGTGCAGAGCAGCAGGGCGATCAGCAGGATGGTGTTCCACAGCTGCTGCAGGTACTTCTGTGGGGACAGCGCGGTGGGGATGGGAGCCGGAGACCCAGCCCTGCTCCCAGCCCCGCTCCCAGTCCCACCAAAACCCCAGAGCCATACCTGCACCTGTGAGCTGCTCTCCCCGGGGCAGATGACCCCCTGCCACTCCCCGTACAGGCCCCCTCGGGACAGGCCGCAGGTGGACCACAGCGTGAGGGTCACTCCCTGCAAGGCAGGACACATTATTGCTGACGGCCACAGCAGCGTCCAGCAATGCGAGCACACGTGTCCTGGGGGGAGGAACACTGGTGCTCCCAGCTGCTCAGTTCCCATGGCTTCCCTTCCCTTCCCTGCTCCCTGCTTCTCATGGATCAGGGAAGTTTGGCTGGATACAGTCATGCCCTGCCCTCCCATTGGCAGAATGAGGAAGAGGAGGACAGACAAACATACCAGGTTCTCCAGCAGCACTGCCTGGTACGTGATCTTCGCCGTAGCCCGGAGTCCACTGTGAGCAAAGAGTAAAGTGTTAGTTCCATGGACACAGCAGGATCCAGGCACAGCTCCCCAGTGCCAGGAGCACACCCTCCACACAGGGAAGGGCAGTGACTGAGGGGGACTAGAGGAACTTCGCAGGGGAAGTGACAGCAAGACACTTCCCGCCCAGCTGTGCCCAGCCCTCAGTGACCCTGCACAGGGCTCTTCCTCCCAACCTCATGCCTCAGTTTCTCCATGTGTGACACCATGGCAGCAATCCCATTGTCCACATGTCAGGAGGATCAGCAGGGTCCCACTGCTGCTGGTGGTGAGAACAAACACCCACAGAAGTTGTGGGGATGCCAGTGCCATGACGAGATAATTTCTGGATAATTTCTACTGAGAGTCCTAAAGCTCTTGGCTGAGACCACTGTCACACCTGCCACCACGTGAGGACCCATGGAAGGGCTCCAGCCCTGGGGAAGGGCTGGATCTGACCCAGATCTCCCCCCAAAACACATCTCAGCCCCAGCTGGCCTTGGCATGGTGCAACACCACCCCAGCAAACATGATGGGCTGAATGAGAGCCCAGGGCGGTCCCTGGCTGTCACAGCCTGCTGGGGGAACAAGGCAAGACAGGGACCAGGCAGGGTGCAGCCCCTCCCACAGCCCAGCCCATACCGCAGCAGCGCTCCCAGCAGCCTGGTGACATTGTCCGAGGACTGGATGATGATGACAGGCTTGGCGAGCAGCTGGGACACGTCCAGCTGCACCGGGAGGGAAGCGGAGCTGTCAGCGGGGCACGATCCCCACCCAGCCCCACCACCGGCACTGTCCTACCTCACGGATGGCGTTCTGGTTCAGCGCCAGGATGAGCAGGGCAGAGGCCCCCAGCACCAGGGCTCGCTTCATCTGCAGGGGCAGTGGGGACATGATCAGGGGAAAGCGGGGGACCCAAGAGGGCTCAGAGGCTGACAGAGACCCCTCCGGCCACCACACACAGACCAGGACCCCCAGATCTGGCCAGGAGACACCCCAGGTGACACCTCTGCAGGTTTGTGACCCAAACAAGGCCAGGCAGGGGACAGGGCCAGGCAGAAGGGACAGGGTCAGACAGAGGGTCACCTTGGTGACAACAGCAGTGGTGAAGGACTCCTCCTTGGCACCCCGGGGGCCCTCAGCCGGCTCCTCGGTACCCACAGGCACCACCCCGATCCAGCTGTCAGCAGCACTCAGCTCCGGCTCGACGTCACCCACCTGGGGACATGGCAAGGAGGGGGAGAGCTGGGAGAGACCCCAAGGTTCAGGGCACCCCCAAAGCACCCCCATGCCTCCAGGGGTGCCGGGGAGCCAGGCACTATGTGGGCACAGGGACAGCAGCTGGGGTAGCACAGGGAACACGGCTTGGCCCCCACTGCTCCTGTACCCCTGCCTGCACCTCCTCTCTGCTGCTGGCCACACCGAGCAGTGGGCTACCTGCCCTGGTCAGTCCCCCAGTGCCTCCCAGTGCCCTCAGTTCCCATCCTCCTCATTCCTTTCCCAATGCCCAAGGACTCACCGCAGCACCCACTGGCCCACAGTGCCCACCTTTCCTTCCTCCCACACTGACCACTGCCCTGCCAATGCCCCCTTAATGTTCCTTAATGTCTCCCAGTTCCCACTGCTTCCCTCTCATCACTGCCACCAGCACCCACGTCCCCAACCCCATACCCAGTAGCCCCTCAATGTCTCCCAGTGTCCCCCAGTCCCCACTGTTCCACTCCCTCCCTTACTGCCCGCCCAGTATCTCCCAGCGCCCTCCAGCCCCACTTCTCCCCTCCCAATCCCTTGCCAGTGCCAACAGCACCCCCAGCCCCAGTCCCCGTTTCCCCGCGCTCACCAGCACCAGGCGGCCATGGATCTCCATCTCCTCCCGCTCCCCCCGCGGGCCCCCCCGGCCCGGCCCGGCCCGGCCGCCCCCCGCTCCCAGCACGGCCCCGCGCAGTGTGTACGAGCCGCCGGGCACAGCGGCCGCGCTGCCGGCCCCGTCCCCGTCCGGCCCCGCCGCCCCGGGCCCCGACACGGCCACCTCGACCCGCGCGGGGGTCGCGGGCCCCGAGCCGGCCCGGCCGAGCGCCAGCAGCGGGGCGAGCAGGGCCGCCCGCACCGCCGCCATGGCTGTGCGCCCGCGACCCGCAGCGCCCCCTGCCGCAGGGGAGGACCCGCCGTGCCCCCCACTGCCCGCAGGGGGCGAGAACCCCGACCGGGACCGGGATAGGAATGGGGACCGGGACTGGGATGGGGACCGGGACAGGGATGGGGACCGGGACTGGGATGGGGACCGGGACTGGGATGGGGACCGGGACTGGGATGGGGACCGGGACTGGGATGGGGACAGGGACTGGGATGGGGACCGGGACAGGGATAGGGAACGGGACAGGGACTGGGATGGGGACCGGGATCGGAATGGGGACAGGAACAGGGATAGGGACGGGGACAGGGATTGGGATGGGGACACGGATCGGGATGGGGACATGGATCGGGACAGGGACCAGGATGGCAACGGACCGGGATCGAGATGGGGACAGGGACCGGGATGGGGAATGACAGGGATAGGGATGGGGATGGACAGGGATCGGGATGCAGACAGGGACAAGGATCGGGATAGGGATTGGAATGGGGACAGGGGCCGGAACGGGGACAGGGATCGGGAGGGGGACTGGGATGGGGACAGGGACTGGGATTGGGATGGGGACCAGGAGAGGGATGCAGACAAGGATCGGGATAAGGACAGTGACAGGGATTGGGATGGGGACCAGGACAGGGACAGTGATTGGGACAAGGATCAGGATAAGGACAGGGACAGGGATTGGCATGGGGACAGGGATAGGGATCGGGACAAGGACAAGGTCATGGATCGTGATAAGGACAGGGATGGAGACGGGGATAAGGAGAGGGACTGGGACAAGGGTCATGATAAAGACAGGGACAGGTGATGGGATAGGGATCTGGGCAGGGATTGGGATAAGGATTGGGATCAGGACAAGGGTCAGGATAACGACAGAGACAGGGGATGGAATGGGGATCAGGACAAGGGTTGGGGATAAGGACAGGGACAGGTGATGGGAGAGAGATCAGGGATAGGGATTGGGACAAGGGGCGGGATAAAGACAGGGACAGGGATCAGGACAAGGGTCAGGACAACGACAGAGACAGGGGATGGGATAGGGATCAGGACAAGGGTTAGGATAGGGACAGGGACAGGAACCAGTGCTGAGACAGGGACGGGGGGGGGGATGGGGACAAGGACGGGGACAGGGATGGGGAGGGGAACAGGGATGGGGATGCAGACCAGTATGAAGACAAAGAGCCTGAGAGATAAAGTGACAGGACATGGGGACCAAGACTGAGGCAGGGACAAGGACAATGACCAAGCTGGACACTGGGACAAAGCAGGGACAAAGTAGGTGATGGGGACAGGGACCAGGATGGGGACCAGGAAGAGGACTGGGACCAGGAGAGGGACAGGGAATGGAGATCAGGATGGAAATCGAGATAAGAACAAGGGCTGACACTGAGTTGGGAACCAGCACTCGGACAGGGATGAGGCAGGGACAAGGACAAGGATGAGACAGGTATGGGAACAGAAGCAGGAACCAGGTGGAAAACATGAACAAGGAATAACAACACTGGAATTACAACAGGAAGTGGGACCAACACGGGGACAAAGGCCAGGACCAGGAAAGGGATGGGAACAGGGAGAGGGACCAGGAGGAGGATGGGAACCAGGACAGAAACAGAGGCAGGGACTGGGAGCGTGAACAAGACAGGGACAAGGGCTGGGACTGGAATGGGAACCAGCAGCAGCAGCAGGACAGGGAGAGGGATGGAGGCAGGGACAAGGAAACCAACTGTCACCAGGAGAGTGACAGGGACAGGAACAGGCATGGGGACACAGATATGTCCACCACATCCCCATGTGGGGATGCAGGGACACATGGGGACACAGGGACATGTGCTCAGGGGGAACAGGGACATGGGCACCCACAGCCATGGCACAGGCAGGGACATGAGCACACCCCCCACCCCAAGGTGACATGGACACACCTGGGTGACATGGATCCGCACCAACACCCAAACCCAACTGCCTCTGCACCGGGCACCCCTCAACACCCCCAGCCTGCTGGGGGCCAGGCAGCCCCCAGTGCCCCATCATGACCTCTGGGTGCCCCATCCCAACCCCTGGGTGCCACATCCCAGTCCCACTCCAGCCACGTGTGCTTAGCACATGTGCCTCCGGGAGATTTGCTGGCTGGATTAGCTGCAGCGTGGGCCCAGGTTGACCTGCTTCTGGCAGGGGCCACACTGGGGACGGGACTCAGGGCCATGGGACCCAGTTCCCATGGCTGCAGGGTGCTGTGGGACAGGTCTGGGTGTGTCCCGGTGTCCCTCATGTCCCCATCCATGTTGTAAGTGCAGGGCTGTAATCACAGGGTGGGCACGGTCCCTCCTCCCACAGCCACAGCCAGAGCCGGTTTAACCACACAGCGAAACATCCCGATTGCAACGGGTCTGGATGTGACATAAACAACAGCCGGGAGCACGGCTGGCTCGGGAACCAGCCTGGAATTGCGAGCACAGATGTGGGTGACTGCGTGGATTAGGGGGGAACACCAAAATGGGGCCTGGGGGCGGCAGCTGCCAGAGGGGGTGTGACTGGTTCCGTGGAGCATCCCTGCGTTCATGGGATATAGATGGCTTCCTGGACATCTGCAGCTCCAGGGGACACTTATGGGTCCACAGAAATATGGATGGCTCCAAGGGACATCTATGGGTCCCAGTTCCTAGGGACACATACAACTCTATGGCACATAAATGACTCCTTGGAGATGCACAGATGGGACATAGATGTCTCTGTGTGACATCCACACCCCAAGGGACATGTATGGTTTCATGGGATGTTTCCATGGCTTATCCATGGGCATTTTAACTTCATAGGACACTCACGGGACATCCACAGCTCCATGGGACATCCACAGCTTCATGGGACAAATATGGTTCCACAGCACATGCAGAGCTCTCTGGGACAACCATGTATCCATGGGGGACACAGGGCTCTGTGGGACATCCATGGCTCCATGGGACACACACAGCCCCATGGCATCCTGCTCCTGATACCCATCTTCCAATCATTGTATGTGGGCCCTCAATCTGTCGCTGTCCCCATCTCCCATCCCTGTCCCTTCTGCCTGGCATCCTGCCCCAGTCCCTGCCCTCTCCACTCTCACACCATCCCTGCCCCACTTTCCACACCTGTTCCCACCTCTGTCTCCGGTCCCCACCTCCCATCCCTCACTGTCCCCTCTCCCTGACACCTGCCCCATATCACTATCTCCCACCCCGTGGCCACATCTCGCTTTCCATACCCCAATATCCTCCCACACCCCCTCTAGCCCACTGTGTCCCCCAAACTCTCATGAGGCCCCTACCCTCCTGTACACTCCATAACACCCAGATCCCCCTACACTCATCTCTCCCTTGTCCCCCCAAATCCCTATGTTCTCCATGTCCTCCAAGGCCCTCATATCCCCCACCCCCCCAAGTCCCTCATACCCCCAAGGCCCTCTAATGCCCCTGTACCTCCAGTAGGCCCCATACCCCCATATCCCCATATCCCCCCAAGTCTCCCATACCCCCTATATCACTTACAGCCCCCATACTCCCCTATAGTCCCCAAGGCCCCCTGTGCCCCCATATCCCCTATGCCTCCATCACCCCCCGCATTCCTCATCCCCGATCCCGGGGCGGCGGCGGGCGCTAACCGGGCGGCCAGGGGTCGGGCAGGGTCCAAGGCCACGGGGGTGGGCGGGGGGCCGTGCCGTGCCGGGCGGGGCTGGGGGCGGTCCCGGGGAGGTGCTCGGAGCCTTCCCGGCCGCCGGGGCCGGGCAGAGCCGCCCGCAGCGCACCATGAGCGGCCGTGTCGGGGACCTGAGCCCGCGGCAGGCGGAGGTGCTGGCCCAGGTGAGCTGGGACGGAGGGACCGGGGGGCTGCGGGGGGACCGAGGCCAGGGCCGGGCTGTCCTCCCCGATGTGCGCCCGCATCTGCCGCGGGACCGGCATCACCCCCACCCCGCACCCCAAATCTGCCGGCACCATTTCTGCTTCCCGCCCCGGAGGGCTCCACAGCCCCCCACCGCACCCCAAACCCACCGGCATCACCCCCGCTCCCAGCCTCGGGGGGCTCCCACCGCCTCCTCCAGCCCCCCCCATTCCGAATTCCAAACCCACCGGCATCACTCTCGCTCCGGCCTCCGGAGGGCTCCGCACCCCAAACCTACCGGCTTCACCCCGATTCCGGCCCCGGGGACGTTCCATCACTTTCGGCCTCCACTCTGCCCCCAAAATGCGGCCCCGGGAGGCTCCCGCTGCCTCCATCGCTGATCCCGGACCCCAAACACACGGGCCGAGACCCACTGTTGTACTGCCCATCGGGGCAGGACCGGCCTGGGTGCGTCCTGGGGGTCCCGCTGGTGGGCCCCCATCCATCTCCTATCCACCCCGGGACTCGGGAACCTCCCGCTTCACTACAGGGCCCTTGGGACGGCGATCTTCTGCCGCTTCCATCCCACCCTGGACTCCAAGCCCACGGGCTGAGCCCCCCGTGGTGCAGCCCACCAGGGAAAGACCGTCCCGGGTGTCCCACCAAACTGGGCCCCATATACTTCTTCCTCTCTTCCCATGGGACTGGAAAACTTCCTCCCCTCACCGCCGGGATTGCGGGCCCGGGGCCACCCAGAACCGGTGATTGTCAGCCACCACGGCCACCTCTGCCAGCCCCTCGTGTTTGGGTTCCAGCCGTTATCGGGGTTCAGTGCACCCCAACCACGAGGGCACCCCCGTGCCTTTATCTTATCGCTGCCTTTCAGACCCAGCCAAATTCCACGGGCGGGCGATGACCCCGCCGGGTGCCAGCATGGGGGGCAGGGGCAGGCGTGGGGCACAGAGCCCAAACCGTGCCCGGTGCCAGCCGTGCCCTGGGTGGGTGAGGGAGGCGAGCAGCCGAACCCGTTTGTCCACCACCACCGGCTTTGTCCCAGGGTGAAGGAGCTAATCCCAGGTTTAATTACCCCTAAATTCAGCGGGAGATAAGCTAATCAGGCTCATTAAGGGGAGGGCCTCGGCTGGTACGGAGATTTGAGCTGTAGCCTGGTTGGGGTGAGTGGGGCCATGTGGAGAGGGGACCCTGGGTCCCCTAAACCTCCCAGTCCTGCACCTCAACACCCTCCTGCCTATGCTGGGGGGCTGTGACCCACTGGGTGGTCACAAACATTGGGGGACACAGTGAGCAGCTCCATCCCAAAGGATGCCACTGGTGGGGACTGGTCTGTTTGGTCCCTCCCTCCCCAAATCCCCCACTCCTGCACCCCAACACCCTCCTGCTTGTGTCACGGGGCTGTGACCCACTGGAGCGTCACTGAAACCGGGGGACATGTGGTGATCTGCTGGTGACTGGCTTCATCCCAAGGATGCCATTGGTAGGCCCTGGTCTGCCTGCATGCCTGTGCCAGGGGGGCTGTGACCCGCTGGGGTGTCACTGGAGCAGGGGTACACACAGTGACCACCTCCAACCATCCCAAAGGACCCAAAAGATTCCTCTGGAGGGGTCTGATTCCCAGACCCAGTCCCTATGGGACACCCTGGGAGGAGCAGGGTGGTGACAGCCCACACTCACATCTTACGCAAGGGCTTGGGGACACCTTGTGCTGGGGGACACCCAGTGCATGGCAGCCAGCCTGGGGACAGTCCCCTGCCAGGTGACTGTTGATCCTGGCTGCACATGGGGCAGGGAGGCGACGCAGGGTGACCCTTCTCCCCGGGAATATCCCAATCCTGGTTGGCATGTTTTTGGGGGGACAAGGAAGGGACAAACCTCCAGCCTTGAGGATTTTGAGAAGGATCAGGGATCCCTTCACCACCTGTCCCTCTTGTCCCCCCAGTTCCGGGAGAAACTACAGGACGTGCTGCCCTCCCTACCTTCCCAGGACGACTATTTCCTCCTGAAATGGCTCCGAGGTAACCCCGAAGTGGGGGACAGCCCTGGTGGGATGGGAGTCCCCGTGGGGCTGGCAGGGGGCTGAGCTCTCTGCTCTCTTACAGCGCGCTCCTTCGACCTGCCCAAGGCAGAGGCGATGCTCCGGAAGGTGAGAGGGACATCCTGCTTTTGGGGGGACCCTGCTGTGCTGGGACATACTTGGTGTGGGACCCCATGCCCTGGGCCACCAGCCCCAGCAAGGGGGACCCACCCATGGGGTTCACCTTGTCCCAAATCTCACCCTGGCCCGCTCTGCCCCCGCTGCAGCACATCGAGGTCCGCAAGCACATGGACGCCGACAACATCATCGCCTGGGAGCCACCTGAGGTGAGTATCCCTGGCCTCCTGAGGCTGGCCCTGGAGGGGACCATCCCCCTGAGTCCCCTGGGGGGTGTGTGAGGTGCCCTGAGCCCCCCGTGCTCCCGCAGGTGATTCGGAAGTACATGTCCGGTGGGATGTGCGGCTATGACCGGGAGGGCAGCCCGGTGTGGTACGAGATCATCGGGCCGCTGGACGCCAAGGGGCTGCTGTTCTCCGCCTCCAAGCAGGACCTGATCAAGAACAAGTTTCGGGACTGTGAACTGCTCCGGCACGAGTGTGACCAGCAGAGTGAAAAGGTGGGAACCTGCCCATGCTCTGCTGGCCCCTACAGGCCTGTGGGACCGTGTCCCTGCCAGCTCCACGTGTCCACATCTGGTCTGCCCTTACCAGTCATCATCTTATCCAGCCCTGTAGCTCCCTGTCCTGTCGCCATAAGTCCCATTCCCCTCTGTCCATGTCCCTGCCAGCCCTATAAGTCCATGCCATCCTCACAACTCAAAGTCCTCCCCAGTCCCATACATCCATCTCTGGTCCATCCCTACCAGACAATATCCTTGTCAGCCCTATATTTCTTATAGGGTCCCTGTCCTGTCCATCCTGCTCAGCCTGTGTCCCTGCCAGCCCATGTCCCAGGGTCCATGTCCTGTCCATCCCCACCACCCAATGTCCTCCCCAGTCCCAACTCTGGTCCATCTCTCCCAGCCAGTCCTCACTCGCCAGCCCTACAGGTCTGTGTCATAATCATCTCCCTCAGCCCCACAAGCCTGTCCACCCCACCATGGACTATGTCCCTACCAAGCCCATATGTCCATCTCTGGTTCATCCTCCCACCCCACAACTCTATCCTGCCCATCCCCACCCGTCCATGTTCCTACTCCAGCTCCCATGATGTCCCTTCTCCCCACACCAACACTTGGGAGGAGGTTCTGGCTGGGGAGACCAGCCTGGCCTGTTGGAGCCACCCCATCCCTGGACCTCCCCATGGGTCCTGCCTGATCCCCCCCATCCTCCTGTCCCAGCTGGGCAAGAAGATTGAGATGGTGATGATGGTGTACGACTGTGAGGGCCTGGGCCTGAAGCACCTATGGAAGCCAGCTGTGGACACGTACGGGGAGGTGAGGGCTCCTGCCCCCCGCCCCCCTCCCTTCCTGCTGGACCACAGGGGTCTGGGCTGATCCCTGGGATGATGCAGGAGCAGGTCCCTGCAGTGCCCTGCACCCCTCAGTGTTCTGAGTGGGATGCATGGCATGGGTGACCTGAGCTCCCCCCCGTCCTGCAGATCCTGTCCATGTTCGAGGAGAATTACCCTGAGTCCCTCAAGCGCCTCTTTATTGTAAAGGGTGAGTTCAGCCCTGGGGTCCTGCTGCCCTTATCCAGGTGCTGACACCCCCCTAATGCCCCTTCTTTGTGCTCCCAGCCCCCAAGCTCTTCCCTGTGGCCTACAACCTAGTCAAGCACTTCCTGAGCGAGGACACACGCAAGAAGGTCGTGGTGCTGGGATGTGAGTCCTGACGCTCCCCAGGGTGTCCCAAATGGGGGTGACACGTCCCCCCTCTGCTGTCACCCTGCCCAGGGGGGACACTCCAGCTCGCAGCCCCCCAAACCCCCTGTCCTCCCTCCAGCCAACTGGAAGGAAGTCCTGCAGAAGTACATTGACCCCGCACAGATCCCAGTGGAGTATGGGGGGACGCTGAAGGACCCTGACGGGGACCCCAAGTGCTCCAGCAAGGTAGGAGGAGCCCCCGCTGTGACATGGATGCGTCCCCCCAGGCCCACACGTGGGACCCCACACGCGTGGTGGTGGCTGTGGTGGACACCTTCGTGTGGCAGAGCCTGGCCTCGGTGGCCATACCCCGCTGTGTTCTTTAGGGGTGCTGGGCAGTTCCCCACCCACACATCCTCCATCCCTTCCAGATAAACTACGGGGGGGACGTGCCCCAGCAGTATTATGTGCGGGACCAGCTGGCGCAGAAGTACGAACACTCGGTTGTGGTCAACCGGGGCTCGTCCCACCAGGTCGAGTACGAGATCCTCTTCCCCGGCTGCGTCCTCAGGTGAGCGGCGGCGGCTCCGCGCCGCGGGGAGCGGGTGATGGCCGCAGTGTCCCCACCCGGCCGCAGTGTCCCCAGCCGGCCGCAGTGTCCCCACCCCGCCGCAGCACCGCCCCTCTGCCCTGCAGGTGGCAGTTCCGCTCCGAGGGCGCTGACATCGGCTTCGGGGTCTACCTGAAGACCAAGGTCGGGGAGCGGCAGCGGGCAGGAGACATGACCGAGGTGCTGCCCAACCAGCGCTACAACGCACACATGGTGCCCGAGGACGGCTCCTTCACCTGCTCCACGCCCGGCATTTGTGAGTGCCGAGCCCTCCCCGGGGCGTCCCCCGTGTCCCTGAGCCCACCGCGTCCCTGACACCCCTGTCCCCCCGCAGATGTCCTGCGCTTTGACAACACCTACAGCTTCCTCCACTCCAAGAAGGTGAGCTACAGCGTGGAGGTGCTGCTGCCCGACACCGCCTTGTCTATGCCGACCCGCCTCCGCCCACCAGCAGATCCAGGGGGAGCTCCCCCAACCACAAGCCCCTGAGCCCTGCGGCCGCACCGCGCCCCCGCTATGGCCCCGAGGAAAATGTGGCCGGGGCTGAGGCCCCGTAGCTGCCGGACTGAGCGGGTGCCAGCGGGGACCAAACCTCTGTTGCCTTATGTTGGTCCCACACCCACCGCTCGCTGCTGCCTGGGCTGGGGAGTAAAGGATGGACTGAGCGGGGTCTGCTCTGTCGGTTTTTGTGCCTCCCCGGCGCCAGAAACTGCCCCTGCATGCCCCCGTTCACACCCCACAACCCCGCCCAGCTTCCCCCCCAGACCCCCATAGCGCTCCCCCGTCCCCAATTACCCACCCACCCCCGAACCACCGAAGCCCCATAACTGTCACCCTCATCCCCATACTGCCAGCCCCATCTCATATTGCCCCCCAGTCTCATAACTGCCCCCAGTCTCACACACTGTCCCACAGCCTTTTAACTGTGTCCTTCAATCAGCCCCCATACTGTCCCCCCCAGCTCACATTTTCCCCCTCACCCATACAGTCCCCTCAGACACAGTCCCCATTAACTGTCCCCCAATCTCACACTGTCCCCTTCAGCCCCATCCACTCCCCCAGCCTCAATTGTCCCCAACCAGGTCTCATACCTGCCCCCCCGTCTCACAGTCCCCTCAGCCCCATAACTGTCCCCCCATCTCTCATTGTCCCTCATCCCCCTAACGCCCCCCCATCTCACAACTGTCCCCTCAGCCCCATACCTTCCCCCCGGTTCAAACTGTCCCCTCAGCCCCATAAATGCCCCCCAGTCTCACACTGTCCCCTCATCCCATACCTGCCCCAGCCCAGTCCCCACCTGGTCCCCTCAGCGCCCCTACCTGCCCCCCCAGTCTTCCACACTGTCCCCCTCAGCCCCATATACTGCCCCCCCAGTCTCATCACACTGTCCCCTCCTCCCCATACCTGTCCCCCCGTCTCACCACTGTCCCCTCAGCCCCATACCCTGTCCCCCCCAGTCTCACACTGTCACCCATCATCAGCCCCCATACCTCGCCCCCACCCATCTCACCCTGTCCCCTCAGTCCCCATACCGGTCGCCCCCAGTCTCACACTGTCCCCTCAGCCCCTACCTGTCCCCCAGGTCAGGTCATAACTGTCGACCCGGTGTGGGGTATGAAAGCAAGAGCCTCGCATACCCAAAATCCCCAGGGCAACCAACCAAACCAGTGGGAAGGAGGCCGCACCATCAACCGGAAGCCGGCTGACGCGTCCAAGCCAGACGGGGGTGCAAGGTGCATCGGCACAGTCGGCCCCCTCAACCCCGCCGGGCGCAATTCCAAATCCGCGGCCCCGACTGGAGCATCGGGCTTCATCCTCCGCAAATCCCGAAATTAGGAGCTTCTTTGCCAACGGTTGTGCGTCCGTGGTTTACGGCCGTGTCACGCTTCACGCGGGCGGTCAGACATGCGGTGCAGGGCGCGGTAAGAGCCGTGCGCGCCACCTGGGGCCGGAGCAGAGCCTCCGACCTGTTCCCGGACATCGTGAAGTCCGATGTCACCTGGGTGAGCACGGGACCGACTCCCAGTGCGGTCATCTGACCGCGGGACGGGCGCATGGGCGCTGACACTGGGGGACTCGGCCACGCTGCGAAGCGTCCGTGTACCGCCACCGCGGGCCGTCTGACATTGAGCGCTGACGTACGAGCTGTCGAGTGTGTGCAGGCTGATCGAGTGAGGTACAGGCGTTCTGACTGACTCCGTGGGGGGGTGCTACGGCGCCGTGCGAGAACGTATGCGGGAGCATCCGGACGAAGGCCTGCGGCAGTATAATACGAACTAGCTCACGCCGGGGATACGGTCATACGTGGGAGCGGGCATGTAGGCGTACTAGGCATTGTGGAGCATCGGGTAAGCGACAGGTATCAAATGACGCTGCCCACCGGGCCTACGCATGAGGCAACATGACATGCTGAGTACCTGGGGCGTGCACAAGCCGAGGTTACATTCGGATGACCGGGTCACTACAATGTAGGGACGCTGTCAGCACGTGAACGGTACCGGTACGCCATGCTGAGTGAGAGGCTGGCAGGTGACATCTGTGTAGAGCTGTGATCTGCGCGAGAACCTGGGGTAAGTGTCGTGAGGGGGAGGCGGTCGGCATTGTTGGTCACCTGTCCCGCACCGGACCTGTACCGGGTACCGACGTTAGGCACGAACACATAGAACATCAGGACACTATGCAGCAGGTGGATGGGGGCCAGGACTTATGGGGCTGAGGCGGACAGTGTGGGCTGGGGGATCACTGTATGGGGCTAGGTGAGAGTGACACGTGTGGGACTGAGGGGCAGGTTATGGGATGCTGAGGGTACACCGGTGAGACTGGCGGGGCAGTTTATTGGGCGGTGATGTGGGACGGAGTGATTTTTTCGGCTGACGTTGGCTACAGGTACTGACGAGGGGTCGGTGGGGCTAGAGGCGAACAGTGTGAGACGGGGGGCGCAGTAACTGGGCGATTGGACAATTGGTGAATTCGGCGCGTTAAGAGTTATGTGCTGTCTGGAGGGACTGTGAGACTGGGGGGGCTTTATGCAGACGTGGGGGGTACAATCGTAATGAGCTGGGCCAGACAAACGTGTTATGCCCGAGGGTAATTGAGGGCTGACAGGGGGCGTAGCACGACTGTGAGAGTTGTGGGACAGTTTGGGGCTGAGGATCCTGTTATGAAGGTCGTGAGGGGAAATTTGAGAAGCTGGGGGACAGACCACACTCATTATGGGGAATATAAAAAAGGTGAACACGTGAGTTAACAGGCTTAGGTGATCGCAACGTTGTGAAGACTAGGTAGGGCAGGAAGATTATCGAGACTGGGGGACCAACGTTATTAGAGAGATCCTCGGGGAGCAGTATGGGGCTGAGGGGAAAGTTTTCTTGCTTACGGTCGGGTCTGGGCTGGGTGTGGTAATTGTGGGGACTTAGACGGTGGGAGCAGCTAGGGGTCCGTTGGGCGGCGGGCAGCTGGGCGGGTTTTGTGTGGGTTGTCGGCGGGGCCGCAAGGGGCAAGTTCTGAGTGCACGGTAGACCGTACAAACCCGCAGCAGACCCCCGCTCAGTCACCCACGGACCCCCCCGGGCTCCACCCTTCCTACGCCCTTCCCTCCCCAGCCCGGCCGCAGCAGATCTTGGCGTGTCAGTGTTGACCTCACATATATTAGCCCCTCCGTTTGGCCCCGCTCAGGGCACCCCGCAAGTCCATAGCAGTCCGGCTCAGCCCCGGAACCTCTTCCGCGGGGCCATCCTGCGGGGAGTCGGGGCCGGCCCGCAGGCTCAGGGGCTGGTGCTATGGGGGAATCCCACGGATTCTGGCTTGGGCGGAAGAGGTGTCGGGCCAAGCAAGCACCTCCAAGCGGTCGCCCTCACATTCTTGAGTGGAGGAAGCACTGCTAGTGGTTGGTAAAAGCGCAGGACAGTCTGCGGCAGAACCAGGGGTCTGTTCAAGGCGCAGGTGGCTCAGGACCGTGGCACCCCCGGGGATGTTCGTCACTCACACAAATTCAAGGGCGTCGCTGAGGAGGTGAAAGGACATCGTCCATCGGGAAACATCTTGAGTTGTCGCAGACTGGCTGGAAAGCAAAATAGGGTTCATAGTAGAATCAACAAGTTGTATTGCTACCAAAAAAGTAGGTATTAAAGGACAACACAAGGAGACACAAGAAATGTCAAGACGCAATAATGGAGACGGTAAAAATGTCGCTGTAAATGACAAGGGAACAGGGCGTGACACTGAGGGAGGGAGTCGGGACAAAATGGCCGGAAGGAACTGTGGGAACGAGGGAGGCCGTGGCGGGGAAACATGATCAATCATAAAAAACAGATCACCAAGCTGGAGATAAAGACGAAGTCAGGGAAGAAATGGAAAAGAAAGACGGGAAGAGGGATAGAGTAAATACGAACCTTGTGGTACAGCACCGGTTGATGCCACCAACCGAAGTGTTTACGTAATTTCTGCGCACACCATTCTCCCCGCCCTTACATACTGCTGGGAAATTCCACACTAGTAGTTATGATCTGTGGGATGAGAGGATGTCGTGGGCTGGGGAACTGACAAGCCACCAAAAAAGATAAACAGCGGGGCCTACTCGGCCACCCGACGGCAGGCTCTGCCACTACTAACTGTGCTTCCTCCTCAACCAACCACGCATTACATTGTATCTCCACCACAGTACCAACCGACGCGTGTCGGGGTCGGCTCACGGCTTTGGGCGAGCTGGGGGACGATCCATTCACAGACGGGATCTCCTCCTGCTCCCTTGCTGCACCTTGGGGTCCCCCGTCAGGGTCCGTCAGCGTCCCCCCCTCTCCCCTGGGTCTCTGTGGCCTGGGTCAATGTACTTGCTGCAGAACTGCATTCCAGTTGGCTGATGGGCTAGATCCGAGGGCTTTTGGAGGGCTGTCGGCTGGAGTGGTCCCCTCGGGCAGGGTGACAGCAAGGGTGGCCTTGTCATCCCCCATTTGGACAGCCCCCTCGGAGAGCCAGTCCAGGACTTACCACATCCCAGCAGCCACGACACAGTCTTGCGTGTGCTCTCCCGCATCGTTCAATGTCGCGTGACAGTTTGTAGGCCACAGGGAAATCCTGTGGGGGCTGGCGAGCACAAATAGGGGGCATATATGGGGGGGTAACACCTTGAAGGTCAGCAGGACCCCAGGCTGAACTCCCCTTTACCAATAAAGACGCCTTCGAATGACTCAGGTAATCTCACGCTGCGACTACTGCGACGGATCTCTGCACAGGACATGGGGGAGCTCCAGTTCACCCATGGCCATGCAGCCACACTCAACAATGAGGCTTTGGACAGTGACTGCATAGCCTTCCTTCCTCTATCGCACTCAATCTCTCACAGGTATCAGTGCCCCAACCACCTGTGGTTCCACAATTAAGGAGGCGGGTGCAGCAGGGGCAGACTAGACTCTCGCCCTCCCCCTCGTACCTGATCCCCCACTCTGGCTGATACTCATTATATTTTCTTCAGCCTTTCACCATCCCCCACGGCCCTCCCAGTCGTACACCATCATCACCAGTCCTCAATCTTCTTGCCCATCTGGGATCAGACGGATCGGTACTGGTTATCACCAGGCAGTACTACATATCTTTTTTTTTCTTTCCCCTGTCAGGGTAATGTTCCCATTCCGGAACGCATCTACATGGTTGCCCCCCTGTGGTCGGCCAACAGGCCAGAATGCAGCTGTCGCAATTCGAGTGCACAACAGCTTGCCGGAGCAGTGCACCCAGCCCTGCGAACGCTGCCTCCCTAAGTGCACTTGTGAGTGGGAGAGTAAGGGGTATAAGCATCACATGGATACGTGGAAGTACGTGCACCACTGACGGTGGGAGATGGGCGTGATCGAGTTGGTGGGGTGGGGATGATGACCCAGAGCATGCCATCTGGGCTTTGTCGCTATGGGCACATAATCCAGCTGGTGAGGCTACAATCACACGGTCACCATGGCGCTGTCGTGTGGTTTCTGCGTAGAGTACCATCCGAGGGTCGATGAGCGATATGACCAGACCGTTGTTTGGCCGGCACGAGTATGAGGACTGGTCTGGGAAGATGGAGCGTCAGATTGGGACCTCAATCGGGAGGATCAATTGGTCCGGTTGGGGTATCGGGACAGCCGGACTAGGGACCTGACTCACCCTGGATGACAATTGGGCTGTGCGAGGCGCGACACGACGCTTAAATCTGGAGCGTATGGACAGGTACACATTGGACCTCTATAAGAAAATACGTTATTGAGCTGTGATCAAGGAACTT
>CM031871.1:13845145-13874164 GCA_018697195.1 Certhia americana
GGGGTCTGCCCAGGCACCAGTGGGTCAGGGCCAGCCCAAAGCAGCCCCCACAGCACTGTGCCACCAGCATGGCACTCACCCACCAAGACCAGCCAGCCACAGGACCTCGTCACTGTCGCACGATGCGGGATATGGCAACAAAAATCACACTTAGGAGAAAGAGGGGTCAGCACAAGGAGTCGGGGGTTTTGGGGCACGTGGGGGACGTTTGGATGGTTGGAGTTGTCCTCCTCACCTTGTGCCTCCTGTGTACCATGGGCCCCCTTCTACTTCTGCACCCGCAATGGTACCAACTGTTCCTCCAGTGGAGTGTCCCATTCCGGGAATGCTTGTGGGAGGATATGTCACAGTTTGCAGTCCAACACTAGAGAGGTCCAGAGCCCTCCCCAGACCCCAAACAAGTAGGGTCCACCTCTGTCCTACCCGGTACCAAGCTATTCCAATGGGGGGTGTGTGTTTTGTGTTTCTTTGTGTTCAGCAGAGGACAAACAGTGTCACAGCAAGTGCATGGGATACCCAGACAGGATCTTCTGCATTGTGCCAGCTGGGAGAGGAAAAACTGGGGGGGGGGGGTGGTCGGGGGGGGTGGGGGGGGGGGTGGTGTGGTGCAGCGTTGGGGGTTCCTCAGACTCCACCCAAGACTCAATGTTCCCACCCCTCGAGGAGAGGTCTCCACCACACCTCTGCAGATGAGGGAGCTGTGACCTGTGGCAATGCCACCAGCTGCCATCAATAGAGGAGGACACGAGATCACAGGTGGGGTGACTTGGTCTTCCCAAGCTGGGTTTTGCCCCAACACACCCATGGGCGTGCTCGTATCCCTGGGCAACCAGGCGTTACCTGGATGTGGTTTGTTGCTGTAGAAGAAGGGACCTCGGGGCACGTCCTTGTACCCTGCAATCAGCAGGTTAGTGGCACATAGCCTTGAGACCTGAGACCATTCAAATCCTCTCAGGGACCCTGCCTCCTCCACACAACTCGTGGGGCTGAGGCACCCACAGCAGGAGCACTGTGTCTCAGGATGGGCAAATGTTTTGGGACACCTACCCGGTATCACCCCTCCATGGGACCTCCATCCCACACCAAGGGCATCATCCCATTCAATGCTCTTCCCTTGGGCTCACCCTCCAGCATGGGCGGGCCAGGAATGCCAGAAGGAAGGCCCAGGATCCCAGGATGGCCGGATGGAGAGCGCGAGGACACAGCCCCTCTCTGTGGTGGACAATCACATTCCTCCGCTTCTCCCCAGCAGGCATCTGTGGCAGGAGAGTGACGGATTATCAAGAGGCTTGTTCAGGCTCTGGACCATCCCTTTTCATCAGGAGGCCTGCCAGGACCCCAGCGGGGCTGAAGGAAAAAAAAACAAAGCCCTACTTCCTGCCCACACCAGCACGTGACCAACCGGGCTTTCAGCCACCATGAGACCCCTCCTGGACAGTGTCCTGCTTTGCTCTGTGGTGGTCCTGTAGCTAACTGATACACATGGATCTTCATGGAGATGCTGGGGATAAAGGTCTGTCCCGATGGACCACTGGCTTCCACTGGATCATAGAGCTGGGGGCTGCAGAACTGGCAGCTTCTCTGGGTGGCACTAGAGTCCTCTGAGAAGTGTGGGTACAGTGGTGACACCACCCAAACCTACCCCAACAGAGATGGGGGGCGGGCACCGGGCACCAGGCAAATCCAAGATCATCATCCCACTAAAATTCCACCACTTCTTATAAGGACGCCCAAAAATCCCACTGCCATGGCTTTCTGACCCAAGGCCTATTGTCTACTACAGACGAAGTACAGCACATTCTGGAATCCTAATGGAGGGATTGAGAGGACATGGGTCACCCCTAAGGGGGACAGCAGGCTGACTACACAAACCCCGTGCGGTATCAGGCACGGGAGTTGGAAATTCTCCAAAGACCTTCACACAATCACAGGACAGGGGGGAAGGGAAGTTCCTGCAGGGGATAGCCAACCTTCCTGGTTTTGGTTACCTGGGTTTCTGTGCCAGGCCAGGAGGAAGGCACTGGCTTTGCTGGCTGGAGACCAAGGGTCGTGGCTGGAACCATGGCCATGGTCTCACCACCCAGGAGCATTCACATCCAGGAGCCTCAAGGTGAAGTTCTGGAATTTGGGGTCCTCAGAGGGGAGCCTCCTGTTCCCATGCCTGAGGATGTTCTGGAGCTGTCAACGTCGAACCAGGGGGTTTCTGAGAAACTGGAGCCATGTGGTCCCTGCAAGGGAAGGGCTGAGCAAGCAGTAGTCTTAAGCGTAGCTGTCCCAGACACAGCAGGGACATCCAGGTCCCCCCCCCCCCCAGGTGTACCCAGGACGTTGTTGGGGAGAGGTTGGCCAGCAGACAAGCAAGAGGAGAGCACCCAGGAGCAACAGGGATTCGTCCCCCAGGCCCCACCCCAGCAGGAACACACTTTACTACAGGGAAATACCACCCATGAGCTTCCCAGCACCGGACCCTGCCCAGGGCTGGGGACAGACCAGGAGCGGATCTGTCAAGCAGTGTCAGGGTGGGAACACCACTGTCAGCCAGCCACAACCCCACCAGTTCCCCCCACACAAAACAGGTCCCACCAGCCTGAAGGGACTTGGGCGGGGAGCTCTGGAAACCCCTACCCAAACCCTCAGGGAAGTTTGGGGACCGTATTCATTTTTTTAGGAAGGCTCACTCCACACAAGACGCAGCCCCCCCCATATGGAGGTTTTGACTATCAGGGAGGAGCCCCAGTCACTTCTGGGCCCAAAACTGGGCAAGCAAAGCAAGGGGCACCCCCACCTCCCCCAAGTACAACCAGTAGCTGGGAGAGGAGGGACTCCTGAAGGGGGAGAGGATCTGGGGGGGGGAGGAAGGATCCCAGCCCCACTCACTTTGCCACCTCCAGCACAGCCCCACACAACAGAACCAGCAGACACTCACATCCCTATAGGAGCAGCATCCTACCTCACCAGCTGGGTGGTCTTTCTTTAAGGACTTGGGGTGGGTGGTTATTTTTTTGTCAATGGGGTCCAGGGCACTGATGGTGGCTGGGGTGGGGCTTTGCTGGTCTTAGCCCACTGGTGGGGATTGAATGATAGGGACAGTGGTGCCAGGACCTGGGGAGCTCCCAGAAGGAGCAGGGATGGTTGAACACATGCTGTGGCTGTAAGAACATCCTACAAAACCACCCCCCCCCCCCCTAAAAAATCCATCCCATACGGAGAGAAGGAGACGGATGGAGACAGTGGCGACCACCTTATTTCAAAAAAACATCCTTAATATAAAATTATATACAAAAGTAAATGGTTTTTTTATTTTGGTCTTTTAAAGAAGGAGCTAAGCTGCTTGAACACAGTGTGGAGGGACATGGGGGGGGGGCGGGAGGGGGTCCCTTTGCTGGAGGGGTGGTTCAGGCACAGGTGCCATTCATGTGCCCCAGCCAGGTACTCTCAGTGGGTGGGACCCCCGGTGTCATCCAGCCCAGCTGGAATGCACGAGGTTTGTCCCCAGGCAGGGTGGGGACACTGGGGTGGCCCCCTCTGCCCTCAGATTCGCCCTCGTGCCCAGGATGGCATTCACAGGGACCAGTTCCCACTGCACCACTCCACCTCCTCCAAACGCCCAGTTGTCACCAAACCCTGTCGGCCCTTTTGGGAGCCCCTGTGGGGACCAGAGCACGGGGCCCTCTAATGGGATGATGGGGGGCAGGGGATGGGGGGGGGGGGGGGTTGCCCTTGACATGGGCCCTGTTGATAAAGACTGGAGCTTTTGGCGGTGGATTTTTCAATCTCAAATGGCTCGGTGGCCTCTTGGGTCACAGCCTGGCATGGAGTGATGGCTGTGGACAGGATGAGACATGATTTGCACTCAAGTGCATGCAGGGGAGGCAGTGCAGCAGGTTCTGACATTTCCCAAACCCCAAAACAAGGGTCAGCAGGGTGATTTTGGTAGGAGCCCCTAGGGGCTGGGTTCCCCTGTGTGGGCATCTCTGCACACCCCAGGTAAGGGAAAAGACCCTTCTTAACAACTGCGTCCCAGCACAGGCCCGCCTGCACCAAAGCAACCTGGTGATGGATGTCCTGCTCTGCTGTGACAAGGCAACATTCCTTCACAAATCCCTCTCCAGCTTTTCCATAGGGAAGAAAAGTGGATCCTGCAGGGAAAACACGCCCTTGGAGCCCCAGTCCTTGCCGCCGCTGAACAGAGCAGTCTCACTCTCCTGTCCCCAGCTGCAGGAGGTGATGGAGGATCCCTACCAAAAGTCCCGGTCCAGAGCCTCCAGCAGTACAACCACAGAGAACCATGAGTAACAAAAACGAAAGCACCTGGTTCTTCCCCAGGGCGCAGGGGCACTTGCCAGCCTTACACTGAGGGAAAGTCCCGCAACATTGCTCAACGCTTGGTGATCCAGGGTTGGCCCACAGGTCCAGTCAGGTACTGGATTTCTGGCGTCAGCTCTTGCGGCACAGTTATGGTGCTTTGCTGATCCTCTTCTTCAAGTTTAACCCCAGGTGGTCTTCTCCCCAGGGGCTTGGCTTGGCTGCCACTGCCAGGGCTGATGGAGGACTCCTGGAGGGCCTGCGGGGCGGGGGGGGGGGCATCCACGGCGTGGTCCTCCGTCGATTTCGATGCAGAAGATGCTGCTGGTCCTCTTCTCTTTCTCCCTCTGCTGCAGCTCGTGCCACGTCCCTCTGGCCACATCCCTCTACATCCCGTAGGCTCCACCTTGACGCCAAAAGGGGCGTTGAGTAGCGGATAGAGCTTGGATCGAATGAGGTCCAGGCGGTCGCCTGTCATACAAGCTCGGGGTTCAGCCGGGAACACGGTGGAGCCCTGCGGGCGTGAGCTTGAAGTAGAGGGACGTCTACCAGGCTGCCAACACAGCCGGTCCTTGAGCAAGCACCAGGACTCATCAAGGTACTCAAGCAACATGCCGAGGTGGAAGCGCACGGGGGGGCATCGATCTCCTGGTGTGCTCCTCCAACAGGGGGTGGAACCATGCTGTGTCGTAGCCGAAGTCAAGAAGGAAAAAGAAAAAGGAGGGGGGTTTTGGAGTAAAGTGAGCGTTTTTTGAACCCATATTGTGGGTCGTAAGTACTGCTGGGGGGGGTCGCGGAGGAACTGGTCCAGCTTATCATTCCCCCGTGATATTCCCGGGTTAGGGGGCTTGGATGTGCGGGCCCACAAAGTAAGTTGGAGGAGGACTCAAAGAGGTACCCGAGGTTATGCGGGGGGGGGGGGGGGGGGGGGGGGTCCCGCAGCCCTTTGTCACAAAGGTGGTTTGACGGGTGGAGCAGGAAGCTGCGCACCTCCTAGTAGGAAAAAAGCGCATGTGTTGTGGTTGCAGATGATGTTGAGCACCACCCCGGGCGGTACTAGTTAGTGCTGCACCTGGCTGCGGCTCGAAGAAGGATGAGGTAGAGGAAGTGGTATGTAGAAGTCTTGCGGCCCGTGGGGAAGGCGAAATTTCAGCGAATGCTTCCCCCGAAGCGGAAGAGGCTGTTTGAGGATGGTGCTGCTGCCGTTTGTGGGTCTTCAGAACCATGACGTTGAGCTTGGGCCCGGAAGTCACCCCGAGGCACTGCCTGTGCCGTGGATGGGGATGGGAGCCTGGACAGGGGAGACAAGTGGGAGGAGCAGGAAGGGGACGGACAGGGATCCTGGGTGAGGAGAGAAAGGGGAACAACATGGTGAGAGTGGGTTGGCACTTTGAAGGCTTAGGGAAATTCTGTGCTTGGAGGGGGGGAAGCTGGGTTCGGGGATGGGTTCGGACTAGAATAGGTGCTGGACATTGGGAATATACGCTAAACCTGGGAAATGGGTGTTTGGACCTGGGGACAAGTGCTGGATCTGGGAATGGGTTCTGGAAATGGGGATATAGGTGCTGGAAATTTTGGAAACAGAGCAGTTTGTTTGGGGAGGGGAGTGGGGGAAAAAAAAAAAAACAGAAAAAACAGAAAAAAAAACAGAAAAACAAAAACAAAAAACAACGAGCAGCAGGGGGAGGTCGTCAGGGCAAAAATGGACAAAATAAAAAACAGAGCAAAAAAAAACACTGTAACAGAGGCAGGTGAGGAGGGGGCAGGAGCAGTAGGAGAGGAGCGAGGAGCAGCAGGCGAATGGATTGGAAAGGAAACAAAAAAAAAACAGAAGCAGGAGGGCGAGAGGAGTGAGCAGGGGAGAGGGAAAAAAAAACCAGAGCAGAGCAGGAGAAAAAAAAAAAAAAACCCAAACAAAAACAGAAAACAAAAACAGAGCAGCGGGAGGCGGAGAGGGACCGAGCAGAGGAGCAGCAGGAGGGAAGCGAGACGCGGCGAGGACGCAGTGAGGAGGAGGACGAAAGCCAGCAGTGGAGGAGGAGCAGGGAGCAGGAGGTCACCATATGGGCAGGGCATGGTAGGGGTCCTGGTTGGAGGTGATGCCAAAAAAAAAGTGAATTACGGGAGCTCTCCATGGCCACAACTAATGGTGGAGAGAATGATAACATTTTTTTAAAGGTTTATTGAGAGTTTTCTCAAACCCTTGTCCCCCTTTTGTTATTTTAGGTCTATGCGACGGACGTTAGGCTCCCTCCTGGTGGGACCCCTTCCTTAACCCTGTAGGCTTCATGGAGGCCCGGAGCCCCCTACAGCCATTTGTAGGATCCACAGAAGAGGCTTGGGAGAGCTATAAATCCCTGTTAAGGGTGCCGTGGGAGGCCAGGGAGCTCTCAATCCTTGTAGGATCCACGGAGGAGACCAGGGAGTTCCTCAAATCCTTCCGGAGTCATGAACTCCTCATGGGATCAGTGGAGGATATCTGGGAAGCTATCAGCCCCTAAAGGAAGCACAAACCCCTCATTGGAAATCTGGGAGGTTTGGACCTACAAAATATTGTGGGATCGATGAAGGATCCAACCACAGCAGAGGGAAATAATTCCAGAGCTGGCCTCACCAGGTGAGTTCATGGAGGAGGAGAGGGCATGTGAGGACACAAGGGGACGTTATCGAGCTGCATGGGCAGAGTGAGCAGAGCTCAGAGTCGAGGTAACAACTTTGGAGTAACCTGTAATGAGCTCGCCAAAGTGATCCTTGATTAAGGATCCTACCCAGCAGTATCAGGTTGTGAGGCCAACGGGACCTGTTTTACAAAGCTAATAATGCACAGTTGGCACGCTAGAAGGAGTGAGTGCTGTGGAGCTCCAGCAGGTTCGAGAACCATAGACTTAGACCAGACCTCTCTCCTCTCCTCTCCTCTCCTCTCCTCTCCTCTCCTCTCCTCTCCTCCTCCCTCCTCTCCTCCTTCCTCTCCTCTCTCTCCTCTCCTACCTCTCCTCTCCTCTCCTCTCCTATCCTCCTCCTCTCCTCTCCTCCTCTCCTCTATCCTCTTCCTCTCTCTCCTTCCTCTCCTCTCCTCTCCCTCTCCTCTAACTCCTCCTCTCCCCTCTCCTCTCCCCTCCCTCTCCCTCTCCCTCTCCCTCTCCACTCTCCCTCTCCTCTCCCTCTCCTTTTGTCCCTTTTCTCCCTCTCCCGCTCCTCCCCATTTCTCCCCTCTCCCTCTCCCTCTCACCTCTCCCTCTCCCTCTCCCTTCCCTCGTCCCTCTCCCTCTCCCTCTCCCTCTCCATCTTCCTCTCTCTCCACCCAGGAGCAAATGAGTCCACAAGGTGTGTCCCCAGCCCCAAAGGGAGTTGGAGGTTCCCCCTGGCGTGGGACAGGGTTGTGCAGCCTCCAGCAGGAAGGGGACATCTTGGTGTGAAGCCACCAGGGTCTGGAAAGCTGCAGGGCCATCTCCATGTCCGCCACCTCCAGCTGGGGGCTCCTGGTGTGAAACAGGAAGGTCGAGGTGTGGGGGGGACACGTGGGGACCCCAGACTCACTCAGTGACGCTGACTTGCAGTGGGGGGACGGCGTAGGAGTAGAGCAGCAACATGAAACTGGTCAGGAGGGTCCCCAGGACCAGCCCCTTGCACATGGACCTCCAGGGCTTCCCATGCCACAGCATCCTGGTCACCTGCAGCCAGAGAGGAGAGACATTGGTACCAAGGACACAGGGACTGGGGACTGTGTGGCTCCAACGAGGCACGTGGACATTTCATGGGCATGGCAATTCCCAGGTAAGCATCTCACTGGCGCCTGGCATGACTGTGCCATGGGCACAGCAGATCCATGGCCCAGGCCCAGCAACTCTGCCCGCCCAACCAACCTTTGCCCGCCCTGTAAAAACCGACTCCTAGGGAGGGACAGCTGGAGGCAGGGGGGAGCTGGGCCACAGACAGCCCAGGGCAGAGTGGGCAACTGAGGGACAGAATGGCCATTCTCCACTGGGACACCACCAGTACCGGCAGGAGCTCCCTGAGGGCGCTGGGATCCATTTTCCCAGGAAAATCTGCAGGCTAGAGTACGAGCTGCAGCAGGTTGGGATGGTTTGGGTGCTGCAATACTTTCCCAGTGAGGCCTCTCCAGCCCTGCCAGCAGAGGTGGGGGGCTTGGGGGGCCCCTCTGGCTGTGGCAGCTTGGGCTGGCTCAGGGTGGGGGCCAGGGACATGGAACTGGGGACAGAGGGGTGAGGCAGGATGGCACCCCCAAACACACAAAACACACACCTACACTCACACAGGGCACACACAGACACCCCCCTCCCCAGGACACACACACATCAATGCTTGTTTATATACACACACACAGGTGCACACAAAACGTGCACACACACACAGAGAAACACACTGTGCACACACAGAGCCACAGACACACGCAATGTACACAGAGACAGACAGAGACAGAGACAGAGACAGAGACACAGTATGCAGACACATACACGCTCACACACGCTCACACACACACACACACACACACACACACACACAGACGCTCACAGAGCCCCTGTGCCCGCTGCCCCTCCCCAACGCTCCCCCCGTGGCCCCCATCCTTGTCCCCCCTCCCCGGGACACAGCGGTCACCCTCACTGTGACACCGCATTGCAGCAGGGCCGTCCCCTGCGGCAGGACACAGGGACACGGGGACACGGGGACATGCCACCCGTGACCGCAGCCCTCCCCAGCAAAGGTCCGCGCCCGGGAGCCCCCCCGAGCTGTGTGCGGATCCCCCCCGGCCCTGCACCCCCATTTAGCGGCGGGAGCAGCATCACCTGCCTGCCCCAGCTCCCGCTGCTCCCGCTGCTCCACAGTCTCCGGAATCCTTCGGCCAAGGCTGGCCGCGCTCCCACTGCAAAGCATCCCCAAAAATTAACCCCCCGGCCCCCCATCCCCGCCTCGCATCACCCCCTCAGCGCCTCAGATCTCCCGCGGACGGTCCGGCGGGATGAAGTTTGGCCGCGATGATCCGTGGATCCCAGCCCGGCACATCCTATCCCCGAGCCCCCGAGGCAAAGCCCCCCCGGTTCCCGGCTCCCCCCCAGCGCCGCGGTTACCGGCGCCCGGCGATCCCGGGGTGCCGCTGCTGCCGCCGCTCCCCCGCGCCGGCCCCCCCGGGTCGGATCGCTTCGTGCTGCCGAGATTTCCAGCTCGATGAATAATGAATGGAAAATGCAACCGGAGCCCCGGGCTGTGGCCGGGTGCTGGGCACAGCGCCGTGGATGGGGGGGGAGCTGGGAGAGGGGCACCCGGGCCACCTGAAAAGCTCATCCAAGTCCCCCACATACACACTTTCCCTGGAGCCGGGAGCACTGGATCAGGCAGGGCTGGTGCATCCAGCCTCTTCCTGAGTGGGTTCCATGTGGATGTGGGGGTGCTCGGAGTCACCACGGGGGGAGCAGGTGGCTCTGATCGTATCCCAAAGTGGGAATGCCAGAGCGCTCCATGTGTCCAGGAGGAGCTGGACTTCAGTTTTACACAATGGTTGTGATTCCATCACAGTCACCACCTGGCACCACCTGGAAAAGCCACTGGAAAAGGCTGGGGAGACACCCACTTTTGTGGGTGCTGCCAGGTAGGAGCAGAGCTGGCACCAATTCCACAGAAGTGAGTGAAATGGCACCATGAACCCCTCAGATGAGTCCCGATGGATCCCAGTGAGTCCAAATAGGTCCCAATGGATCCTGATTGATCCCTATGGAATCCCACCAGGCCCCCAGGATCACACAGCACCCCATGCCGGAGCTCTGGGATGCCAAGGGGATGCCTCACTCCACCCTGCCTGCCTCCTTGGGGCGGTTCTGGCAAACACTTCCAGCCAAATACTCTATTGACTTTGCCTTCAGTGAGCAGCTTAATTATTAATAGCTTGTTAGAAGAAACGTGGTGCACTGGGTGTTTTCCTGGGGCTCCCACGGGTGGGGGCTGGCTGTGGCGCCAGTCAGTTGAGATACCCAGCTGGAGAACACGGCTGCACCCACCATTTCCTCAAGAGTTACCCCTGGGCCAGGCCAGGCCAGGCAGCTCTGCAGCCCCATCACCATGTCCCAGCAGCTCCCCATCTCCCTGGGGGCATCCCAGAGTCTGCTTTTGGATTAATTTTTTTAGGGCCAAGCCCCTGCCATACACAAGACACATGCCTTCCTGATCCCACAAATCCATGGACACACTGGTTTCTATAGGCCCCATCCCACACAAGCGTTGTGCTTCCTAACCCCCTGTCTCCTCTGTGCCCCATGGGTACACAATTCCCCCCATCATCCTGCCCCACAGAGCTGCTTGCTGAGCATCCCACTGCCCCTCCAGCATCCCAACACCCTCCAGGCATCCCAACACTCCCTCAAGCATCCCACTACCTCCTTATCATCCTGCTGCCCCCCTGGCATCCTACTGCCTCCCAACCAACCCAACAAGCATCAGCTGCCCTCTTACCATCCTGCCACCCTCCAAGAACCCCACCACCTTCCCTGAGCATCTCGACCCCCGCACTCCCCCAGGATCCATCACCTTTTCCTCTGCCTGCACCGCTGGCGCTGGGCCGTGCCTCTGCTCTCCTGTGCTGACCAGGGTGCCAGGGGAGCGGGCGGCACGGGGCGGGGGTGCCACTGCTGCTCCGACATGGAATAAGCTCTTTCCGGGCAGCTCCCCGCAAATGCCGGCTTTTCCAAAGCCTCCCCACTGCACCGCGGTGTTTATGGCATCACCGGGATCGCGGCCCTGGGTCGCCGGCCTGGGAAGGGGGAAGGGGACAGGAGTGGGAGCGGCTGGCGGGGGGACGCGGGGCTGCGGCCGGGCACTGCCCGGCTCCCCGGGGCCGGCCCTGGGTGCCTGCGGCCACCCCGAGCCACCCGGCCCCCACCCACTGCCGGGGCACAGAAGAGCCATTCAGCCCGCGCCGGGAACAACGGGGACATTTGTCTCCATCTGTGACTGCGGCCTCAACGGGGACATTGTCCCCGCGGGCCCCACTGCCGGCCCCTCGGCTCCCCGCCACCGGCCCGGCTTGGCCCCACAGCCCTGGGTGACGACGGCTGTCCCTGGGCGGTGGCACCCACCTCTCGCCAGCCACTGTCCTTCTCGTCCCACAGGACAGCTCATGGCTGTCACCTCCCGCAGCCGGAGCTCACCTGGGTTTGGGGAGCTCGCTCCCGCACCCTGTCCCGGCCGCTTGATCTCCGGGGCACCTTCAGCTCCTTTTCATTCTCCCGCAGCTTCCCCGCCCTCCTTCCTCCCTCCCACTATGTTTCCATGGATTTATGGCCTTAATGACAGCAATATGCTGGCATCTCCAACCTTGGTGTGACAACTGTGGAGCAACCACGGTGCCACCACTCCTTTTACCCTCCTCTAGTCACAGCAGCCATCTCGGTGCCCAGAGGGTGCCCTGGACACACCAGGAGGGCTCAGCCCTGTCTCTGGTCCCATCACCCTGCATGTAGCAGGGTGAAAAAAGGCTCCTGTGCTCCTGGATCCAGCCTTGGCTCTTCCTGCTGCCCTCAGATCCAGGTCTCTGTCACTAAAGATGGTGCTATTGGGTCCCCAAGCAAGGGGTGACCACCTTGGCCATGCCTGGGATTCACCATCCCTGTTGGAGGTGTTTGGGGTTCAGAGCTTGTCCCTATGGGATTTATGGGCATCACCTTGCAGTGAGCTGGCAGCTCCCTGGCTTTATCCCTGGCAGCTGCCCCATCCTGCCTGGTCTCATGAGGACCAGTTCCCACACCAGGGTAACCTGCACAATCCCCCAGGATCAGGAAAAGCCAGAACAGCTCAGTTTTCATGATCACGATCACGATCATCATCATGGCAAGAGGAGGTGTGAAGACAAGTGACCACAGTCACCAGATTTGCTGTGGAATTGGTGTCCTGGGAGCATGGAGCTGCCCCATCCCTTCTCTGCAGGGCACCTCTCCTAATTCCAGGTTTCTCCCTCTTTTTCGGGATGGGTCACAAAAGGATTCCAGGTTTCCCCCTTTTTGGGTGTGGGTTATGAAGGGATTCCAGGTTTTCCCTCTGTTTTTTTTTTTTTGGGTGGGGGGGGGGGGGGGTTTGTGAGGTTTTTCCTTTTTTCCCTTTTTTTTTTTTTTTTTTTTTTTTTTGAATGGGTCACAAAATATTTCCAAGTTTCCTGTTTTTTGGGGAATGGGTTGTAAAGGGTTTACTGCCAGAAGAGAGCTGCAGTGCAGAGAATGTGACAGCTCAACCACAGAATGCTGATGGCCTGGGGATGGATGTGACCGAGTCTGGAAGCCACAACCCCCATGTCCCACATCCCACAGGGGGGGTGACCGGGAGGGCTTCACCACCTCATCCCCATCCCAGTCCCTCCCCGATTTGGGGGTACAAAGCAGCACTCACTGAAAACCGTGATGGCAGAACCGTGGATCCTGAGAGAACTGGGTGAGGAGGCCGAGCGGGCGGCACCACTGAGGGGTCACACTTGGCTGGACACACGCCTTTATCACCCGGAGAGGCCCCGGGCAGCACTGGGCGGCCGGACCGGTCTGTGGCCACCAGCACCGGCCTTACCTGGCTGGCCCAGGCCCTCGGCCTGGCCTTGGGACGGAGGCCTGGAGCCGGGATTTGTTTGGAACCAGGCTTTGCTTGCTTGGGGCTGGGGTTTTTGGGAGCTGGGGTTTGTTTGGAGGTGGGGTCGGTTTGTTTGTAGCAGGGGTTGGTTTGTTTGGAGCCGGTGGCTCCCCGGGGTTGAGGCCTTGTTTGGGGGCTCCTGCTCTGAGGGCAGCGCCGGCCCCAGGGCTCCATCCTGCTCCTCTTAGGAGAGGGGAAAGGGAAAGCAAGGAGAAAAACGTGAAAAAAAAAAGGGAAAAGCCTTCCAACCCTCTGAAGTGGAAAATAAAAAGGCGAAAGAGGAAAAAAAAGAGGGAAAAAAAAAGGGGGGGGGGCTTTTGCTCAGAGCAAAGCCCTCAGGAGTGAAGGGGGAAAATAAAATTTAAAAAACAAAAATAGGAAACAAGAAATAAAAGTGAAAAAGGAAAAAGGAAAAGACAGAAAAAATGGGAAAAGAAAAAGGAGAAAAAAAATTGAAAACAAAGGGGGAGAGTGGAAAGGGTAAGAAGAAAAAAGCACTTAAATCAAATTGAAAATAAAAAAAAAAAAAAATTTGGAAAAAGAGATCTAGGAAAAGAAACTAAATCTGAAAGTCCTTTGAGCTCGGTGTTCCCAGCAGTTCCCTGTCTGAGCTCAGTCCCTTCCAAGAGAGCCCAGGGGCTGTCACTCCCCAGATTCTCTGTGTCCCCACAGCAGTGCCAGGGGTGTCTTCCAAAAATTCTTCATAGTGACACAGAGCCTTCATCACATTTGGGGGCAAAACTGTGAGTATAAACCCCATGAGACACCTTGTCCCCAGCTGTGGTGTCTCCAAGGTGTTTTTCGGGGAAAACACAGGATTGATTGATAACTGCTGATGCCTGGAACACACCCAGCAGGATTAGCAACCCTGGCATCAGCCATGGATCTCCACATCAGCCCCTGAGGAGCCTCACCCCTTCCAGGCAGAAGGAATAGAAAACAGACACCACCAGGAAAGCGTCACCTTCTTTAATTAAAAATAAAAATACAAGGGAATATGGTTTTCTGTATGGATACTGGGAAGCAGCTCTGGGCTCCACACTCCTCTGGCCCTGTAGAGGTCCTGGGAGCCTGGCTCCAGCACCCAGGGCTGTGCAAATCCACACAGAACAATCCCAGAGCTCTCCTTGGCCTCCTCTTCCTCACCAGCATGGAGAGGACAGTCCTTGTAACATCAATCCCGCAGAAGGGACCAGGGGAAGGGCAGAGCAGCAGGTGTATTTACAGATGGGAAACATTTCAAACACAGCATGTCTGTCCCAAGGGTTTTCCACCTGAAAGCAACAGTGGAAAACGATCCAGGAGCCCCTAGCCCTGTCACGCTTGTCGTGCCTTCTTGCTCTTCTTCTTCTGCTCCTTGAGGGCTGCATCGTGGGCTTTCCTCTTCTCAGCCAGTTTGTTGGCCTGGAGAGAGACCCCCCGAGACCCTCAGTCAGAACAGGACAGGGGCTGTGACCCCTCAGTCCCACCAAAGCTCCAGCTGCACGTGGAGGACAGACCCCACGGCCCTGGGATCAGGGAAAGTGGCCACAGAAGCAACGGCCCTGAGGGGGCACAGGGAGCTCTGCCCCACCATGGGGCAGCCTGGGGATACTGGGAGGGACCTTCAGCAGGGGCAGGGAGGAGTAGGAGTGAGTGGGTTTGGGAAGAGCCCGTCCCAGGATGCAGGTGAGGGGCCCAGTCCCTGTACCTCACGGATTTTGCGCTTCTTCCCAAACATGATTTTCTTGTAGAGGTACTTCTCCCTCTTTTTCATCATCATGATGGCCAAGCGCTTCTCCTCGCTCTGCTGCTCCTGCTCCAGGCGCTGCTTGTCCTCCACCCGCACCTTCCCTGCTGTCACCTTCACAGGAAGCACCTGTGGGGAGCCAGGAAGCTCAGGATACCGGGAACCCACCCTCCTTCCACAGGGATAGGCATTTCCAGCCATTTCACTGCAGGCCAGGGAGAGCCACAGCTCCCCCTGGACTGTGACATGCCCTGACAGGGATATGAGCTGCACATCATCAATGTGGGGTCAGGAGCACCCCTGGAAGTGTTCCAGGCCGGGCTGGATGGGGCTTGGAGCAGCCTGGGACAGTGGGAGGTGTCCCTGCCCATGGCAGAGTCCATGGAACAAGATGGGCTCTAAGGTCCCTCCCAACCCAAACCATTCCATGACTGCTGGGAGTATCCCAGCGGTCCCAGGACAAGGACACCCTCAGCAGGGACAGTGACACTGGAGCTGTCTCCACAGGTTCCCACCTTGTTGCTCTGAGTGTTCTGAGTCTTCTGCTCTTCCATCTTCAGTAATTTCATCTCCTCTTCTTTTTCAGACTCATCTTCCTCCTCCTCCTCCTCTTCTTTGTCATTGTCACCTTCCTCTTCCTCCTCTTCCTCCTCCTCTTCACTCTCTTCACCTACAAGGAGACACCACCGTTACCCTTGGGATGCTCCAGAGCAGGCACAGTCAAGATCCCAAACTCCTCTGAGGGCTCCCAGCACCTGGATTCTCTCCCCTCTGCAGGGCCAGCAGCTTCAGCTTCTCAGGAGGGATGTAGTCACCCTCCTTCTCCGTCACGAAGGGCGAGAGGTGCGGGGGCAGCAGGACCCCGGGGAAATAATCAGCCACAGGCAGGCACAGCTTGGCGTTCACCGAGTCAAAAACCCACTGGGGCTGCAGGTAATACCTGGGCAAGGCAAAGGGGTCCCAGCTCAGGCTCTGGAGCCCATGGAACAGCCCTGGGGGATGGCTGCTCTGGGGAAGGCCCCCTGCCTCACTCACCTGCCAACCACCTGCTTGTCCAGGTGGGGCCGGTCGATGATGTGGTGGGTGATGGACGGGTCGGTGGCATCATAGGTGGCACCGATGCACAGGGACTTGTCCCAGGACACTTGGCCACCAAAGCACCTGTGGGCAATGCCACCGAGGAGTCAGGCGGGCAGGTGGGACCCTCAGAGTCACCCCACCCATAGGACATTGGGTGGGTTGGCCCCAAAAGTCCTGCCAGGGGGAGGCAGGGTTGACAAGGGTTTCCAGCCAAGCACGCACCGGATGACGAAAGCCAATGGCTCCCGGGGCACCTCCCTGTTGAGAAAGAAGCGCAGCCCCTCAAAGAGCTTCTTGTGCTTCTCCAGAGCCTCCTGCTCCTTCCTCTTGGCGTCCATCAGTTCTGCTGTCTCCTGCTCAGAGCAAAGCCCTCAGCCTCTTCCCCACACAAAAAGAGCCCTTGGCAAAGAAGGGTCTCAGGAGCTGTTCCCAGACTGCCAGCCTGGGCACAGGACAGGATCCCCCAAGGCCAGGGATGAGCCTGCCCCCACTGGGGTCTTACCCCCTCCACTGGGAATTCATCCATCTCCACCTCATCCTCATGGGTTGGAGCCACTGCCCGGGCCAGGCTGGAGCTCAGAGCTGAGAGCCTCTGCAGGGAGAGGACATGGAGTCACATCCAGGGGGTGGAAAAAGGGGCAGCCCCATGGGGGAATGGGATATCTCCGAGCAAGAGGCCAGAAGAGCCAGAGCCTGACAGAATTCAGCCTCCTCCAGGCACTATCCCCACACAGGACACTGGGAGTCCCTGGCCATGCAGGAGGAGGCCAAGCCCAGCTCTGTCCTACAGGAACAGGGAGTTTGGGATCAGCCTCCTCCACCCTGCAGGGATCTGGCTCTGTCCTTCAGTGCCACACCAGGAGGATTGTGAGCAGGATATGAAGGCCACACTGTCCCCATGGGTCACAGTGCCAGCAGTGTCCCTCACCTCCATGTAGCTCTCTGAATCCATGGCATACTCCTTGCCCTCTGCAGGCTTCAGCTCATCCTCAGCCTGGCTGTCAATCTGGGGACAAAAATGGGTGTGGAGGCAGCTCCCAAAAACAGCTATCCCAAAAATCCCTTATTTACACCCTCCCTCCCACCAGTCTGGGTTGCCACCACCGCAGGGTGGGACACTGTGACCACAGGGCTCACCTTGGGGGGGTACACCAGGTTCAGGGACTGGTAGAGGCGGAAGTTGACGAAGCCCAGGAGGGTGGTGTAGAACTCGGTGAAGGTGGCCATGACCCGGTAATCCACATCTGTGGGGTGCTGCCAGCACACGGGAAGGGGGACAAAGGGATAAAGGACCACCCTCTACAGAGGCCCACTCCACCCACAGGGAGGAGGATCCCATAATATTCCCACTTTGGAAAGGACCCAGAGGCATCATCTGTCAGCTCCTGCCCCTGCCCAGACACCCCAGCAATCCCACCCTGGCCATCCCTGGCAGTGCTGTCCAAACACTCCTGGAGCTCTGACAGCCTCGGGGCCGTCCCCATTCCCTGGGCAGCCTGGGCAGTGCCCAGCACCCTCTGGGGGAAAAGCCTTTCCCTGAAATCCAACTTAAACATGCCCCCATTGCAAAGATGTCACAGCCACCACCAGACCCTGGGCAGGGAGAACTCTGCAGGCTTCCCCCAGGGTCCCGCTGCCACTCCTCCATGTCTGGATACATGGAACACTTCATCCCAACCTTGGGGTTTGGTCCAGGGACTCCCAGTCTTCAAAGTGAAGAGTGCAGGGCATGGCAGAGCTGGACAAGAGCACGGCAAGGACATGGGGGAATGGCTTCCCACTGCCAGAGGGCAGGGAGAGATGGGATGGAAGGAATTGTTCCCTGGGAGGGTGGGCAGGCCCTGGCACAGGGTGCCCAGAGCAGCTGTGGCTGCCCCTGGATCCCTGGCAGTGTCCAAAGCCAGGCTGGACACTGGGGCTTGGAGCAGCCTGGAATAGTGGGAGGTGTCCCTGCCCATGGCAAGGGTGGAATGGGATGGGCTTTAAGGTCCCTTCGAACTGAAAACATTCCATGATTCTATGATTCAGAACCATAAAACCACAAAGCCTCAACCCAACCATGCCCAGCCCTGGAAATCCCGGGAGTGAATGGAGAGGTCCCTGCTGTGCCTCTCATCTCCTGCCAATGCTCAGGGGAAACTGTCCCAACACACTGGGGACCTTCCCTTGCTCTGCTGCCTGGAGGATACTGCAGAATCCCCTTGGGGAGGCTGCAGGATCTGACTCATCCCTTCCCTCTGCTCCCCCAGGTTAATCTTTAATGGCTGATAAAGGAGTGCATTAATGATTGAGGACACGAGGACCTGGGGAGACTGGTACAGGCTTGCCTTGGGGAATCCCAAGGTGACAGAGGGCTGTGTCCCCACGTCCCTCAGCAGCCAGGCCCTGTGGTATCACCACAGGCTGGGCACAGCCTTATCTGCCCCAGGATGGTCCCTCACCCCTGCCCTGGTGATCCCCCAGGCCATTCCCAGGTACTCACATCGTGGGCGAAGGCGTAGGGGGTGATCCAGGTGATCGGCTGCCCCAGCACCTCTGCCTGGTAGTAGATGCCCTTGATGGAGAGGAACACCTGGCAGGGCAGAGCCAAGGCTCAGCGGGAGGAAGTGCTGTGTTCCTGTCATTGTCACCCCTTCCCCCAGCAGAAGGCTTCTCAGGGAGCATCAGACCCCAGTGGGATCTGTGATGTGACATCCCAGTGCCTCCCAGTGCTCAAAGCCAGCCCCCAGAGCCCCAGCCCCTGTCCAGCCCTCACCTTGCGCAGGGAGCGGGAGGCAATGACGTAGTTCTGGAATTCCACAGCCAGGCGCCGGCACAGCTGGATGGTCTGGACATGGCACTTGCCCGTGCGAGGGAAGGTGGAGAACAGGAAGCACATGGACAGGGCATCGTCCAGGTCCCGCAGGGCATCTATGAACGTGGGGTACCTGTGCCCATGTGGGGGACAAGGCTGGTCACACCCAGCCCCAGTGTCCTGCAAAAGCTGCTGGGGCTGGGGGAGACCCTGAGTGAAAAAGGAATGGGAATTGTGGAGCGTCCACCTGCACATCCCAGCAGAGCTGGTCAGAAAATAATGGAATATCCTGATTTAAGAAGGCACCAACAAGGATTATGGAGTTTCTTCCCTCCTGTGTCCCCTCCTTGCTCACTGTCACCAAACTCACCAAAGCCTTGACAGCATTAACCCTTTGCTAGCCCTCTGAGGACAACACCCCACAGGAAGAGCAGGGGAGTTCGCTGGGTTCTCCTGGAGACACCCAGGATGACTGGACATCCCCTGCTCTCTCATTCCTTCCTCTGCAGTCCAGAAACACAAAATTCCACCAATAACTCCAGAAATTACACACGAGGTGGATTCCCAGAGAGGAATGGATGTGGTGAAAGATGAGAGAATCCCAAAATGTTGGGACCTTAACACCCATCCAGTACCATCCCCTGCCATGGGGAAGGATACCTTTCACTTACCCAGGCCACTGCAAGCCTCAATATTCAACCTGGCTTTGGACATTTCCAGGGATCCAGGGGCAGCCACAGCTTCTCTGGGGACCTGTGCCAGGGCCTGCCCACCCTCCCAGGGAACAATTCCTTCCCAATATCCCATTTCTCCCTGCTCTCTGGCAGTGGGAAGCCATTCCCCGTATCCTGTCACTCCATCCCTTGTCTCCAGTCCCTCTCCAGCTCTCCTGGAGCCGTGTCAGTCCCTGAAAAGGGCTCTGAGGTGTCTCCAGGTGAACACCCCCAGCTCTCCCAGCCTGGCTCCAGAGTAGAGGGGCTCCAGCCCTCAGAGCATTGCCATGGCCTGCTTTGGAGTGGCTCCAACTTCTCCAGGTCCCTCCTCTGCTGGTTCCCAGAGGTGGCTCTGCCAGGGCTGCCTCACCTCTCCTTGACAATGTGGTCGAGTTTGTAGGTGGGTTTGTTGTCCTTCAGCCGCTCCACAGAGCCCCACTCACTCTTCCCGTACGCCTTGCGGAGCTTCCGGACAAACACCTGGGGGGGCAGGGGGATGTGGGGGCTCTGTGGCACAGGACGAGCCCCAGGGGTCCCTCGGGTGGGATAAGTACCTTGTATTCCCGGAATTTGTTGACGATGGGCTCATGGAGCAGGAATTTGATGTCCTTGAGCAGGTAGAAGGTTCTGGGGGCGGTGGAGCCCTTGTTCACCTTCTTCTTGTGCTTGGGCTCGTGGGGGTAAATCCCCTTGAGGATGCAGAGGCGCCTGGGGATGGGGACAGGGCTGGGACACGGCACCCCTGTGTCCCATGGCACACCCCACCCTTGCCTTGGAGAGGGAGCCCCAAACTTGGCAGCCTGAAACCCAGGACACACAGGACACTGCTCCGTGACCCTGAGGGACCGGGCCACCACATTGGAGAGGAGTTCAGGGTGTCCCACAGCCACCCGAAACATCCAGCACAGACCTCAGTCCCTCTGCTCCGCCAAGGATGGGCGGAGGTGATCGGGGTGGGGTGGGGTGTGCATGGGCAGAGTCTGGGGGTTCTGGGGCACCTCGGGGGAGGCAGGAGGGCTGTGGGGTCTGAGGGCAGCTCAGGGGCCCCACAGGGGATATCGGGAGCAGGGGTGGGGTGTTTAGGCTGTCCCGGGGGGAGTTCAGGGACATTCCAAGGGAGGGCTCTGAGGGGGTCCGCAGCACCCCACGCACCCACCACGGGCTCCATCTGCCATTGCTCCCCTGGGTGCGGCCCGGGGGTCTCGGGGGGTTTGGGGGGACGGGAGTTCAGGGGCTCGGGCCCACCTGAAGTCGGGCAGGCTCAGCTGCAGCTTCTTCCGTGCCCGGTTCCGGGTGATGTAGTTGGTGGCGGCTCCGCGCTCGTACTGGGGAGAGATAGGGGCGTTGGGGGGAGCTCGGGGGTACCGAGGGGACCCCGCAACCGCCCCGACACCACCGGGACTCCCGGGAGTGCGGAAGGAGGAGAAACCGGGGGATGGGGTGCTGGAAGGGGGCAGCGGGCACGGCCAGTGCGGGGGACAGGAGCGGAATGGGGGCACCGGGAGAGGGAGCGAGCAGGGACACGACACGGACGAAGGGGTAGCAGCGGAACGGGGGGAGCAGTCACGGCCCGACAGCGGGAAAGGGCAGGGAGGAAGGATGGAGGAACGGCACGGGAAAGCACCGGCCGGCAGGCACGGGCAGCCAAAGAGGGGCCGGGTAGGGCCCGGTACCTTCTTCTGCTCCAACCCGCCCATGGCCCCGCCGCCAACACCGCCACGCGCGCCCGCCCAGCGAAGGACCCCGCGCTGCCCTCGCCCCGCCTGCGCCCGGGCCTGCACACACGGGAGCGTGGGAACGAGAGCAGCGCGGGCACCGGGAACAGCGCGGCGGGGCAGGGGCAGGCAGCAGAAGGGGTCTCAGTCAGGCGTGCCGTGGGCAGCCCAGAGCCCTAGCAGGAGGGGTCCTGCGGCGCAGGGCACACTGGGATATTGCTGTGCCTCATAGGGCATACATGGGATATACTGGGGCGGGAACTGCGCAGAGCATGCCGGGATATAGCGGGGCAAGGGTTCGCGAAGCACGTTGGGATATACCGAGGTCTAGTAGCGCGGGACATGCCGGGATATAATGAGGCAATGGTGGCGCGATGCATGCCGGGATATAGCGAGGCAGGAGGGGCGGGCCGGAGGGCCCGGCCTGTGGCGGGGGTCCGGTCACACACCGGGGTCGCGGATCCCTGCCTGGGCCTGCGTTCTGGGTTCTGCTGCCCTGCTGTGGTCCCTAGCGCCGCAGCACCAACCGCAGACACCGGCCTGGGGGTGCCCGGCCTGCGGGGCGCACAGCGGGGCGGGTGTGGCGACCGGTCGGCGGGGATCTCGGTGGCAGGAGGGTCCCCAGGCCCGGCCCCCGTGCTCGGGGGTCCTCAGGCTGACGGGACCTGAGCCCCAGCGGTGCCCTGGGATCACCTCCTGGGCTCGGCGGATTCGCTTTTGTGGCTCAGGACCCCCACACCCCCCGGCTTTAGGGATTTATTTTCTGGGGTGCGTGCTCCCTCCCCGCCTGTCCCTCGGTTCCCGGGTGGGGCTGATCAATCTCCATTTCTCAATTAAGTGGTAGTGCGTGACGAGCACGGCAATTCTCGTTCCCAAAGGGGCCGGATTTGGCCGGGTTTCCCTCGTGTCTATTTTCGGGCTGTGACCGCCGGTGTTGACCCTGCCCGCGGCACCTTCGGTCAGGCTGTCCGGGGCAGGGTGTCCCGAGCTGCCCGGGGTGCCCCCGCTCCCCTCGGCTGCGCCTCAGCCAAAGTTCTGTCCCGTTTGTGCTGACTCGGCCCCGGCGTGCGGAAACGGCCTCCCGCCCCACCTTCCCGTGCTGTCCCTGCCGCTCCCGCCTGTCCGGCGGGGCTGTGCCGAGCTGTGTCACCCCCTGTCCCCCTGTCCCGCTCCAGCATGTGGCTGCCGCTCGTCCTGCTGCTGTTGCTGCCCGCGGTCCTGCCCGCCCGGTGCTGCGGTGAGTGCGGCCCCGGCCCCCAAACCTGCCGGGACCCTCCTGAGCTCGGGGGTGCCCCGAGGAGCGGGGCAGCGGATGATAAGCCCCATCTCCACACCCCCGGACGGCGGCTCGTGGCAGCCCTCGGTGACAAATTCTCCGGGGTTCAGCTCTCCCCAACCCAACCCCTGCAACCCCTTCCCCTGCCCGTGCCCACCCCCTCGGCTTCTCTGTGCTCCTTCTCCATGTCACTTCTGTTTGTTCCTTCCTCTTTTTTTTTCCGCGGGAAATCTGGAGGTTATGGGATGAGTGGGGTGCATGGAGGGGTGGGTGCTGGGGTTCCCTCTCCCCCGCGGTCCCACACAGCTTTGGGGGGGCTGTGGCGCTGCCGTGCCGTGCCTGAGGGGGGGTCCCGGGGGGGGTCCCGGCCCTCTCGTGCCCCCTCACCTGTGCTGCCTCTCCCGGGCCGGGGCAGAGCCCCCGGAGGGCTCGGCAGGCGCCGTGCGGGCGCTGAGTGCGCGGCTGCTGGGGCTGGCGGGGGACCCCGCACGGAACCCCGACCCCGCCGTGTACCTGGCCCTGCGCCTGGCCCGCGAGCACGACCCGCGGCTGGAGCAGCGGTACCTGGAGCGGCTGCGGGACACCTTCCAGCACCCCTACGGCAGGTGGGTTCCGGGGGGTCTCCCACGGGCCTTTGGGGCCGCCCCTGTCCCCCATGCTGATGCCTTGTCTCCGCAGGAGCCTGCAGGCCCACGGCCACTCCCGGTGGGACGCTGAGCGCAGCATGTAGGTGTGGGTGTCCCAGGGTCCCCTCAGGGCAGGTGACACTTCAGGCAGTGTCCTGGGAGGTGACTGGTGCCTTGCAGGAGTGCGGCAGAGCCCCCCCCCACGGGGCAGCTGGCACTGTACCTGCTGGGGCTGCGGGCCACCTGTCCCCCAGCCAGTCCCCATCGCACGCTGGTGACATGGCTCAAGTACTACCTGGAGGAGGACTGGACAGGTGAGAGTGTCCCTGTGGGGTGAGTGCCCACCTGGTTACCTACATGTCCAGCTGTGAGGCACCGGCTCATCCCAGTGACACTACATGTTGTCCCCAGGCTCCCGGCAGCACGGCCACCCCCTCTCCAATTACTACCAGTACGGGCTGGGCGTGCTGGCACTGTGTGTGCACGGCAAGCGGGTGCGGGAGGAGGTGATCCAGCGGCTCCTCTCGGCCCAGCACCATGGGAGGCTCGGGCACAGTGACAGCACTGTGGGTAAGGGCCCATGGGCACAGGTGGTGGCAACCCAGCAGGTGTGTGACTCTGGGGTGATGCTGGGGTGTCCCTGCAGACACCGAGGCTGTGGTGGCACTGGCCTTTACCTGCCTGGAGCAGAGGAGGTTGGTGGGGACCGGGCTGGCGGCCAAGCTCCGGGTGGCCGCACACGGGGCCAGTAGGAGCATGGCTGAGGCCCAGGGCCCCGACGGTGTCATCGGCAACATCTACAGCACCCCGTGGGCCTTGCAGGTGGGTATCATCTGAGGGGACATCAGGGCTGGCACTGGGAATGGGCATGGTGGGATGTGGGGCTGCAGATGTGGGGTGCAGATGCAGTTGTAGGGTGCAGGTGCAGGTGTGGGTGCCCAGGCAGAGGCAGCTACCCTAGGGCATGTGATGCTCAGCAGTGCAGTGCCCAGGTACCCAACCTCTCTCCTTCTTCCCACTACCTCCATCTGTCCCTGTCCCAGGTGTTCTTGGCCACAGGGATGTGCCAGACGGAGCCGGCATTCAGCCAGGCCATGGCTGCACTGCTGGAGAACCTGGAAGCCTTCAGCACCGCTGCCACCATGGCCCAGGTGCTGCCTGTGCTGCATGGCCGCTCATACCTGGACATCACCTCCATGCACTGCCAGGAGGAGCCAGGTAGGGGCCAGGGGCAATGGGATTGGGGTCACCACATGGGTGGCTGGGTGTCACCATTGCTGTGGTGGCTTCTTGCAGACACACTGACACCCCTGGACATTGAGCCCCCAGCTGAGGTTCCAGGGAACAAGACAGTGCAGCTGGTGGTGGAGTGTCCCCTGCCCTGGTGCTATGAGCTCCGGCTCTATGACCACTCTGTGTCCGTGCCTGCCGCTGCCTCCTTCCTGGCCGTGCTCCGGGCAGCTGCTGCTCTGGAACCCCATGACTTCAAGTATGTGAGGGTCATGCCGTGGTGACCTCGTGTCCTGCACCTGTGCCCCGGGCTGGGCTCACTCCAGTTCCCACCATACAGCTCCCTTGGGAGCAGCTCTGTACCACCACCAGCAGTGCCGAGGCTGGGCCCTTACCCCCTGACCCCACTGTCCCACCCCCAGGTTCCACACCCAGGACACCTCCCAGGGCCCCTTCCTGACCCATGTGCTGGGGCTGGAGGCCCGGCAGGAGAAGCGGAACTACTGGCAGCTCCTGACTGCACCCAACACCCCCCTGCAGATGGGTAAGTGGTGGATGGGGGTCCCTGGGGAGGGGGAAGGGGTCCCCCACAGCCCCATGGCTGCTGTTTCATCCCAAACCATTGTCCCTCTCTCCACAGGTATTGCTGACTACATACCCCAGGATGGGGAGACCCTCATCCTGCGCCTCAGCGAGTGGTAGAGGGTGGGAGGTGATGGCAATGAAACCCCCACTGTGAGCACAGGACCTACTGGCTCCCTGACTCCTCCTTTCTGTGGGCCAGCACCCAAATCTGCCAGGGGCAGGAGGAGGGGACACATGCGATGCCCTGTGTCCTACAGGTGCAGTGGGACAGGAGCACCAAAACCAGCAGCTCCTCCAGTCACGGTCTCACTCGGGAATGGGGCAGACGGCTGCTGGGAGCAGCCTTCTGTGGGGTGTCCAACGCATTTTTGGGACAACCAAAGATTTGGGGAGTCCGAGTTAGCACTGTTCATCCTCAGCAAGGTGCCAGCTGGGATCCTCCTCTGTAACCCCCGGGGGGCACCGTCCCAGGGCTCTGGGACCTCAGTGCCCGAGGGGGCATCCCCAGGTGTGTCCAAATCTGCGTGATTCTCCCGGGAGTTTAATCCAGCCTTCAAAATCACCGGGGCAGCGGCGGTTTGGGGCTGGGGCCGGGGGCGATGGCGCCTGGGGCCGGGCGGAGGCTCAGAAGCGGCCGCGCTGTCACCGCGGAGCCACCGCAGGATGATGAGGGCCATGAGTACCCAGCGGGCGGGAGGCACCGCTGGGTGTGCCCCGGTACCCGTGCCCGCCGTGCCCCGCCCGCCCGGCAGTGACGCGATGGCCTCGCAGGGAGGAGCCTCCGCCCTCCGCTCCCGCCATCGCCAAACTTTCCGCTGGCCCCGGCCGCCGCCGCCACCCCGGCGCTGAGCCTCGCCAGCACCCCCGGCCGGGGCACGCCACCGCAGGGAGCGGGGACAGCGCGGCCGCCACCGCGCCAGCGCCGCTGTCACCGGCACCCATCGCGGGGTTCTCGGGAGGACGGGGCAGAGCGGCGAGGGCCGGCCGGAGGCAGCGGAGCCGGTGCCCATGTGCCCGCGGTCGCGGCGGGGCGATGAAGCCGCGATGAGCACGGCAGCCGGGGACACCCTGCGGCCCTGGAAGCCCGACCCGGGGCAGGCGGACGGGGGGCGGCCGCCGCCGGGGCCGGCGCTGCCGCTGACCCTCAGCGTGCTGGCCTGGCTGGGCACCGGCACCACCATGGCCGGCCTCAACAAGTGGATCTTCGCGGCGCACGGGTTCCGCTACCCGCTGCTGCTCTCGGCGCTGCACATGCTGTCCGGCGTGGCCGTGGGCTACCCGCTGGGCTGGGCACGGGCACCGGGGCCCCGGCCCCGCGCCAGGATCTACCTGCTCAGCCTCACCTTCTGCACCAGCGTGGCCCTGGGCAACCTGGGCCTGAGCTACGTGCAGCTGGACGTGGCCCAGGCGGTGGCCACCACCACACCGCTGGTGACGCTGGTGCTGGGGTTGCTGGGGGGCCGGCGGCCGCACCCGCTGCAGTTCTGGGCCATGGGGCCGGTGTGTGCCGGGGCCGCCTGCAGCATCGCCGGTGGGCTCTGCTTCTCCCAGCCCGGCTGCGGCTTCCTCCTGGCCGCCACCGTGCTCCGCGCCCTCAAGTCCATCCAGCAGAGTAAGTGCCACCTGTCCCTGTCCCTGTCCCTGTCCTGCATGTCTGTCTGCCTCTGGGGAACACGGGTGCTGGTGTCACCTCGGTGCCACCCGTGGTGCTGGGGGTTCTCCCTGCTTGCCCTGCTACCCACTGTACACCCTGGTATCACCCCAGCCCCAATGCCACCCCACACTATCACTGGTGCCACCCCAGAGCCACCTTTGTGCTGGTGACACTCACTGGCCATAGTGTCACCCCAGCCGTGGTGGCACTCTGGCTCCAGTTTGTCCCCAGCCCTACTGCCACCTGCTGTCCTTATTGGCCCTGGTGCCACTCTTGTATCACCCCAGCTCCAGTGCTACCCCTTGCCTGCTCAGTTTCTGGTGCCACCCCAGAGCCACCCTTGCCCCTCTCAGGGCTGTGTTGTGCTTGTGGCCCTGAGGTGACATGACTTTACTTTGTCAGTGATGACACCATCAGGCCCTATGGTGTCCTTAGGCCATAGCAGGTGGAAGTGCCCTAGCTCGGCACAGGGTCACCCAGCCTGTCCCATCCCTGTGGGCTTGCTGGACTCCCTGTGAGTCCCCCCTTCCTGGGGACTCTAGTGGCTGCGGTGCCACCCAGGCTGTGGTGTCTGTCCTTGGCAAATGGCAGCAAGGAGCCAGCTGGAATGTTTTAGGCTGTGAAGGGAATGTTTCCTCTGGAGCCTGTGACTCGGCACCGTGGGGCCAGGCTCTGGCACGGGGCTCTGTGCCCACCCCAAGGTCTCCATGGCTGTACTGGGGTCCTAGGGCCCCCAAGGGACACCACTGTTCATCCTGCCACTGCCCTGTCACCTTTTCACCCCTGGCAGAACATGGACAGTGGCCCTGGGGAGGAAAAGGGCATGTCTGTGTGTGGCAGCCAGCCCTGCTGTGCCTGCTGTCCCCACTGTCCTTGGATGACCCAGAGGGTGAAACATGGGGACAAATCTCCAAAATGGGCTAGGAAAGTCCAACCTTCCCTGTGGCACTCTGACCCCGAACACAGGTACCTTTGAAAGCAGATACCCTATGAATCAGAGCATCCCCAGAGTGGGACACCCCCTGAACCAGGGCACCCCTAAACCAAGGAATCCCAGAGATGAAGGACTCCTGAATAGAGACACATCCAAGCCAGGGGACCTCTAAACTGGGACCCCCAAACCAGAGCACCCCCAGCCCATGGAAGGAACCGCCCCTCTCATTTTCCCCTTCACAGCGATATTTGGGATTTCTGTACTGCTTGGTCTCTTGTTGGTAGGTGTCTCCTGTGGGTGCTGGGTGTCCCTGGCAGGTGGGTGTTCCCATGGGCTGTCCCACCGACTGTCCCCTGTCCCCCCAGGTGTGCTGCTGCAGGAAGACCGTCTGGACGCGCTGTCCCTGCTCGGCCTGACGTCCCTACCCAGCTTTGTGCTGCTGTTCGGGGCGGCCGTGGCGCTGGAGCTGGGCCCCTCGTGGCAGGGCATCCTTCGCCCTGACGCCGGGCTCTGGGGCTGCGTCCTGCTCAGCTGCCTGGGCTCCGTCCTCTACAACCTGGCCACCTCCTGCCTCCTGTCCCTCACCTCGGCCCTCACGCTGCACCTCCTGGGGAGCCTCACCGTGGTGGGCAACCTGCTGCTGTCGTGGCTGCTGTTCGGTACACGGCTGGGTGTGCTGGGCTATGCCGGTGTGGCGCTGACGTTGGCTGGGATGGTGCTGTACCACCAGCCCCAGCTCCTGCCTGCCTGCTGGGGCCTGTGTGGGCTGCGGCGGCACCCACGCCAGGAGTAGGGACCCAAGGGTGGGTTGGGGCCAGGAGGGCTCTGGGGGAGTGCTGCGTGTGTGCCAGTGTGTGTGAGTCTGCACACGTGTGTGAGTGTGCACCTGTGCCAGTGTGTGAGTCTGCACATGCTGTGTCTGTGTGTGCCAGTGTGTATCTGTGCATGTGTGTTTCACTGTGGATGGCTCTGTGTGCACACACAGGTGCTGAGGTGCACACGTGTGTCAGTGTGCACAGCTGTGTACATGAGTGTTTTCTGCTGTGTCCAGATGTGAGTGTACACATCCTGCTTTGCACAGTGTATGTGTGTGCTGGTGTGCACAGCACAGTGCACATGGATGTGCTGATATGTACACGTGATGTGTGCACAGCTGTGTGCACGTGTGTTGAATTCCACACTCTCAGGTGTGAGTGGGTCTGTGCACAGCTCTGTGCTTGTGGGTGTGCACAGGTTCTGCAGGTGTGAGCGTGGCAATGTGGGACATGGGTGTTGATGTGTATGACGCTGCACACATTGGTGTGCATAGCTCTGTATCCACGTGTCGGTGTGCACGTGTGTTGGTGTGCACAGGCTCTACGTGCAAGCAGGTCTCTCGTGCTTGTGGGCATTGGTACAGACTGTACATAGGTGAGCGTCCGTGTGGCACACGTGTGCTGGTGTGCACAGGTTGGGCGTGCACAGCTCTCTGTGTGTGTGTGCAGGTGTGTGCTGCTGGCAGGTACTGCTGTGCACAGGGGCTCTGTGCAGGTGAGCAGGTACCTGTGTGTGTGCACTGGCTCTGCACATGCCCCTGGATGCACACACGGGCTGGGCACGCCCAGGGTCACGGCTCTGGATACACAGCTCCATGCATCCGGCTGCTGTCCCACCTGGGAAAATAGACACACGCGTGTGTGTGTCTCTCTGTGTGTCTCTGTGTGTGTGTGTGCGTGTGTGTGTGTGTGTGTGTGTGTGTGTGTGTGTGTGTGTGTGTGTG
>CM031871.1:13874174-13896411 GCA_018697195.1 Certhia americana
GTGTGTGTGTGTGTGTGTGTGTGTGTGTGTGTGTGTGTGTGTGTGTGTGACTACTGAGCTCTGCTGGCTGGAGTGGCCCCTGGCTCTCTGTGTACACTGGGTTCTCGTGGCCGAACCCAACGCCCAGGACAGGGCAGGTGTCCCCTCTCCTGTCCCCATCCCCACTGTGTCATGACAATCCCACGGGGCTGCCGGTGGTTCTGCCAGTGTTGTCTTTGTCTTCACCACACCCCTCAGCCCCCACAGCTGTCCCCGCCCCTCCCAGCTCGCTGCAGACTGGCATCCGTGGCAGAGATGTTGAGAGCCCAGCCGAGGGGATGGGAGCAGCCTGGACCAGCTGCCATCGCTCCAGGACGGTGGTGGGCTGTGACACGGGACAGGGCTGGGCTGTGACACAGCACATGCTCACCATGGCAAAGGGACAACCCAGTATGTGTGCTTGGCACCGCTGCTGGGGTCCGTGGTGGCTATTGCCACACTTGTATCTCCATGCCAGGGCCAAAGGACCCAGCTCCGATTGCACTTGTCCCAAAATAAAGCTCTATTTTTGTTGTACTCCACCCTTGGCTCTTAGTGATCTCCTGGCCAAGAAGGAAGGAAGGGAGGAGCAGCCAGTGCAGGGATAGGAAACTGAGGCGCAGAAATGCCTCAGGATATTCCAACTCCTGGGAAGCTTTGTCCAGCATCTCCAGCTCCAGCAGGGCCTGCTGTGGTTTGGCAGCCCCAGGGACACCCCACAGGACACAGGAGGGATGCAGTCACTGACCACAAGTGTCTGGAAAAGGGCTGTGAGCTTTGCCCTGCCCTGGGGTGGTATCACACTGGAGCATCCTGTCCCCTGAGTCATGGAATCATGGAATATCCTGGCTTGGAAAGGACCCACAAGGATCACTGAGTCCAGCTCCTTGCCCTGCAAAGGACAGCCCCAAAAATCACACCATGTGTTGCTCGTCCCACCCCTCTCCAGCCTGGTGACTCACTTGAACACACAAGCACAACCCCACTTCCCATGGAAAATCCCCACTGGTTTCCACCCTCTTTCCCAAACAGCGATTTTTTTCCCCATTATTAGGGCAGTGATTTGAAGCTGCTTCCAGCAGCACCTGAGGAGTGCTGGAAGGAGATGAGGAGCACACAGGTGAGGGGCAGGCAACTCTCTGGGGTGTGCCCAGCATGCCACCGCTGCTGCCACCTTTGCCAAGGTGCCCCAGGTGTGGCTGGAGTGGTGCCCATCCCAGAAAGGACACAAAGGGCCTGCAGGTACCAGCCAACAGCCCCTGCTCTGGCCGGGAGCCTGTTTGCTTTCTGGGCTCACATTCCAGAGGCTTTTTCATAGCGGGAGGGCGGGCTGGGGGGTGTGGGTGTTGGAAAGGAGAAATGAGACCTGAAAACCTGCCACCTGCAGCATCTTGGCTCAGGAGCCCTCCCCCAGGGACTTCCTGCCTATCCCAGCCCCCTGACTCATTTGCTGGCACTGGGATCTGCCTGGATCCTGTCTCCGTCCACGGCTTTGCCTTTTCCACCTTGGATTCAGTGCCTTGTGGTGCTTCCAGTGTCCTGCAGCTCGGAGCATGGCAGGTTGTGGCCATGTGTGTCCCTGTGCAGTGGTGTCAGTAGCCAGGCTGGCCATGGGGGTCTCAAGGGCAACATTCCTGCTGGGATTGGGGGTTGTGTTGCCCATGCAAAGCCCGGCAGTGGCAGGAGGGGTGGCTGGGTGTGGTGACCCTCTGGGTATTCCAGGCTGTGATCTCAGCCTGGTGTTATCCCTCTGCTCTGGCCCCAGGAAGGATTGGGTTTCCCACCACACTGATAGCTGCCCATGTGCTGAGTCCGGTGCTGCTCTGGCCAAGCCGGATGAGGGAAAGGCATCCCAGCCCTGGGGTTTTCCGGAAGCGGAGCAGATGGGACACCTTTCTGGAGAGCAGCCCCTGGCACAGGGCAGGACCAGCCCAGCAGGAGTAGGGAAGAACGGGCAGAGCCCTCACAGGGGCATGGGGATGCGTGGTCCCTTGTGAGGAGGGGTTACAGCTCTGAGTGATGGATGGCATCTCCACATGCTTGGAGGTGCTGGCTGACAAAGAATCATGGAATCACAGGATGGTTGGGGTGGGAAGGGAACATAAAGGTCATCTCATCCCATCCCCTGCCATGGGCAGGGACACCTCCCACTTTCCCAGGTAGCTCCAAGCCCTGTCCCACCTGGCCTTGAACACTTCCAGAGATGGTACGTGGGGCAGCCACAGCTGCTCTGGGTAGCCTGTTCCTGGGCCTCCCCACCCTCCCAAGGAACAATTCCTTCCCAATATCCCATCTAGCCCTGTCCTCTGGCAGTGGGAAGCCATTCCCTATGTCCTGTCCCTCTGAGCCCTTGCTCAAAGTCCCACTCCATCAAGGAGATCCAGGTGAAGTGTGAAAGTCCAAGGAGGGAGAAATAAAACCGTGTGCAGTGGGACAGTGTTGTTATGACATCAGACCAGTTTTTCATGGATCTGCTGCTGAACCACTGCTGAACCCTTTCTTGGAAGTGGCGATGGAACGTGCTGGGATGGCGCTGCAGCGGGAGCAGCATGTGCCCACGCAGGGGAGAGGAAATCCAGGGTGGATTTACTGTGTGCCTGGGAGCACAGGGTGGAAATTATCTCTGTTTCAGGACAGGGATTAACTGTTGCCCTGGGGCCCATCGGGAGCTCGCTGCACTGGCACAGCGGGATTTGGGATTGGCAGCAGGGACAAACACTTGCTAAACTGGGGAGTCTGAGCCAGGAAATTATATCCTTCCCTGATATGCTGGGCTGTGCTCTCAAACCTACCACATCCCAGTCCTCAAATAGTGTCAGGGACTGTCCTGGGTATGGAGCTGGAATTATGGCAAAGCCTTTTTTAGGGTAGATGTAGGAAGATTGCATTTTTCCTTGTATGACAGCCTAGCCCTCAGAGAGCTGAGGGCATTTGAAGCTGTCCAAATGAGACTGGAGGCCAGGAGATGGACTGGAGGATGACCCCTCAGACTCCCAGCCCCACAGCCTCTGCTCCAGGCCCCAAAAATCCCCTCCAGGCTTTGCCTTAACCATTTGGTGGCTTCACTGCTAGTTTCACTGCTGACTCTCTGTGTCATAGGCTCCTGCCCTGCACTGAGCAAGCCCTTGGCTGAGTAGCTGAGTTTCTAAAAGATAAAATCACAGGAGCTTAAAGACATTTTAAAAGTCTTAGAATCAGAGAAAGATGGAGTGATTAAGGTTGGATACACTCTCTAAGATCACCAAGTCCAACTGTTCCCCCAGCACTATCAAGGTCAGCACTAACCTGTGTCCCCAAGTGCCACATACTCACATTCTTTGAACATTTACAGGGAAGGGGACTTCACCACAGCCCTGGGCAGCCTGTTCCAATGCCTCACTACCCCTTCTGTGAAGAATTTTTCCCTAATATCCAACCTAAACCTCCCTCGGTGCAATTTGAGGCCACCTCCCTTGTCCTGTCTCTTGTTCCCTGGGAGAAAAGCCTGACCCCCACCTGGCTCCGACCCCTCACATCTCTCAGGGATATGGGACCCCACCAGGGAATGGAGTTCTTCATGATCAAGGAGAAACTTGCTCAAATCATAAGACATGGAATGAATTGGGCTGGAAGGGACCTTAAAGTTCACCTCTTTCCAACACCCTGCCATGGGCAGGGACAATAACCATGGATCTCCCAGGGCATCTCCTGAAAAAGAGCTGTGGTAATCAAGTGAGGGAAGAAGAAGGCTCGTGACATCTTTTGGTTTCTCCCAACCAGAGATGCTGGAGTCTGTGCTCTTCCCTCTCTGGAAGGCAGCAGATGATGGGACTTTGAGTTGCTGTCTCAAAACCCAAAGCTGTATCCCAGTTAGGAAAAACAAGTGCTGGTGACATTCCAAGTCTCCTGACTCACAGCAAGTTGCTGTCCTGCCTCAGCAGCACATTTTGTGCTGGAATAAAACAACACTCCCATAGCACGTGGTGGTCTTGGAGTCCCTGTCAAGGCCCCAGTACAAATGAGATGTGAAAACTGTGCTGGTTTTATTAATAGTAAAATTCACTACTTGCTGGAGTATCTCAAATCCTCTGTACTTTCAGCAGCACAGACTTCATATTCCAGCTCCTCAAATGTGAGTTTATTTTCAATGCTCCAGCATGGATTTGGAAGAACTGCTGCTGGCTCTCCCTGGATTTCTTGCCAAGAGGTCACAACAACTCGTTTGTACTCAGAGCAGCAGTGTTTCTCCTACTTCATTTCCATAAACATGGGGCACCATCCTGGCCGGAGAGCTGAGCATCCAGACCTGCTGATCCTGAACGTTGCACTGGCCTGACCCTGCTGCCGGGAGTTGTTGCTGGGCTCTATGCTGGGATGGCAGGATTTGGCCTTGGAGAAAGCCACTGTGTGCTGGGCTATCCCCCAGCGTGGGCAGCAGGGGAGGGGGGGATTCTGCCCCTCTGCCCCACTCAGGTGAGACCCCACCTGCAGAGCTGCCCCAGCCCTAGGGCCCAGCATGGGAAGGACTGGGAGCTGCTGGAGCCAGTCCAAAGGAGGCACCAGAGATGATCAGAGGGATGGAGCACTTTTGCTGTGAGGAAAGGCTGAGAGAATTGTGAAAGCATGGCCTGGAGAAAAAAAGGCTTTAGGATGACCTAATTACAGCCTTCCAGTACCTGAAGGGAGCCAACAAGAAAGATGGAGAGAGAAAGAAAGAGGGAGGGAGACTTTGGACAAGGGTCTGGAGGGACAGGGCAAGGAAAAACAGCTTAAAACTGAAGGAGAGTAGGTTTAGACTGGATATTTTGAAGAAACTGTTCCCTGTGAGGGTTGGGAGGCTCTGGCACAAGTTGTCCAGAGAAGCTTTGCCTGCCCCATGCCTGGCAGTGTCCAAGGCCACGTGGTATGGGGCTTGGAGCACCCTGGGAGAGTGGAAGGTGTCTCTGCCCATGGTAGGGGATGGAGCAAGATGAGCTTTAAGGACCCTTTCAATCCAAACCATTCCATCAGTCCTTGAGCCCATGAGTCCATGATTCTATGGTTCTATTCCTGTAGGGAACATGGAGTGGTGCTCCATCAGGCCGAGCAACCAGTGGGGACTGACTCACCCCTGTGTGTCCCCACAGTGTGGATCCCGGCTGTCACTGAGCCCAGCAGCTGGAGATGCAGTGATGGGGGTGTTAATCATGGGGACACACAGGTGCTCCATGTCGAGACTGAGCCTGGTCACTACTCCAGGCAGGCATTGAGGATGGTGCTGAAGGGCAGAAGAAACTGTTGGGACCAATGTGTCACTGAGGTAGGGTTTGAAGGTGACTCCTGACAGGCCACCTGTCAAGGTCACCATGACAACAACTGACCACCAACAGCGGAGACAGAGGGTCATGGAGGAGCAGGGCCAGACACAGCCTCGTGTCACTGTTTTTCCACCACCCCAGAGCCAGATCAGCAGGCCCCGGTGCAGGGCTGGGGGATCCCCACAGCATCCTGGGGCTGGGGAACCCTCACACCATCCTGGGGCTGGGGGACACTCACACTGTGCTGGGGCTGGGGGACACTCACACTGTCCTGGGGCTGGGGGACACTCACAGCATCCTGGGGCTGGGGGACACTCACACTGTCCTGGGGCTGGGGGACACTCACACTCCAGGAGCAGGTCCATGGGCCTCTGACATGAAGCCCTGTCTCATCCAGAGCAGCCCTGCAGATTGGGACCTTGACTTGGACTACCCCCTGCCCACCTCCAGTGGCCCCAGAAGTGCCCATGAACTGCAACTCCTGGAGGAGCAGGTGAGGTCTCCTCTTTCCTGGGACAAAGCTCACGACCCCTGCAGCACAACGAGGCCTTTAGGTGTTCAGCCTTCTGGATCAGGAGGAGGTGCCAAGGCTCTCTCCAATGGCTGGGAGAGGCAGTTGTTGGATTTGGGCCACCTTTGACACGAGTGGTTGTGCCTCCATCCTAACCTCAGGACACAGCTGTCATTTCCTATCTCCGAGTCACCTGTGGTTTGGAATAAGCTACAGGCATCATTTGCCACAGACTTAACCTGGACTCAGACGTTGTTCCAATGATAACCTGGAAGAGAATAGGTTAAGACTGGATTTTGGGAAAATATTCTTCCCTGTGAGGGTGGGGATGCCCTGCCACAGGGTGCCCAGAGCTGTGATTGCTGCTGGATTCCTGGAAATGTTCCAGGCCAGGTTGGACAGGGCTTGGAGTAACTTGGTCTGGTGGAAGGTGCCCCTGTGGATTGAAGCCAAATAAGCTTTAAGGTCCCTTCCAGCCCATCCCATGATTCTGTGATTCTTTGATTATATTGGAGCTTTTTGCTTGGAGATCACCTTGGCCATAGTGAGGGATGTAGTGGGATCTGTCTCTTCCTGAAGACAAGCACCACTTTGGAGTTCTTTGTTTCATAGTAGGAGAGTGGCAATAAGGTCTTAATGTTTGCTCTCACAAAGGTAAGACGCTTTGAGGAGGCCAAAAAGAAAACTCATCGTCTCCACAAACAATTACGGCAGCAGTTCTTGAAAGAACAGGAGAGAAAGACGATGTGGAGGAAGAAGACAGCCGAACAGTTTAAAAAATCCCTGGAAGCGTTCGATCGCAGGAGTGGGAAGGTGCCAGGTCCCACCTCCAGTTTGCCTGAGGATGAAGCGAAGTCCCCGGAACAGGCAGGAGCTGCCGATTAAAAAGCAACCAAGAGACACGTCCAGAGAGCTCCTCCTGCAGGCCGTGCCCCGACTCCGGCCACGGCTTCCAGCACACAGACTTCAGGAAATTAACACTCCTTTTACAGCAATAAACCGGTGCAATCCCGCTGGCGTTGCTGCCCTTTTAAATCGATGGAAACTGGGTTGTTGGAGAGCCTGGGCTGGGAAGGAGCAGTGAGGCTGCAGGAGTGAAACACCTCTTCAAGGGACTGCTTTCCTGTGAGGGAGTGGGAGAGTGATGTGAAAGGGATGGAGTTTTTCCTTGGCTCGTGCCTTGGGGATGGCTGGGCACTGCCCAGGCTGCCCAGGGAATGGGCACAGCCCCGAGGCTGCCAGAGCTCCAGGAGTGTTTGGACAGCGCTGCCAGGGATGGACAGGGTGGGATTGTTGGGGGGTCTGGGCAGGGACAGGGAGCTGGACTGGATGATCCCTGGGGGTCCCTTCTAACTCAGGATATTCCATGACTCAATGTCCTGGTTTTCCAGCCACCATTGCAGTGTTTGGATTTCATAATATAAACCTTTTCTTCTTGAAATGAAGCTGTTTGTTTTTTATGCTTCCCAGTGACCTCAAGGGAATAATTGGACCTTGGAAGATTGCTTCCACGTCCTCAATCACGTCATGTCCTCAATCAAGTGTTTTCTTCACTGGATTGAAAAATGCTCAGTACATTCAAGCTGTGCCCCTCAGCTGGGATTTCTGATGGGAATTCTCAAAACTGATGGGAGAGGCATAGCTCAGACACCAGGATAGCACAGGCACTCCTCAGTGCTCAAAAATCAGGAGCCATCCGGCCTTGGCAATAAATTCTCTATTTACTGTTCAAATTGTTATTGAAAGAAGCACAAAACTTTCCCCTAACCGCTCCATAGATATAATTCAGGTGTTTCAAGGCTCTAGAAACACCACATGGAAAATCAGGGTTTGGCACCTGAATTGGCTTCAAACCTCAGATCTATCAAGTCTTGCTGTTAGAGAGTGTTAAAGGTACATTCTTGTCTTTCCTCCTCCCACCTGTGATAAATCTGCCCTTCATCCTTTCTTCTCCATGGACAGACCCTTCCTTCTTGATTTCAGTTTTTGCCTGCTGGGTTTGTCCAGGAAAATACAGATTTACTGTTCACCAAATGAACTGGATGATCTTTAAGGTCCCTTCCAACCCCAACCATTCCATGATTCACTGACAGCTGCTGGACAGGACAGACAGGGAATGTCTCTGGTCATACAGGCACCAGTGCCAGCCTGGTGTCCACCTACACCAGCTAGCTTGGTGACTGAAACCCAAGAAGAGATGTATTGAGATGAATAAAAACGAAATGCCAAAAAGCAAATAATGTCAGAAGTTTTTAGAGAGGAGCCTGGAGGTTTTCACCTAGGGGTGATCCATGCTGGCCACCCCTGGGGTTTTCCTGGTGGGAAGATGCTGTGGGAAAAGGAGTGGTTTAGAAACAAACAGCATCCACCCTGCACACTGAGGGGCGGGGGGAGGGGGTGGTGACCCCAAGTGGTTCCTGGCACGCAGCAGCACCCAGGGGGGAGCAGAGGATGTGTCTGTGGAGGAAGAGGGGCTGCAGGGATCTAACAGAGCTCCTCTGTGTGAAGGTTACAGAGCTCAGCTCCTCTGAGCCCCTCCCCAACCTCCCCGTGCTGGGAGAAGCCTGTCACCAGTTTCTCCCGTCCCCCAGCTCGGTGCTGTCCTTGGTGACAGCAGTCCCATGGCAGTCACCCATGGCATGCCGCAGCACCCTTGGGATGAAGAGCCCCAAGCCTGGATGATGCCTGTCCCCCTTTGCCCTCTCCTTGCCCCTCTCCAGCCCCTTGAAGCCTCTGGAGCTGCTGTAGTGGGACCATTCCCCAGGGCAGGCTGGGGGTGTTGGCCCACTCTGGGCCTGGCTCTGCAGGGGCTGGATCTTGGTGCTGATTGAGCCCTGTATGTTCCCACTCGGCAGAGCCAGGAAGCAGCTGGCTTTTGCCTGGGAGATGGAGGTTGTGACTTGCTGCAGACTCACACCATCACAGAATCATTAAAGTTGGAAAAGCCCCCTGAGAGCATCAAGTCCAACAATTCTCCCAGCACTGCCGAGGCCACCACTGACCCCTGTCCCCAAGTGCCACATCCATATGGCTGTTAAATTCCTCCAGGGATGGAGACTCCACCACCACCCTGGGCAGCTGTGCCAGGGCTGGCAAACCCTTTCCAGGAAGAAATTTTCCCAATATCCTCCCCTGCCCCAGCCTGAGGCCATTCCCTCTCCTCCTGTCCCTATTCCCTGGGAGCAGAGCCCAACCCTCCCCTGGCTGTCCCCTCCTGTCAGGGAGTTGTGCAGAGCCACAAGGTCCCCCCTGATCCTCCTTTTCTCCAGGCTGAGCCCCTTTCCCAGCTCCCTCAGCTGCTCCTGAGTCTCCATTCCCTTCCCCAGCTCTGTTCCCTTCCCTGGACACTCTCCAGCCCCTCCAGGTCTCTCTTGTCATAAAGGGCCCAGAACTGGACACAGGATTTGAGATTTGGCCTCAGCAGACAGATTAGAACCAAACTCACACACTCTGGTCTCAGTGCCCTGACAGCTCCAGGAACATCTTCCTGTGCCACAGCTGCCCACAGCTCCTGCTCCTGCCACCCAGCTCCAGCCTGGTGCTCTCAGAGCCAACCCAGCACCTCCGGCTCTCCCGTTTTCCTGTTGGGTCCTTTAGCTCAGAGTTTACATCAACCCCACTACACTCATTCCTTTGGCAAACTCTGCAGGGACTCCCTGGTTTCTCTGTGTCCTGCCTGGGGCCTTCCTGACAGGCTCTGGGGGCCAGGGAAGTGCAAACTCCTTCCCACCTGTTCAGGATACGGATGCTGTCATCCCACTGACAGCATGTCATGGGAATGAGGGAACAGCAGCCAAAGCTGCAGGAGGGACGTGGTCAGGGACCAGTTGGCCATGTGGAGTCCTCCAGGGCTTGATGTGGTGCCAGAGCTCCATGTTCCCAGCAGAGCACACTGTAAGGCTACAGCCAAAGGACCATGGCAGGAGGGGACTGTCCCTGCTGTGACAGGCTGGGGTTCTGCTGCCTGCAGCAAGGCTTCATTGTGTGCTTCTGCTCTTTCACCATCATTTCACAATCAGTTTAAATCATCCCCCTCCTTGATGTTCCTTCCCAGGGCCCATGCAGGGGTGGGTGAACAGGGAAATTATTTGGGCAAACCAGGCTGGAGTAGATCATGACATTCCAAGCAGATCGGTCAGCCAGCTCCCATGCTCTGAGTGGTGCTTCCCTTTGCTGCAGAGGAGTGGGATTCAGCACTGGAGAGGGGTCTGGGTAGTGGGTGATGCCAGCTGGGGCCAGGATCGTCTCTGGCCTTCAGGTATCTGTCACAGAGTCCTGGAACACAGCTGGACTCAAACTGTGGGGGATGATGTGCCCAGGCTGTACCAGGGGCTCCCGGCTCTCCCCTCCCTGCTTGGACACGCCCCACATACTTTGGATTCTTGGGCACCTCTGGCTCAGGCAGTGACGAAGTCTGGTGGGTTTGGGTGCAGAGAATTGTTTGACGATAGATCTGAGGCTTTTCTGCATCCTGGATGAGGTGGGATTGACGCAGGTTCGGTGATGTTTCATCCAGCTCCCAAAGTGACCTAGTTTTCTTCCTGTCTGAAGAGCTACTGCTGGCCTGGAGCAGTGTGTGGAGCTGCAGGACGAGTCAGGGCTGCTCTGGACATGTGTCATCACCCCCATCTCCTGCAAGATGGGAATGTCTGTAATTACCCAGATCCAGGAGGGAGCAGCAGTGATCCACAGTCTTCCCTACCTTAGAGGAGGTTTGGATGTGACCCACGGCTCCACCCCTTTCCTTCCTCTTTCCCTGGATGTCACAAGGACTTGCTGTCCCTTCAAGCAGGCTGTGCACACCAGGACATGGGACTCCGGTGACAGTCACTGGCCAGTTAATGCCATGTCCAGGTCATGGCTGTCAGGAAGCCCAAGTCTGCACTTCTTGGAGAACAGTGGCATATTTCAAAGCAATCAGGACACTCCTCAACTTTGGAAAGACATTCTTTTCAGTATGGATTTCATTCTAAAATATCTGCAGGGCATGTGGCAGCCTTTCAGGGGGTCAGGGATCACTTCTGAAGTCCTTGTCAAGGAAAGCAGCAGCTCTCCATGTCTCAAGGGGCATGAGGACACATCCAGCTGACAGCTCACCCCTCTGCAGCCTCAAATCACAGCTCTGCTGTGATCTCGATCATAGTGCAGCCAGGAAATCATGGATCTTCTGGGTTTAGATCCAGTGTGATCCCAATTGCCAAATCAGAGCCTAAGAAGGTGTTCCTGGGTAGGTCAGTGCTTCTTCTGGAGGTTATGCGACATCCTGGCCCAGACTTGCAGTTCCAGCTGTCTCTTCTTCCCACAGCGGGCTGGGCATGTCCCAGCTTGGGGGGACCCAAACCTAGAGTCGCTGTCACACTCAATCTCATTCTTAATTTGAATCAGTCATTTGGCTGAGCCACTCAGGGCAGAAGGGAACCCACACGCAGGTACCTGCTGCAGGTAATAAGCTTGAAAGAAAATGACTTGGGGGTGCTGGAGATGGTACCAGATATGCCCAGGTGGGCAGGAAGGCCAAGTGTCCCCTCATCCATCCTCACCCGTGCCACACCAGAAAGCCCAGCCCTGGTGGCCCCACTACATTTTCCATCACCAGCCCCTCATTTGCCTTGTGTACAGAAGCACCTGGGAATGGGTGAGCAGTGGGCACTGCAGATTTGTTCGTGGACTTGAACACTCCCTGCACAGAAATAAAGGAGCTGCTCAGGCCAGGTAAGGCTGGGACCCGGGATAAGGATGCTCACTGTGCTGTGCCAGCTCCTGCGAGGGACAGAGCATCAGTATGGGCATGGCCTGGAATTCAGCATTTTGCCATGTTTCCTGCTGAAAACCAAAACCTCCTCTCCTGAGGCCATTCCTGTCACTGCCGGGGCAGAGGAGGAGGGCACCACTGCAGTGGAGCGTTCAAGGGCCATCATGTTTTTTGCAGAGGTCACTAACTCACAGGTAACAAATTAACTCAGCCTGCACATCATCAGCACCTTCATCCACTGAGGTTCATTATCACTTTTATGGCCTTGTAAAACCAGTCACGTTAACAGTGCGGCTTAGGGGAACTCTTGTGTTCAGATGTTCCAAAACAGCCCTTCGGGGCTCCTGGACACCCACTGGGCTGACCCGCGCAGATGTGACCTCGGAGGGATAAAGTGAATTTTTCAGGTGACTCGTCGTTCTATCAGGAACACAGATCTGGGCAGCCCGGAGGGAATGAGACACCTCTTCTCCCTCACTCTCTCCCCTCACGGCCCCCGCAGCCGCCATGACGGATCCCAAACCCTAGCAGTCGTCGTCGCGGGACTCCTCATTGGACAGTGGAGCTGCCAATCAAGCGATGGGGGCGGGGTCAGCACCGCTCGCCGCAGAAGGCTCCGCCCTCCCGGGTCGCCTGGCAACGGGAGGCGCTGACGGCGGGATCGGGATCGGGATCGGGATCGGGATCGGGATCGGGATCGGGATCGGGATCGGGATCGGGATCGGGATCGGGATCGGGATCGGGATCGGAACTGAGTACGCTGCAGGGGGTGGAGGCCGCCTGGGGCCGGCATCCCCCAGTAAGCGACTCCTGAGACACCCCGTCCTACCCCCGAGATGCCCCAGGGCCGCTGGTCCCACAGAGCCCCCGGATCCTCCCGCATCATCCCCCGAGCCGCCCGCCCCTCACACGGGGGTCCTCCCCACCGGGATTCATCCCCCCGACCTCTTGACTGTTCCCCAGTCGCTGGGTCCTCCTGCTGTCCCAAACCCACACCGAGTGGACCCTTCACTCCCTGTCAGACCCTCTGCTACAGCTGTTCCCATCCCCTCCCTCTCTCCTCCTCTTGCCCCTGTCCCTGCCATTCCCGACAGACCATCTCTCCCACTTCCTCCCTCTGACAGGGACAGGCCTGGAAGGGTAGATATTTCCCACAGAGGTTTCCCACTAGGAACATCACCCTTCCCTCCCTGGGCGGCCGCAGGGCTCTCCAAGCCCCTCTCCACACCCCTCTGGGGACTGCAGAGCTGCAGCTTGTGCTGCTCTTCCTCAGCTGCTACTCAGAAGCTCTTGGGACCTTTCTTCCCACCACCCTTCAAAGCCAGGAACCCATCACCCCCTTCCCATGGGTGTTTTACAGCTGCTCTGGGACAGAGACCAGCTCTAATCCACAACCCCATGTCCTGACCCCCTACCCAGACTGAGAGAGAACTCCGGGATAATCTCAGACTTTCGTGTTTTCCCGAATTACATTGTTTATCTAATGCTGTCACTGTGTTTACCTTTTAGAGAGAAAATCCAAGAAAGGAGATTACATGACAGCAGTAGCACAGGGACCTCGATTTTCTTTCAGTCTCACCATGTGTAAGAGCTGCCGTGTCCTTTCTAGACCTCAAACCACCCAGGCTACTGGTGTTTAACTGAATCCACGGCAACAGGTGATCCAGCTGCATTCTAAGCATCCTTGTGAAGCACAGAACCTTGGTGAAGGGCATGGCAATTCCAAGGAAGGCAGGAATCCCATTAGGTGTCATGAAGGTGTTAGATCCACGCCAGTTAAAGCCTGATAGCATGGAGACAGAAAGAATCCTAACTGTCTTGGATGAGACCATTGTCAAACTGGAGATCACCAGGCTGATCCTACCGATAACTGGCTCCCTGGAGAGGTATGCTAGGATGCTGGGACCTGAGATCACAGGCCGCCTTTTGGAGAATCAGAAGCTTTCAATGAAATTACAGCACCTGCTCACCAGCTCTGGAGATGAGAAGAGCATAAGAGCTTTGGAGCAACACCTGAAATGTTCCCTGAGAAACATCCTGAGGCTCTTCCTGGCCAACCCCTTGCTTTACCATGGACTGAAATACCAAGTTCGGGTGAGAGAGTCACCAGCTGATGTGTTTATAAAAGCCTTTATGGAGTTCCGGAATTTCACGCTCGAGAGGCTTCTGACCAGTCCTGATGAAGAGAAGGAAAAGATTCAATTTATGAAAGATATTTCCCTCCGGGTTGAGAAAAACGTGGCAAGGATCTCAGCTCTACAGGAAGAGCTGGCAGGAGTCATCCAGACTCGAGATGAGGAGGTATGATCTTGTGGGAATGTGTTTGCCAACCGGGTGTTACTGGAGCAAATCTTGGTAACTATAAACCAATCCCTTTATTGCAGTTCCTAAGGAGCAAGTTCCAGAAATCCTTTCTAAACTAGATCCAAAACTTAAAAGTAATATTTTTATTGTAAAATATAATGAAAAATGCTTTTTACATGCTAGATTTTTTTTTTTAAACTCAAATTTGTCATGTTTTGAACCTGTTGTCACCAGACAACTTAAGCAACATTAAATCCCTGAGTTCCAGAGGAGTGGCAGGATGGGCACAAACTGCTGTGGCGGTATCCTGGCAGGGTGACAGTACCAGCTGTTTCATTCCCTGCTGCTGAAAGAATGAAAAATCATTACAGGGAGAGATGGCTCTGATTAAAATCCATTTTTAATACCTGCTCTGTCTTCACTCTTGCTTAAAACCAACATTTCTGTGACACCCGACTCTAACAGCTGCCTTGAAGCATTTGTGATTAATCAGTGATTATATAAATTACATGAATCTTTAATTTTATGTGCAGCTGAGGTGCAGATAATTGACTGGGCACTTTGCAGGCACTTTCCCAGCCTGTGTGCCAAGCCCAGAACTCCTGACAACAATCCTTTGTTTTCTACCTGTGCTTCTCTTTCTCCTCCCTGCAAGAGGGGTTGGCTGAGAAAGTTTTGCCCTGTGCTCACTGCTGGCAGAGCCAAGGGCCTGCTTTCCCCTTTCTCTCTGCTCCTTGGAGTTCTGGGAATTGAGATTTTCATGTGCAATTTGGCAGCTTGTCTGGGACATGGTGAATAAATCTGTTGATCCCAGCTGGGGATTTTCCTCTCTGAGCTGTCCCCCAGACCATCCCTTGGAGCCTGATCTGGCCCTTGAGGGAGCCATGGGGCTATTCCAGGGAATCTATTTTGGCTGCTCCTCAGATGGCACTGCCAGTGGGGCTTGGGATGGCTTGTTCACTCTGTGCCTTTACTAACAGGTTCTCAGAGGAGCCAGGGGAAGGTTTCCAAAGCTCTTGTGTAAATCTAACTCTTCCCTCAGCCAGCAGTGGCAGGTCCTCGGTGCTACCTGAGCCAGCCCCTGAGGGTCCCTTCTTGGATCTCCTCCATCTTTGCAATGTTTTTCTTCTCCTGCCCACCTGATGCCTCAGGGGCATTTCCCAAAGGTATTCCTTGTGTTGTGTCTGGTCTAGGTTAACATGAAGGACAAAATGATCAAAAACCTCAAAACCAGCATGGAAGATCTGGCCAAGGGCTGCAAGGTCGACATCCAGCAGATCATGAAGGAAGGGGAGAAGCAGCAAAAAGAGGACGAGAAAGCCTCCCAGGACAGGTGTGCCAGGCTGCAGCTGGACATTCAGCGCCTTGGAACAAAGTTCAATGCATTGGTGCTGGAGCATCGAGCCTCAGAGCTGGTTCTCAGAAAGGTGAGGGGGAGGAGGTTTAAGCCTGTGTGCAGAGCTGTCGACTCTGGCTGCTGCCTGCTGCAAGGAGTTCCTTGGTCCCTGCTCGTTCCTGGCAGATTACACACGGTGTTTGTCAGAGCACACCCGCCCTGTCCCCATGCTCTGCTGATCCCAGTGGAAGGCAGCGACAGCAGGGACAGAGCCTGTCACAGGTACTGCTCCTGCAGGCTGCCTTGGCTCTGGGAACACCTTCACACTGCACTGTGACACTGGGCGGAGCTCAGGGCAGCAGGGCTGGAGCAGGACAGGTGTGGGATAGTGAGAAACCAGGGATCTGCTGTAATTGGAGCAGAGCAAACAATATTGGCTTGGAAGAAGACATCTTTTAGAGTTTATTCAGTGTTCAGGGTGGAATGGGGCTGTTGCTGAGGGCTCAGCAGGTCCTGCTCTGCCCAGCTTGGCAGAACAGACAAGCCAAGGAGTCAGGCTGGGCTGAATGAGGGAATGTGATTTCATAAAATCATCCCAGAATGGTTTGGGTGGGAAGGGACCTTAAAGCCCATCCAGTGATACCCCCTGCCATGGACAGGAACACCATCCATTATGCCAGGGTAATCAAAGCCCTGTCCAGCCTGCCCTTGGACACTGCCAGGCTGTGTGGCCCTGTGTGGCCCTGTGCCAGGGCCTGCCCACCCTCACAGGGAGCAACTCCTTCTTAATATCCCATCTCTCCCTGGCCTCTGGCAGTGGGAAGCCATTCCCTGTGTCCTGTCCCTCCATTCCTTGTCCCCAGTCCCTCTCCAGCTCTCCTGGAGCCCCTTTAGTCCCTGGAAGGGGCTCTGAGGTGTCCCTGGAGCCTTCTCTTCTCCAGGTGAACACCCTCAGCTCTCCCAGCCTGGCTCCAGAGCAGAGGGGCTCCAGCCCTTGGAGCATTTCTGTGGCCTCCTCTGGACTGTCTGCAGCAGCTCCAGGTCCTTCCTGTGCTGGGCCCCAGGGCTGGGGCAGCTCTGCAGGTGGGGCAGAGGGGCAGGATCCCCCCCTCCCCTGCTGCCAATGCCAAGGGCTCAGCCCTGGGCATGGGGGGTTTAGGGTTGGGACAGGTGCAGCTGTCACCCACCAGCACCCCAAAGTGCTTGTCTCCAGGGCTGAGCAGATGTAAGAGGAGGAATGGGACAGCAGGCAGACACAGGCCCCTGAAGGAACAGCTCTCCCCTGAGCAGAACACACTTGTGACACAGAGAATTGAGAACTGGAAAAAGGGCATTTTTCTTCTCATTTTGCTCATTCTGGGTATTCTCTCCAAACCAGCACGGCCTCCCATGGGCAGGAAGCCCATGTGGTAATAGATTCTGTCACTCTTGCATTGGGTGGTGTAGCACGAAGGGCTGGGCACTGACAAAACATCAAACCCAAATTAGAGCTGCAGTACAACCCCCAAAATCTTTGTCAGAGTGGCTGTGTCAGGCAGTTCCTGCTGCAGTTCCTGCCACAGCAGGGCTGCTTGTGGAGAGCTCAGCTTATTCCAGTACCCTGGCAGATGCATTTACTGACCACAGAGGCCTCCTTTCCTCAGCAAGTACAAGTTGTACTTGTGGTCTTAAATAGCTCAGGTGGGACCTTGTGATGGCCTGGGAACCCTTGGGAGATCCTGGGGCAGTGCCACACAGGAAATGGAGCAGGAATGATTCCACAGAGCACACATCCAAAGCTGGAGGTAAACTGCCCCAGTTGTACAGCAGTACAGCCACTGCTAAACTGTTTTACAGCCAGAAAGACCTCTTTATTTTATAAGGCACCATCTTCTGTACTTTCTGTCCCACATTCATGTTCTGCAGTTCTCTATAGCTTCAGTTTCAGCATCATTGCCTCAGTTTGCCACATTCCATCAGACACATTCATTTCCTCCTGCAACTTCCAGGTGCTGTTTAGCCCTCAAGCTGCATGCTATAAACCAAATAAAGCCCTCTGGGAATGTCCCAGGAGAATCCTCAAACCAGGGCAAACCACAGATGTGTCAGCTGAGGGAAGCTTGTCACAGGGAGAGGTGAAATACACAGATATAATGATGCTGTGGCTCAAAGATTCCTTGTTTTCTCAGTCAGGATACTTCTTACTAGGCCTCAGATGCCTGCAAGGATCTGATCTTGTTTTGTGTTTCAGGAAAAGTGCAAAACAGAGAAGGAAATTCTGAAATGGGTCCAGAAATATGACACAGACATGGCACAAAAACAGGTATTGGCTTTAAATGCTTTGCTCTGCCATGATTTGCTGGGGTAGATTCTTGTCCAAAGGGACACATTGCTCTTACCCACACGACCATGGAAGTGAGAGGCAGTTCTGCATCCAGGCAAACTACAGGAAAGGGATCTTTGTCCTTCCTGTGTGTCCAGGAATCCTCTACTGCTTTGACTTTAGGAAAAGTTACATCCACTGCTAAATCCCACTGTATCTGGGGGCAAATGGGTCACTATGTTCTGTCTGGGATGTCCACCTGGTGCCAGGAAACAGGTTTTTCAGTTTTGCTCCAATCCTCAATCCTCATGGCCCTACCTGGTGTCCAAATCCTGCTCTTGTTCCTGCTGAATCAATGTGCTGGGTGTTAAGAATCCCAACTGCCTGCACCCAGCTGAGCCATAACAGGCTGAGAGTCACATCAGCACCCCCAAAACTTGCTTCTGGGAAGGCCCTGGTGGCTTTCCTGCAGGGAGGGGCCCGAAAGCTGCTGTTAACTGTAAGGAATGATCCCCCTGTCAGATTTTTAATAATGGGATTATTTTGGTTTCCTATCTGTGGAGAGGCAGGAGCACCATGTTTGGGGCACTATTTGTCAAGGCAGACCCACCCCCACACTGCTGGTTCTCCAAATCTTCCATTGTGGGAGCATTTTTTAGGGGAGCATCAAGGGACCCAGCATCATGAAATTCCCCGGGTACTGGGCACATGCCTTCTTTTTGAATCCCTTTGGAAAGGCTGCAACCAGTTGAGTTTCCATGGCTTTGGGATGGGTTTCAAGCCCTCACCTGGGCATGGGGGGAGGAGCTGCTGACCAGCTGTCTCAGATCCCTGCTGTCCTGCCAGGCCACCTATGAGGAGGTCCAGGCTGTCTACAATGAGGAGAAGGAAGAGTTGGCCATGCTGATGGAGAAACACGCGCTGCTGATTCAGGAGTATACCCAGATTGAGGAGGAGCGCAGGAGGCTTAAGGAGAAGGAAGAAGAAGCTGCAAGGGAAGAGGCCAGGAGGAATGATGCTGCCACCTGCATCCAGGCCATCTGGAAAGGCTACTTGGTGAGGTCCATCTACAAGTCAATACTGAAGAAGGCTAAGGGCAGGGGCAAGGGCAAGAAATAAAGTCCTAAATCCCTTTACTCTCCCTGGCAAAGCTGCTGTGTCTGAGCTCTTCCAGATAAAAGCATTGAATTGTTAAGTTTGGAAAAGACTTTTAAGATCATCAAGTCAAGCCACTACCACCATGTTCACCACTAACCTATGTCCTCAAGTGCCACATCCACATGTTTTATTTCCATGGATGGTGACTCTACCACTTCCCTTGGCAGTCTGTCCCAGGGATTTAGGAGCCTGTCTATGAAAAAAGTTTTGTTAATATTTGATAAAAACATCCCCTGACACAACTTGAGGCAATTTCCCCTCATCCTGTCACATCCTGCTTGTGTGGATTTGACAGCCCACTCCTGACTTTAGAGCCCTTACTTGAGGCCTCCCTTCCCAGGAGAGAGCAGTGGCACTGGTGAAGCCACTCTCTCCTCAGACATGGCCAAGAAAGGTGTGTTCCCTTCCTGGCAGCCACAAGAGATACTGGGATCACTCCGACTTTGAGAAGTTTGTACCCATGTGGATAGTTTGGGGTGCAGTTACATCAAGGATGTTTCCTATCCAGATAACAACAAACGCCAACAGCCTCCAGGGAGACCTCAAAGCACCTTCCAGGGCCTGAAGGGGCTCCAGGAGAGTGGGACTTGGGACAAGAGGGAATGGTTTTCCATGGCCAGAGGGCAGGGAGAGATGGGTTATTGGGAAGGAATTGTTCCCTGTGAGAATGGGCAGGCCCTGGCACAGTGTGCCCAGAGCAGCTGTGGCTGTCCCAGGCCAGGCTGGACATTGGGGCTTGGAGCAACCTGGGACAGTGGAAGGTTCAGGGCAGGCAGTGGAACTGGGATGAGCTTTAATGCCCCTTCCACAACAAACATATTCCATGGCTCTCTGAAAAGCAGCCTTTGGAGTCCAAAGCACTCTCAGGGTGTTGCAGGCCCAGGAGTGGCCCCACAGGCTGCCTCAGTGACCCAGTGCTCCTGGCTGAAGGACTCTCCAGAGAGGAATCGCTCACTCAGCTCCAGAGCGGCACATGGAGTGTCCTTCACCCTCGGAGCTGTCCAGCCTGGATCTCTGGAGAATTCCTAGGGCTGGGGAAGCCTCCTGAGCTCCTGGCATGGCTCATGGGACAGTGTGTGAAGGTGATGGGTGAGGATAATGGGATCAGGGGGATCAGAGTGGATCAGGCAGATGAGTGAGACGTGATCTATGATTGGGGGGGTGGGAATGAAAGGGAAAGAATAAAGTGGGAAGAAGGAAGGGGAAAGGGAAAAGGGAACAAGGAAGGGGAAAAAAAGCCTGGAAAGAGGAATGGGGAAAGGGAACAACCCTCAGCAAATATGGGAACACCGGGCTGGGCAGCACCTGCCGCAGGTCTCCACACTGCCCTGTGGACAGGTACCTCCTCAGGCACAAAATCCAGGCCCGTGTGCTGCTGGTGGGAGCAGGTGAGGGGCATGGGGTAGGATGGGGTTTTTCTTCCCAGCAGGGCAGGCAGCACCGAGGAGAATTTTTTACGGGAAGATTTATATGGAACAATTTTCAACCTGCCCCCTCTCCCGCCCCAGCCCCCCGGCACGAAATGGCGGCGGGGGGTCAAAATGGCGGGGGAGGGGTGAGAGAGGGGGCGGTGCGCCGAGGTTACCAGCACCCGTAGCACAGGGAGGGAGAAAACAATCAACATCCCGCGCACACGCCCATCACACTCACCATCCCAAGCCCCCCTAACCCTCACCTACCCGTCTAAATACACCTACCAAATACCCCGCACGTAACCTCCCCTAACACTATCCCTCACTCCCTCCCCTATCCCCTCAATCCCCCTCCCCTCCCATCCCGGTCAGTGGCGGCGGCGCCGCCCCCGGTCGGTGAGGAACGGGCGGGGCTGCCCGGGCGGAGCGGCGAAGCTCGGCCGGGCCGCGGGGTCGATGGGGAAGGCGGCCGCGCTATGCGGCGGCGGCACCGCGGGATGGTCTCGCTCCTCAGCGCAGTCCGCCTGGCCTGCACGAGTTGCGGCCATGAGCGCCGAGCCGGGCACGGCCGCGGGGGAGGCGGCCGGCGGGGGGACCGGCCCGCCGCTCCGGGCTCGACCCTAACAGGGGTGGCCTCTTCAAGGGACCAACACTACTGAAGGGACCAGGTCGTGTTCGTGCTTCAGCAATGGGTGCTCAGTACTACAGGTACGGGGCGGGGCCGGGCAGGGGCGCGGGGAGGAGGGGACGGACCGGCGGGGGCTGCGTGTGAACAGCGAAAAATAGCCTCGTATGTTAGGGTCGGGGTTTGTTGTTACTCTTTAAAGCAAATCGGGTGTTGATCCAGCAGAGCCGCGGCGGGGCGGGGATGGGCAGCGGGGCCCCGGGATGATGGAAACGCCCTGGATGATCCCACGTCCAATATCACTATCCATCCCCTCTGCTCGGCTGCTTGACAACTGCCAATAACTAGCACCTTCCAGTGCAAACACCCCCAAAGCCTCCTCCGTAGTGTGTAACTGCTCGCTGCTGCTGTACACCTGCCAAGCGCTACGGTATGCCTTCTCCCAGCAGTGCAGTGCTGGGAGCGCTGCGGTTGGCGGTGGTAAGGATGGCCTGGGATGTTGTGCTGGGAAGTGGACTTGGGAAGTCAGCCCAGCTGGGAGCTGCGCCATCTGGGGGACGGGAAGGAAGCTCCGGGCGGGATTCCGAGCCAGTGCCTGGCTCCCTGCGACTGTCTGACGCTAAGGTGATTGTAGTGGCAGACGGGCTGTGGGCTCAGCGAGGGAGAGTGTCAACACCCGAGGCGCGCGTGAATCCAACCAATGCCTGGTTGTCATCATTACGTAGGTTTCTTGTGCTTTATGCTTGTCGCACTGCGTGGTGCAAATGCAAACAGGAGTTGGTGGGTCTATCCTCCAGGCATGTCCTACTGTTTAGGGGGTGGAATATCTTCTCTTAAATTCCATTCCATCCAGCCCTCTCCACGGGATCGTGATTGATATGTTTATCTGTACTTGGAAAACAGAGTGTTCTCTGTACCTCAGTGTGTGCAGGATAGTTGCTGTATTTTGGGCGACGCAAACAATCCTGGAGTATTAGCGGTAGTGAGCTTTATAAAATAATAACGTCTTTAAAGTGCCCTACCCCGAGACAGGATATCTCTGTAACGGATATGTCCAAAGCTGTTTTTCCTATCGACAATACAGTTCATCAGCGGTATTTCTTCACGGCTCCGCTGCTGACATTGTAGCCTGAAGCAGATCGCGAGTTCCAGCTCCCGTCAGAAGAGATAACACTCTTCAGCTTAAGAAGAGACTGGAAACCTGGGTCCTGGGTCAGACCACAGCAGGTAAACAGTTGACAGTAAGGTAACGGTGTTAATTATTGGCGTTGTTGACAACCTCAAAGATCTTAGCACACAATCTCACAAATGTTAATGATATCTTCAGTAATCAGCTAATTTACGAATCTCTTTCGGAATGCTCTTAACTCTTCTCAAAAAGTATTGGAGTTTAACACCCTAGAACCATGTAGGAGTATATTTTTCAGTGTATGATGCGATAGATCTGTCATGAGCAACAATGGTTTCTCACCATTATTTTAGATGGGAACAACCGGTTATTCCAGCATTGTTCTGTTTAGCTGAACCAACAAACCGCGACCCA
>CM031871.1:13896511-13915981 GCA_018697195.1 Certhia americana
AAACAGACATGGCACAAAACATTGGTATTAGTGGCTTTAAAAAAATGCTTGCTTGCAATGATTTGCTGTGTGTAGATTCTTGTTCCAAAGGGAACATTGCTCTTACTCCACACGCCCATGGAAGGGAAGACTGGCAGTTCTGATCCAGGCAAAATCTACAGAAAAGGGATCTTCGTCCTTCCTGTGTATCAGGAATTCCTCTGCTTGCTTTGACTGTAGGAATATTACATTCCACTGCTTAAAGTCCCACTGTATTCTGGGGGCAAATTGGGTCACGATGTTCTGTCGGCTGTCACCTGATGCCAGGAATAACAGGTTTTTCAGTTTTTGTTCCACTACTCAATCCTGCATGGTCTCTACCGGTGTCATAAATCATGATCTTGTTCTCTGCGAATCAATGTGCTGGGTGTAAGAAATCCCAACAGCCTGCACTCAGCTGAGACCAGAACAGGTCTGGAAGAGTCACATCAGCTCCCAAAATTTGCTTCTGGAAGGTCCTGGGGCTTTTCTGCTTAGGGAGGGCCCGAAATGCGCTGTTCACTGTTAAGGAATGAATGATCCCCCGTCAGATTTTTAATATGGGGTTATTTGGTTTCCTATCTGTGTGAGAGGCAGGGATGCAAGCACCATGTTTGGAGGAACTATTTGTCAAGTGCAGAACCACCCCCACATCTGCTGTGTTATCAAATCTTCACCATGGTGTGGAGCATTTTTTAGGGGAGCATACGGGACCGCAGCATCATGAAATTCTTCGGGGGTTACTGGTGCACATGATTCTTTTGAATCACCTTGGAAAGGTTGCAACAGTGAGGTTCCATTGGGTGGGGTGGACTTTGGGATGGTGTTTAAGTCCCTCACCTGGGCATGGGGGGAGGAGCTGGTACCAGCTGTCATCAGATCCCGTCTGTCCTGCCAGGCCCAATATGAGGAGGTCCAGGTGTCTACAATGAGGAGAAGAAGCGTTGCCATGTGAGGAGAAAAAACACGCTGCTGATGCAGAGTATACCCAGATGAGGAGGAGCGCAGGGAGGTTAAGGAGAAGGGAAGAAGATAGCTTGCAAGGGAAAGAGGCCAGGAGGACTGATTCTGCCACCTGCACCAGGCCATCGGAAAGGCTACTTGGTGAGGTCCATCTACAAGTCAAATGAAGAAGGCATAAGGCAGGGGCATCAAAGGGCAAGACAAGAAGATATAAGTCCTAAATCCCTTTACACTCGCCCTGGCCAAAGTCTGCTGGTGTTCTGAGCCTTCCAGATAAAAGCATTGAAATTGTTTAAGTTTGGAAACGCCTTTTAGATTTCGTATCCATCACGCACTGCCATCCATGTTCACCACTAAACCTAGGTCCCAGGCCACATCCACTGTTTTTATTCCATGATGGTTTACTCTACCACTTCCCTTGCAGTCTGTCCCAGGGATTTAGGGCTGTCATGAAAAAGTTGTTAATATTTGATAAATAACATCCCGACAACTAACTTTGATGGCAATTTCCCGCATACTGTCACATTACTGATGTGGATTGACAGCCACTCCTGCCTTTCGGGCCCTACTTGAGGCCCTCCGTCCCAGGATGGAGAGCAGTGGCACTGGTTTGAGGCCAAACGCTGCTCTCCCTCCGACAGGGCCAAGAAAGGTTTGTGTTCCTTATGGCTTAGCTCAAAAAGAGCTACTGGGAATCACTCAGACTTTGAGAAGGTGTACCCATGTGGATAGTTTGGGGCAGTACATCAAGATGTTTCCTATCCAGAAACAACAAAAGCCAACAGCCTCCAGGGGAGACCTCCAAAGCACTTACCAGGACCTGAAGGTGGCTCCAGGAGAGTGGGGACTTGGGACAAGATGGAAGGTGTTTAATGCCCAGAAGGGCAGGGAGAGATGGGTATGGGAAGGAAAGGAATGTTCCCTGTGGAGAGTAAGGGCAGGCCCTGGACAGTGTGCCCAGAGCATGCTCGTGGCTGTCCCAGGCCAGGCTGGACATTGGGGCTTGGAGCAACTGGACCGGGAAGGTGTCCATGTTCAGGGCAGGCAGTGACGGGATGAGCTTTCATGCCCCTTCCACAATGCAAAAAATATTCATGGCTCTCTGAAAAGCGCCTTGGAGTCCAAAGCACTCTAGGGTGTTGCAGGCCCAGGAGTGGTCCCCCACAGGCTGCCTCAGTGACCCAGTGCTCCTTCAGCTGATAGGGGACCTCTCACTAGAGAGGAACGCTTCACTCAGCTCCAGAGCTAGCACATGGAGTGCCCTTCACCTATCGGAGTCTGTCCAGCCTGGATTCGTAGAATCCTAGGGCGGGAAGCCTTATGAGCTCCTTGGCATGGCTCATGGACAGTTTTGTTGAAGGTGATGAGGTGAGGATTAATGGGATCAGGGGGATCAGAGGGATCAGGCAGATGAGTGAGAGTGATCTATGATTGGGTGTGGGTGGAATGAAAGGGAAAGAAATATAGAAGTGGGAAGATAGGTCAGGGGGAAAGGGAAAAAAGGGAAAAAGGAAGGGGAAAAAAGCCTGGAAAGAGGAATGGCGGGGGAAGGGAAAGGGACAAACCTCGCAAATATGGGAACAAAAAACACTGGCGGGCGAACTATGCCGCAGGTCTCCACACTGCCCTGTGGACAGGTACCTCCTCAGACAAAATCCAGGCCCGTGTGCCTGTGGTGGGGAGCAGGTGAGGGGCATGGGTAGGATGGGGGTTTTCTTCCCAGCAGGGGAGGCTAGTCACCGAGGCGAATGTTTTACAGGAAGATTAATGAAACAAGTTTCACCGCACCTCTCCCAGAACAGCACCCCGGCATACTGAAATTGGCCTTGTGGGCGGGGGGGTCAAAATGGCGGGGGAGGGGGTGATAGAGGGGGCGGTGCGCGCTGTTCCGCTCCCGCCACCGGGAGGGCGCACACCACTCCTCCCCTCCCCTCTCCCTTCCCCTCTTCCCTTAACCCCCCTCCCCCTTTCCCTCCACCTCCCTCTCTTCTCGCCCTTCCCATACCTCTATCCCCTCCCCTTCCCTCCCTCCCTCTCCACCTCACACCCCCTCACTCCCCTCCCATTTCCGAACCACTCCATCCCTTCCCCTTGTTTTCCCCTCCCATCCGGCCCCGTGGCGGCAGCCGGCGCCGCACCCGGTCGGTGTCGGACGGGCCGGGGTGGCTGTTCATCCGGGAGCGGCGAAGCTGGACGGCCCCGCGGGGTCTATGGGGAGCGGCCGCGCTCTGCGGCGGCTGGCACCGCGGGATGGTCTCGCGCCTCGCGCGTCCCTGCCTGGCCTGACACGAGCTTGCCAGGTCTATGAGCGCAGAGCCGGGCGGCCCCGGTGGCGGGGGCCGGGGGGGCGGGACCGCCAGCCGCCCCGGGCTCCGACACCTACAAGGGGTGGCTCTTCAAGTGGACCAACTACCTGAAGGGCTACCAGCGTCGCTGGTTCGTGCTCAGCAATGGGCTGCTCAGCTACTACAGGTACCGGGGCCGGGGCCCGGGCAGGGGCCGCCGGGAGGAGGGGACGGACCGCGGGGGCTGCGCTGTTGAACAGCGAAAATCGCCTCGTATTGCTTAGGTCGGGGTTTTTTCCCTCTTTTAAAGCCAAACTCGGGTTTTGATCCAGCAGAGCCGCGGCGGGGTCCGGTGCGGGGCAGCGGGGCCCCGGGATGATGGAACGCCCTGGATGTCCCGTCCATCTCACTCTCCATCCCTCCGCTCCGGCTGCTACAACTGCCCAAATCACAACCTTCCAGCCAAACACCCCAAAGCCTCCTCCCTTAGCTGTGTAACCTGCTCCTGCTGCTGCTGTACCCTGCCAGCGCCTGGGAGCCCTTCTCCCAGCAGTGCCAGTGGCTGCGGGCGCTGCGGTGGCGGTGGAAGGATGGCCGGGGATGTTGTGCTGGGAATGTTGGGCTTGGGAAGTCAGCCCAGGCTGGGAGCTGCGCTCCTGGGGGAGGGAGGGAAGGAAGCTCCAGCAGGGATTCCGAGCCGTGCCTGGCTCCCTGCGCTGTCTGACGCGGTGGGATTGTGCAGACGGGCTGTGGGCTCAGCGAGGAGCGTGTCAGACACCCCGAGGCTGCGAGCCTGAATCCAAAGCGGTGTCATCTTTGTAGCGTCTCTTGTGCTGCTTGTCGCACTTGAGTGGTGAAAATGCAAACACGGATGTTTGGTGTTTCTATCCTCCAGGAAGGTGTCCCTGTCTGTGGCAGGGGAGTGGAATGAGAGGAGCTTTAAAGTCCCTTCCCATCCAGACCAGTCAGGGATTCTGTGATTCGGATCATGTTTATTCTTGTCACTTGGAACACAAGTGCTCTGTCACCCTCAGTGTTGTGCAGCAGATGTTGGCTTTATTTCAGGGCACGGAAACAATCCTGGATATTAGCGGTAGTTGAGCTTTATAAAATAATAAGTCTTTAAAGTGCCATACCCCCTGAGACAGGAATTCTCTGTAAAGGATATGCCAAAGCTGTTTTTCCTCTCGACATAAAGTTCATCAGCTGATTTCCTCTCAGCTCCAGCTGCTGACATGTAGCCTGAAGCAGATCGCAGAGTTCCAGCTCCCTGTCAGATATGAATATAAACTCTTCAGCTCTAAGAGAGACCTGGAACCTGGGTCCTGGGGTCAGACCACAGCAGGTAACAGTGCAGTAGGTAAACGATGTGTTTATCTACTTGGAGTTGTTGAAAACTCTCAAAGATCTTAAGCCAAACAACCTCCTCCCCAAAAAACGTAATTATCTCTCAGTAATTCAGCTAATTTACTGTAATCCTTTCTGGAATGCCTTAACTCTTCTCAAAAAGGCTATTGGAGTTTAACACCCCACTAGTAACCATGTCAGAGTATTATTTTTCCATGTTGATGCGAAGTCTGTCATGAGCATAGAAGTGGTTTTCTTCAACAATTATTTCAGATGGGAACAACCAGGTTTATTTTAAGACCATTTGATCTGTTTTAGCTGAAACAACAAACAGGACCACCCCAGGAAATTATTCTGAGCAGCATGTGAAGGAGTTGAAACTTTGTGAAGCTTTCAGGCAAGGCAGACCTTCAGCAGCTGCTTGGGGAAAGGGATGCTGGAGGGTTTTGTGCTTCTTTTCATCGCTGGGCTTGATGACAACTGAATTAATTTGGTTGTGAGTCAGGAGTACAAAAATATAGAGCAGAACACGTGGTGAAGTCTTTCTTAAGTGGAGAAAAGCCTCCATGATACTCTTCAAAACCAGCGCTCTGAAATAGTGGCTGTGTCAGCTTGAGTTGCTCATCTGGGAGCACTCCTGGGAGACAGTCTGGGGTGAAAACTGGCAGTTCTGTTTTGTTACGAGTTCTAGCTCCATGGCAGGAGCCAGGCAGGTGTCAGGCTGCTGCCTGTTCACTGATAAAGAGCATATATCTATATTTGTCTGTCTGTATTTCTGTATTCTATAGAGGTCTCTGGCATTCTGAGAGTCACGGGTCTTGCTTTCTGCTGGCTCTTTGTGCTCATCCCAGCTCAGCAGGTCCACACCAGAAGTCTCCTTTCCTGCCCTTGCAGGTGAAATGCTGTGTTCTCCTCGTGTTGTCACCTTAGTAGCTGTCACCTTTGTAGCCCACCTGATTTAGCTGTGGCTGCTCAGGAGTAGCTTTGTAGAAACTTCATTTGCTTGTCTGCTAAAATCATTTGAACTGGGAAAGCTGCCCCGTGGAGTCCACGCCTCCTTGCGTGGATTGATTTTGTTCCAGGTTGAAGCTTTTTGTTCCATTTGGATTTCCTGCCTCTTGCTCTTTAGCTTTAAACCCCAGCCTGTCACGTTGCCTGGGAGGATTTTGGTTTGCAGAGTTGAGCTGCTGAAATCCCGGGTGTCCCCTTGGTGTCCCTGCTGGTGCTGCTGCGTGGGTGGGTGCTGTGCCATCCTTTGGAGCTGCTCTGAGGGGTTTGCTCCAGCAGGCAAGTGTGACGCCTGTTTGCTGCCCAGTTGGTTTCACAGGGACAGTTTGCTGAATTAAAGCTTCTAATTACAGCATTTTCCCAAATGGAGCATTTAAAGCCTCCTGTAGCTTTGCTACATTGATGAAGACATCAAGTCTTGCTGCCAGGGAAACTTCACGTGCCTTTGCTTTGTATTCCCTACTCTGAACCTGTGAAAAACAGCAACTGCTCAGGAATTCTTGAGGACCTCCTATGCAGTACCCTCCTCTGGAGTGAGGTGTGTAGGTTTAGGATGTCCCTAAATCCACAGCAATGTGGTCGGGCTATTTTACTTGCCCTTGATTGTTCCTCCTCGGTTGTTTTTCACCAAGTTTTTCGGCTGATTTAGTGATGCTGGTGTGGGAAGGCAGTTTGGGGATGCAGGACTAGTCTGCTTGACTTGCTAATGATCCAAACTCTATCTCTGAACTCCTCTTGCAGCCTGCCACTCAGATTTATCATTATCTATAATTAGTGGCTCTGTATGGGAGAATCTAATCACCTTGAACAGATAAGTGTTTTCAAGGAGATTAGAGAGGATCTTCAGGTGAGTATTAATTCATCAAAGATTGGCATTGGCTCATGTGACCATGGATGCTCCAAGAGTGTTGTGTTCTCCCAGCAGCTCCTTGACCTTTCTAAGAGCTCTGGGATGTGTTGGCTCCTCTGTGGGATGGGCTGGAGCTGGGTACCTGTGGGTTGGGTGTCTGGAGAGCCTTCAGCAGTGCTTTGTGTGGGCTGTAATGATGAAAGCAATGACAAATGGAGAGGGGAAAACCATTGTCATTGTTGGGAAGGGAAAGGCTTCTCCATCAAGCAGCATTAACTCCCCTCTTAGAGCAGTGATGGGTGCCTGGGGCACCTTAGCTGTCTTGTCTGGGTCATCCTGCAGCTCATTTCTCTGGAAAAGCCATGTTTCACAGAGCAGCATTCTTCACCAGCTCTGTTTATCCAGCAGTTAACTCTTGGTTGGCATCATGAGGGCTTGAGCACAGCCCAGAGGTTTTTTTCCTGTTTCTTGTGCTGAGGCTTCACTGAAAGCTGAGGAGGGGAGTTCAGGAAGGAGCTTGAAACCCACTGCTGATGGTAGAGATGTGGGGGGATTAAGGGAGCCCAGGAGAGACCTCTGGGAGCCTCTGATCCAATTGTTCCCCTGGCACTGCCAAGGCCACCATGTCCCCAAGTGCCACATCCACATGGCTGTTAAATCCCTCCAGGGATGAGAACTCCACCCCTGCCCTGGGCAGTTGGCCACTCTGACCACCCTTTCCAGGAAGAAGTTTTCCCAAAATCCAATCTGAACCTCCCCTGGCACCACAGGAGGCTGTTCCCTCTTATCCTGTCCCTGTTCCCTGGAAGCAGAGCTTGACCCCTGGCTGTCCCCTCCTGTCCGGGAGTTGTGCAGAGCCACAAGGTCCCTGTTTAGCCCCTCCAACTCTCTCAACTGCTTCTTGTCACACTTGTGCTCCAGCCCCTGAAATCTCCAAGGTGTGAGCTTGCAGAGCCTCTCCAGGCCCCTCTTCGAGTGTTGGACCACCTTTGGAGAGGAAAACTTTTCCTTACATTTAGCTTGTACATGATAGAATGAAGCAACATGCTCTCCTGGAATGATTTTTGTGCCACCCTCTGCAGACAAATCCTGGAGAATTTGTCTCTCTTTGGGTGCTGGAGCGTGCAGGTTTCCAGGGCAGTTCTGCAGCTCCTGGTGACTTTGAGCTACTTGTTTTTAAACAGTGATGAATAATTGGTGTTCCCAGTCAGCTTGTTTTCCCATGGCACTCTCTGGATCCATATGGTGCTTTGCTGTTGCTCCTTGTTATTTGCCCATTCTGGAGGCAGCTCCTTGCTGTGCTTTGTCCCTGTGACAGCACCTGTGAGGACATGGTGCTGCCACAGCTCTATGGGGACACTGCATGTCCACAGCTCATGGGGACACTAGAGGGTTACTGTGGGGTGGGGGGAATGATGCTCTTTGGGCTGCTGGTTCCAGCCTGGATTACTCTGCTCCCAGTTTAGTGCTGTGGAGAAGGTCGGGCGCACATCCGAACAGCAACTGCTGCTGACTCTGCAGGAGGGTGTGAGACTCGGGTCTTACCCTATAGATGTTTGGTTATAACCAAGCATCATGGCTTGGTTATTAGTGCTGGGTGAGGGGATTTACAGCTGTTGCCTGGTTCTGTTTGCTGGTTGCAAACTGGCAAGAGCCATGAACCATCTTTCTGCCTTATTTCTATCCATATCATCTTCATTTGGCTAGATGGGATTGATGTCATCCCTCATCCCATCCCTGCAAGTGTTCCAGGCCAAGCTGGACAGGGCTTGGAGCAGCCTGGTCTTGTGGAAGGTGTCCCTGTCCACGGCAGTGTAGTGGAACCTTTAGGATCCCTTCCCACCCATACTATTCCATGATTCCATTCCAAATACTTAATTTGAGGTAATTGTAGAAGAAATAACTGGTTTGTCTTGTGCAGAACTAAACTTTGAGGGGGCGGGCAGAGTGCTCTGGATTTGTGGGGAAGCACATCAGCCTGTGCTGCTGTCTCGATGTTGTTCATGTGGGGATCCCTCAGGAAGCTTGGCTCACACAGCAGTTTTCACTCCTGGGGCTGTTTGCAGGTATGGAGGGTGTTTATGGGCTCAGCTGCCTGGGTCCTTACCTGAGTGAGGTGCCTGTTACCACTTTTTGGTGTCCCCTGGTCCAGCTTGCTTCCCTTGCTGGAGCACACAGTGCTGTAGTTCTGCTTTGCTGTCCCAGACAAGGGCAGGGGGGGTCACTGTCCAGCCCTGCATCTCCCACACCGTGCTGGAGCTCCCTCAGCTCTGCTGGAGTGGGACAGCAGGGGCTGTGCTGACCTTTAGGAGCAGAGGTTGGTGTGGGCTGGCTCCTTTTCCAGGACATCCACGGCTGTGCTCAACCCTGGAAAACACTTGCCAGCCCTTGGTCCATCTGCTGTCGTGTTGCTCCAGGAGCAGGACGGCTGTCCTTTGCCTGCAGAGGTGACTGGCATCACCTGCCTCTTCCTGCAGCTCCCCTGCCTGTCTTTTTCCAGGGAAGTATGTATTCAGCTCTGACTTGGCTTGCTCCAATTACAGGTTTAAGTTGGTGTTTGTATGGCCTGTCATCCTCTGCACCCACAGTGAGTCACCGAGGAAGGAGCTGATCCTTCTTGTAAGGAGTATTGTGAGGAACCTGCTGTGCTTTTCCACGCAGTATCCCTTGTATCCTGCCTCATTTTCCACTGAAAAGGAGTTTCCAATCAGTGCAACATGCTCTGAACTCACCTCTGAATGACGATGACATTCATTATCTGTAGGCTGAGTTATGCTGCAGCCCGTCAGACTGCTGAGCTACTCTGTATTTCATGCTTGTGTATCAATTGTTGTAGCTGGGTAACTCAGCTTGGTAATTTCAGGTGCCTGAAGTGTTATCAGTGATATCAGAGCCCTCTGCTCCCTGTAGGTCTGTTCGGCTGATGGCCAACAGCTCAGGTTGTCACCCTGAAATGTGAGGTGTCCCAGCCTGCTGTCAGGAGGGCAGGCAGCATCCTGGAGATTTATCCCTGAATAAGATAGTACTTCCGAACCTGAGCTAACTGGAGGTGTTAAATATCCCTTCTGGTCCTCATTATACTGTTTAATTATTGTAGCAGTTCCTACAGCACCATGGTAGAGATCTTTCTACACTTTGCATCAGCCTTTGTTTGGTTTCGATCAAAAAGCTTGTTTAATAATTAATGACATAATATTCCCGTGTCTGCTGGCTGCAGGCTGGGCAGGCAGCGCTGGAGCTGGAGGAAAACAGAGCTGGATGTGTGTGTGGTGCTGGGGCAGTGAGTGGCTGCTGACTCACAGCTGTGTGTGCAGGGCCAGTGCCGAGCCTTGGGCTGCGAACGGATCAACGCTGGAATGAAACATGCAGATGGGAGGCGTGGGACTGCGTGTCAGTGGAGCTCTGCAATGAAAGCAGAACAAATGGAAGCAAATCTCCTCCTTGGTCCCCTTCCAGGCACTTGGGATTCGCTTCCCCCTTTGCAAGCCAGGGCTCCTGGCAGGGCTGTTCTGTGCTGTCCCCAGGTGATGCTGCTCCTCGCTGTGAGCATTGCTTTGGGGTTGGAGCTGCTCACAGGTCACATTGTGACATGGACACTGATGGAGCTGGTGCTGTGTCAGCACTGTTGACTGTGGCCAACCCCATTGTCACCTCTGTTTTCCCTGCCCTTCCTTTCACACCAAGCTGTGTTAGTATCCTCTTTCCTGGCTTTTTTTTTTTATTTTTATCTAACTCTTCAAGGCTATTTCTGCTTTGAATCACGACCAGATAGATGTATGTCCCTGCAGTGACTCAGGGGGAGGTGCTTCACTCCCTAAAAATAGTCTTAATTCTCCAAATCTTTCTGGATGAGAGCACTGTCTGGGCACGCGTGGCTGTTAAAGCAGCTTCTGCAATGCTTGTGGGGGTAAATATGGTGAAGTGGGAGTCAGTGCCTTTCTCTTCTCCTTCTGTAACACAAAGCAGTGATTCTTAATCTGTTATTAATAGCTAGAGCAGGTTTCTTCTAGGAACTTTATAAGAAACAGAGAAGGAAGATGTTGTCCTTGGGGCCTGCTGGTTGTGTATTGCTCTTGTAGGAGCTCACTTCAGGCTGGTTGGTTGGCACAGACACGTAAACACTGTGTCTGGGTGGGCTCTCAAAGAACAGTGAATTCTCCTTCTCATGGCACAGCCATGGGTGTGACAGCAGGGCTGGGTAGCCTGTGTTGGAGCAAAGCTCCTTTGGAGAGTCGCTTTCCTCTTGGTGCTGGTGATGTTCAGGTCCATGGCTTAGTTTCCTCAGGGATGCTCCTAGAGACGTGGGGCTGTGTGTGCTGTGCTCCGTGCCGTGTTGCTGTTCCCAGCTGACTCGGTGCTTTGTGCCCGTCACTCACCCCAGCACAGAATTAGAGTACTTGTCACAGCAGCAAATATCCATGGCAACTAATTCCTCAGCTCTGGAAATCTTCATGATTTTTGAAGTTTCTCTTTTCCTGTGAAATGCACTGGGGTGGTTCCACAAACTTTTTTTTTCAGGTCTTCTGCAACTGTCAGGAGTGGTGGCTCTTCTTGGAAGCGCTTGAAAAATACACCGGTCCCAGTTCGGAAGATGGGGTGAGTTTGGGGGGATGTGGCTGGAGCATGGACATGGGTGACTGGGATGTGCTCATGGCAGTGGGACACAGACATGCCCCTCCTCTCCAGGACTATGCAGGAGTGGAGACCACAAGATTAAAGAAGCAGATATTTGTCTTCAACACGTGGAGATGCTGTGCAACAGGTGGGGGTGGCACCTGTGCCCACAGCTTGTGAGGAGTGAAAGTTGTGTCAGGGGAGGTTTAGGTTGGATTTTAGGAAAGTGTTCTTCCCCCAGAGGGTGCTGGGCACTGCACAGGCTGCCCTGGGCATGGCCCTGAGGCTGCCAGAGCTCCAGGAGTGTTTGGACAGCACTGCCAGGGATGGCCAGGGGGGGATTGCTGGGGAGTCTGCAGGGCCAGGAGTTGGACTGGATGATCCTTGCGGGTCTCTTCCTACTCAGGAGATTCCATGATTCTGTGTTTCTGTGTTAAGTTTCAGTGTTTGGTTTGAAGCCCTTTTTGGAGGGCTCTGTCTGGGAATGCTCAGGTGGTGCCTGGTGTCAGGACTGTGTTCTCCAGCATCCCCATCCTTTGTTCTTGGAAGATCGAGACCTTCCATCTTTCCGAGTATTTTCCATGCACGTTCCTGTGGCTGATGCTGGATGCTGTTTATCCACTGTTTGTTATTCTCAAGTTGCCACTGCGGTGTTTCCCAGCAGGGCTTGTGGAGCAGAAGGCACTGCAGGTTTATAGTGTGTGGTCAGGTGGAACTACTCCATGGCTTTATTTTATCCCAGCAGTTTTCCATTCCTGTCAGCTGGGTCTCTGTGATCTATGCTGGGGACAGTCTGCTTGAGGCTCCCTAGCTTTGCATCTCTGCTGGGATGGAATTTTTATAAGCAGGAGAAAGAGAGTGCTCAAACTAAAAGTCATTTTGTGATGGTACAAAGGTGACAATCATCTTAATACTGTATAATTTACATTTGGCACATATGGCACATTATCAACTCCCATGTGGAATTGTACACAAGATGCAGGACTCCTTTTGGGAGCTGAGGTAGTGGTGATGCTCCAGTTAGCTGTATTCTCTCAGGCATTGATTAGTAGTACATATAATTTGATTGGTTTTTGGTGGCTGTGATAAAATCACAGTTCATTAGTTGCAGTATTTGCTGTGTAATGTGGTTATTAATGGGTGAGTGCCCTTGCAGCCGGGCTGTGAGTGATGCCAAGCGGAGCAGAGAGGTCACAGGTCTGGATTTCAGAGGGACTGGGACAGGCTGGAGCAACAGGGTGATGGGAACCCCGTGATGTTCAGCAGAGGCAAACACCAGCCCTGCCGTGGGGTTCTGCTTGAAGCAGCTTTGCAGAGGAGGCCCTGGGGACAAGAAGGTGACCAGGAGTGACCAGAGTGGCTGTGGTGGCTTTGGCTGTGTTAGCAGAAGTGTTGAGGGAAGGGACTGTCCCCTCTGTTCAGCAGAGGGGTGCCCTGGGGTGCTCTGTCAATGCCATCAGTCTGGTTTGGGACCTGCCAGGATGAAGCTGGAGCAGAGGAGACAGGGAGACCCACAGCTCCATGGTGGAGGGTGAGGGAAAGGACACAGCCCAGAGCCTGGCTCTGCTTGTGGCAGGGAGAGCACATGGGAAATCCTACATAGACACATTGGAAGCATGTTGGCTTGGAAGTGAGGACTGAATACTGGGATAGGGATCTGGAGAGGTGCAGGGAATTCATGGCTATTCCAGCTGTGGATGGGCAGGATGAGCAGCCTTGTCTGGATGCAGATGCTCAGAGGAGGAGTCTGGACCTGAGGCCTCCTGAGGTGCCTTCCAGACATATCTCATGGACCATTCTATGATTATTTCTGATACTTTTTGTGAGTTTGCCTTCAGCTGTCTGGGTGCTGACTGGGGACAAGGAAAAGCCATGTCCTGTCTATGGCTTGTTCTGTCAGTGCCAGGGGAGCCCTGATGATTTCTGTGTCTGAACCCTTCTGGCTGTTTCACAGACCATCCTCCACTTCCATGGCACTCTGACTTGAGGGAGGAGCTGCCTGTCACTGGGGCAGCTTGAGGATTGGCAAGCCAAATGTATGGGATTAAGCTGTGCTTTACTTGTCTATCAGGCTTTTATCTGTTAAAGCTTATTATAAGTGCAGTGTTTTGCTGGAACACTTGGAGAGATGAAGATCCAGTGGTGTTTCTGATCCTTTTAGGAATGTGATTGGCTTAGGAGCTGATGGACAGGAATTTTCCTATTTTTTTGCCTGTGCAGCCTCTGGGATGTCCCAGCTGGGTGCTGCCCTGGAACTGTTTTCCCAGGAACCTGCATTGTTTTTGTGGGTAAACATTGTCCTCTTCATTTTCACCACAAGGAAAGAAATAAAAATTTCTACTCCTTGGATATTTGGTTTTAAATTTGAGAGTTGACTTGTAGAGGTCTGGAAATTTGTGCTTTGTTGCTTTGTAACAAGCCCATTTTTCCCTCCTTACAGTTCAAGACATCCAGTCTAGAATTGTCACTTGCCACCTTGAGAGGCTGCTGCTCTTTATCCCAGCACAGATAAGGTCTGTAATTACTGGATTGGATTGAGTTCTGCTGCACAACTGCAGCCCTGGGGTGCCTTTGCAGTGTGCAGGAATGATACCTCTGGCTGCCCATAGCTGATATTCCCCATATTTGGAATGTTGTAGGTTAATTTAAGCACAAAGCACACGCCATGAGAACTGATCCCATCAGGATTAGTACAATTGATTTCCAAGTGCATAATAACCTGAACAGGCTTAATGGTTGTGAGAGTTGCATTCTGCAGGCGGTGGAGGCTTGAGAGCTTTATGGAGGAATCACTGTGGATGCTGCAGGGAGGCAGTGACACATTGGTAGGAAGCAGTGGGATCGTGGCCTGGAGCATCTCTCTGTCATGAGGCTGTGGTGCCAGGCCTGGGGTGTCACAGGGTCAGGCTGGGGGGGAAGAAAATCTTTAATCATAGAAACATGGAATGGCCTGGGTGGGAAGGGACCTTAAAACCCATCCAGTCCCACCTCCTGCCATGGCAGGGACACCTTCTACTATCCCAGGATGCTCCAAGCCCCAGTGTCCAACCTGGCCTTGGACACTGCCAGCGATCCAGGGGCAGCCACAGCTGCTCTGGGCACCCTGTGCCAGGGCCTGCCCACCCTCCCAGGGAACAATTCCTTCCCAATATCCCTTCTCTCCCCACCCTCTGGCAGTGGGAAACCATTCCCTCTGTCTTGTCCCTCCAGGCTTGTGTCCCAAGTGCCTCTCCAGCTCTCTTAGAGCCCCTTTAGGCCCTGGAAGGTGCTCTGAGGTCTTCTTTGAAATTTCTCTCCTCTAGGTTGAACAGTCCTAATTCTTTCAGGTTTAATGTAGTGAGGTTAATATTGGCAATTTGGTCCAAGGTGTTTCCATGAGGATTTACAATTTCTGTAGTTTTAGGAAGGGCAAATTTGTAAAGTCGCTAAAACACCAATATTAAGTCAGGCATTACCTTGAAGTGAGGCATCCTCATGGGTACAGAGGGAATTAGAGTTTTGTTTGACATACAAGACACCATCATCCAAATATTTCTGCTGTTTTCCGTTTGCTTTGTAAAAGAAATAAGTAGTGAGTCCTTTGTCCCACAGGACAGGTGCATAAACTCTATTATCATTATGTGTAGCTTTAATTTCCAAGTTCAAAATATATCATTGCCATTTTACCATACAACAGACTATTGTACCATTGGATGTAGTCTTAATTTACTAATTGGATTATTTATGGAGCTTCTGGTTTGATGTAAACCCAGCAGAGGTGCTTGAAGTCCCTGTGTGGTATTAGTGCAGTCCTGTGATAGCAGTTTATGGAGACACATCCTGCTGCTGCACCTTTATCCCTTAACACAACCTCATGAGAAGCGTTTGTGCCATGCCAGGTCTCTATAAAAAGAATCTGCTCCCATGTGCAAGTGTTGGAGTCAGAACAGCTTAGCTTAAGTGAGCCTGGATGCGATGTGATCCTGCTCCCTTACTTGGGAAAAGGGCATTGTGCTGCTTTTCACTGCTCTGTGCCCGTTAATATCATAGAGTCATGGAATATCCCGAGTTGGAAGGGAACCACAAGGATCATTAAAGTCCAGCTCCTGGAATATGTTCCTATGGGAGAATTCCCTGCAGTGGCCTGGCTTCTGTCCCCTCTTACACCATTCTTTAAAATCTCTGATAACATAAAAATAGATACAATATTGAAGGTTTAAACCTCCTTTTCTTCCTGCAGAAGATTAACAAAATAAAAATGGTTAGAGATTAAAAAAAAAAAAAAAAGTTTTCAAGCAGTTTGGTGGATCCTGGAAGAAAGGAGTAGGGTGATCACAGCTTTATTTGTCTGCTGCATGAAGTCCTGCTTGAGAAACCAGCTGAGCACTGGTCTCTGTTCCTCTGCACCTCAGCTGGCCTCTTCCTTCTCTCTTGGGACACTTCCCTTGTGTGCTTTGGCCTCCTTTGGTAGAATCCTTCCAGCTGCTGAACCTGCCAGGGTGAGACCCCAGGGCTGAAGATCCTGCTGGAGAGACAGGCCATGAGCCACTTCTGAAGTCATTCATGGATGCAGAGAGTGGCTTCGAGGCCAAACTTGGCCTTTTATCTGTTCAAAAATTTGTATAAATAGGTGCTCTTCACTGCATGGGAGTTTAAAACTGGAGAGCAGCATTCATCTCCCTGCTGTTGGCTGGAGAAGATGAAAATATCTGGAAAAGCTCTGGAGAGCTGGATTGCTTGTGGTGCTGGCTGCAGGTCTGGTGTTTGTTTGTTGTCTCACACCTCACTGGGAGTGTGGATCACTGCATGGATCCTGCTGGGACACATAGCAAATGTCTCTCTGCTTCTTCTGTTTTCCTGCACTGGCAAAGCACCCAGCCTGTGTGTGGTACCTCTCTGCTTCCTTCCTTGGGTGGGATATGTCCTGAAGAGCAGCCAGAACCCTGCATTCTGTCCCAGCAGTCTGGTTTTGCAGTTGTTGGAGAGGCAGGGGAGGAGGTGTTCTGTGGCAGGGAGCATTGGACGCGGCTCCTATGGAAATGAAAGATGCTAAGGGCTAAAAATAACCCATTCCCAGGCCTGTGTCTGTGACGGGAACTGCTGGACATGAGCTCTCGGGGATGGAGGCTTTTAATGTCCTCTAGGAAGCACCACGGCCTGGGCTGCAGTGGGATTTTGGGACCTCATGACACAATCCTGCTGCTTCCCAGGGGCCTGAGCAGCTGAGGGAGTTTTGGAGTTGTCTGGCCAAGCAACATGTAAAATTGGGGTTTTTCTCATGAAAAAACAACAGTTGAAAATGCTCCAAAAGAGCTGGAGAGGGAGTTCAGACACAGGCCTGGAGTGACAGGACAAGGGAGAGTGGCTTAAAGCGGAGAGTAGATTTGGATTGGATATTAAAAGGAAATCGTTCTCTGTGAGAATGGACAGGCTCTGGCACAGGGTGCCCTGAGAAGCTGTGGCTGCCCCTGGATCCCTGGAAGTGTTCCAGGCCAGGTTGGACAGAGCTTGGAGCAAGCTGGGATAGTGAAAGATGACCCTGCCCAAGGCAGGGAGTGGGATTGGATGATCTTTGGCGTCCCTTCCAACCCATTCCATGATTCTGTGGATTGCTGGTTTGCCTTTGTGTGTACAGCAGGCTGCTTTGGAAACCCCTTGGCTTCCCAGAGTGGCTGCTGGAATGGGAAGGAGTGACTTTGGATAAGGCGCTGGTGCTGCTGTTGTGGACATGAGAACCTTTCCTGCATGGAGCAGAGGGGTGGGATGGCAGCTGGGTGTTCTGGGAGGTGGGAAGGTGTCCTGTGCAGGGAGATGATGGCCAGGTGTGGCTGCAGCCAGGGGAGCACGAAGGGGTGAGACTGAAGGGCGGGACTCGGATTGTGCTGAAACAACTGAAATGTTTCTGCAGTAAAACCTCTGAGCATTTTTTGCACCACACGAGTTGTCTTGCAACACAATGCACTGAAGTAACACAGAGAGTCTGGTCTGAGCAGTTGGGAAGTTCGCTGAAAGCTGCAATTCATCCTTGTCTACATGTCAGAGATGTCTCTTGTGAAGGTCAATGACTTTGCCTTCCCTCTTGGCTGTTCCTGGTAACCCACAGTCAATATCTGTAGGGTTTTTGTAGAAAATGTGCAGCCCTGAACACTGATCCCAGAGCATGTCTTGGATTACAGATTTATGGAATGGTTTGGATTGGAAGAGAATTGAAATAGCATCTTGTCCAATCCTTCCATGGGCAGGGACACCTTCTACTTATCCCAGGGTGCTCCAAGCCTGGCCTTGGGCTCTTCCAGGGATCCAGGGGCAGTCCCAGCTTCTCTGGGCACTCTGTGCCAGGCCCTCCCCACCCTCCAGGGATCAATCCCTTCCCAATATCCCATCTATCTAACCCTGCCCTCTGGCTGTGGGGAGCCATTGCCCCTTGTGCTGGCACTGAGACTCAATGCAGAAGGATGTTGGGATTCACAGTGAAGCAGCTGGAATGTGCCAGGTCTGTCTCCAAGTTGTTTGCCAAGGTCACTTGGACACCTGCAGGGTTTGATCCAAAAGTACCCCAGTCCCAGTCATGGCCCAGTAAGTGGTTAACTCTTGATTTCTGTTTTAAATAAAACACCTTGGAGGTTGGCACCTCCACATCTGGAATGGCAGCTGCCAACATTTTTTATTTTATGGACGGTGTTGTAAGGGATGGGAAAGGCCTTGCACTGTTCCACACTGCCCTTGCATTCACACTGCTGACATGGTTTGCTGTGCTGCTTGCATTTCCCTGTTTCCTCAGTTCTTAACGGGAGCTTGCTCTTCCCAGGATTGCTGACCTGCACACTCCTCAGGAGCGGGTCCTGCAAGGATCAGCTGATCCTTTCCTGGGTAGTGGGGTCATGGAGGCACCTTGTATGCAGAACTCGAGTTCATGCTCCCTCCTGCTCTCAGGTAATGATTTCCTGCCTGCTGGAGTGTGTTCTGAGAGCAGGCAGCTGCCTCCACTACTCAGTGCCCCAGGGGTGACTGCTTCCAGAAGCAGGATATGTTAATTGTAGAGCTGAGCATGGATTTGTCACAGAATAAAGTTCTGGGTGGTCACAGGAGGCTGCAGAAGTTGCTGCTGTTGGCTGACATTGGGTGTGGGCCTTCGAGCAGAGGCAGCTGTGTGTCCTGTTCAGGGAGAAGATGGAGCTGAAGGAGCCTCTCTCCATGTCTGCACTGGACACACTGAAGCCTGCCTCCACATAAACATGTAGGAAAGTGGTTGTGGAACTGAGGATTTCATAGTCAAGGGCTGAGAAGCAACAGTTCAGCTTTTAAATATGAAGTTATATCTTTCTTCTCATGCCTTAAAATAGAGAAAAATATATATTTATGCAACCATGTGGGCTTTGCATCTGGATATCTATCCTTAAGGAATATTTCATCCAGAAGGAGATTCTGCATCTAGATGTCTATCCCTAAGAAATACCTCATCCACACAGAGATCCTGGGCTATAATTGAACATTGTTTGAAAGCTGGCAAGAAGTCAGGAGTGTGATGATTTTAGAGCGATGTTTGAGGTCACAGGCTGTAATTTGTGTGCTCTTTCTGAGGGAAATTTATTGGGTACTGAAAACATTAACATTGACAGTAACTTGCAGAAAAGAGAGATCCTTGCAGCATGGAAAAATTCTTGGAACTGAGCTCTTCTACCCACCCTTAATCTTGGAAAGATGGGGTAAGTCTTGTGCTTGAAGCAAATAACATCCCTAGAGTCTGTAGTCTGGAAAACCAGGATTTTTTAACCAGTCTGAGTATTGTAAACAAGATTGGAATTGGTGGGATAGGAATAAAAATTGGGTTTTAATGTTGACTGCGTGTGCCCTGTGTGCTATTATGTCCTTGGCTGTGGTGGTGAGAAAAGATAAACATGAGTTGACTGTGGCTGATCTTTATGCTGATCATTTAACATAATTCCCAAGGGCTGAAGCACCAGTAAAAACTTGAAAGGAGAGGCTGTAATGAGAAAAATGACTGCTTGAGGCTCTCATCTGCTGCAGTGCATTTATTTCTTGTGTAATAAAGACCATTTGTCAAATGAACCTTGTGTGGGGTCACTTCGTGTTCGTTTGTGCTTACAAATGAGTAAACCTGGCCAGGTCTTGGATTATCCTGCTAGCTGTGGAGGTGATGGGATCTAGACCAGACCTTCCATGACTGATGTGATATCACTGATGTGATAAACTCAGCAGCAGCTGAAAGAATTGATGGGCTTCTGTGCCAAAGTGCTGGTGGGATTTTCCATCTCTGGATCTTTGGCATTTTAATTTGGAAACTAAAGGAAACAACCACCTCGGCTTACTGGGGGGCTTCCTCTTGCATTTTTGGAAGCTCCCTGCCCAGAGCCTGGCTCCCCACAGCCATTCCCATCTCCCTGC
>CM031871.1:13924057-14154420 GCA_018697195.1 Certhia americana
TGCTGGGCACTCTGCAGCATGCTGTTTGCTCCCTGCTCCCATCCAGGCGATGCAGCAGGAGCAGGTTGCCCTCTCCTGGCACGCTGCTTCCATGGATTCCTGGCTGCCTTCGGAGCTCCGTGTGCTGTGAGGTTTCCCAGCTCCTGCAGAAGCCCGGGGAGAGCCCGGCCTTGGAGGCACCGAGATGATTTGCTGCCTGTGCTTGACTTTGCAACTGGCCTTTAATGGATGTCTTGGAAAAGAGGGATTTGCTGGCCAGACCTGCTTGGACACTGCAGTAGGGCAGTGAGATTCGTCTTTTCCGTGGGGAAGAGCTGCTCCTCCTCTCGCAGCATTCCAGCCCCTTTCCCAACCCCAGACAGAGCCCTCAGGCTGCTCACAGCATGTGGGGAGCCCCAAATTCCTCTGCACCAGCATTCCGGGCTGGAAGTGGCTCATCCAGCTGGGCTGTGCTGGCACCTTGTGGTGATTGTGCCCCTGCAGCGCCTTGGCTCCTCCCTGTGCTGGAATCTGGTGCCAGCAGGGGCTCCTTTGGGGTATTTCCCCGGATGCACTTGGGAAATTTAGAATTCTTGAAGAGTTTTAGGAGTCTTTAAGCTAAAATTGTTACTCAAGATCAACTTGCAGAGGATATAATGCCATATTTATTCTGCTCAGCTTTTTATTTTATTTGAGGAAAATCTCTCTTGTGTAATAACTTGGAGCCTCCTCCCTTGGCTCCATTGGTGAGGGGTGGGATGGGATTCATGGAATGCTGCTACATCTGGGAGGTCTACTGAGGGTCTTGGCCCTGCTGGGCTGAGGACATTTGGTGCCCTGGGTGGGCTCAGCAGCTTCTCCTGCAGGAGCCCTGTCCTGGGACAAGTGTGAGCAGAGATCCAGCTCCAGCTTCCCCTGGGAGGCTGTGCTGGAGGTGAAACACAAACCTAGCGTGGAGTGCAGAGCTACTTCTCCAAGGATGGATGCAGCACCAGAGCCTGCCATTTCCATGGAAAATGACTTCTCATGGTGCTGTAATAACATCATGTTGGCAGGGACGCTGCTCCTGGAGATGGATAACCAGGGAGTTTTGACCTCAGTTATTAGATTTGTAGCTTCAACTAAAAATTTAGCTCTAAGGAGTGTTTCCAATTTAAAATGAGTCTCCTCAGGGAGCAGCTCTCCCTCTGGCAGTAACTCATTCATGAGGAACTCAAATATTCATTTACAGTTAAAGCTGGGCAAGGGAAGGGAAAACAAAGAGGACTGAAGGCATGACAAGATGATAAACACCCAATTTGGGATTCTCGCTGAAATATGCTGGTAGGAGCTTAAACTGCTGCCAGTGCCTCACTGAGGGATGTGGTGGGTGTTGGATTTAGGAGCACAGTGGTGACAGAGGCACACTGGGTTATCCCTCAGCTCCTGACAGGATGGAGGGAGGAAGGGCTGAACCCTTGGATGCAGATGGCAGCATCAGGAAGGATCTGATGCTGTAAGGTGCTGACACTGACTTGGGAGAAGATGGAGGGGTACAAAAGCTGTTAATCCTTTTTAAATAGGGTCCTGGCTGCTGCAGGTAGAGGTTTTCCATCCATGGAGGTTGGTTTATGAAGAGGAAGTTCAGGCTGGATATCAAGAAAAATTTCTATCAGAGAAAGTGTTGTTAAATACTGGAAGGGGCTGCCCAGGGTGGTTTGGGTCCTTGTCTCTGGAATGTCCAAGGAGCAACTGGACGTGGCACTCAGTGCTCTGGGTTGGGGACAAGGTGGGCATTGGGCACAGCTGGGACTCAATGGCCTGGAAGCGTTTTTCCAGCCTCAGGGATCCTGGGATTGTGTGGGGTGAGGTTGGTGCTGCCAGGTTCAGAGCTGTGACCTGCAGCCAGCCCATGAGCACAGCCAGTGTCACTATTCCCTCTTCCCAGAAATGGTGCAGGGTGCTTGTTCCTGGCAAGATTCGCTGCTGGAGAGTGCAGCTCATTCCCATGGAGAGCGAGGCAGGCAGTGCTGCCATCCCAGGGCACTCAGCTACCTTCATGCTGCATGGGGAGGATTGGGAGAGGGCTCCTGCCTGAATGGAATTCCTGCAGACTGCAGGGAATGATGGGCTCTGGATCTCTGTGTGACTGGCTCTGGAATTCCCAGCTGAGCCACTTCTCTCCTCCTTCTGATGCTCTGTTGGTTATAAGGCAGCTCAAGTGGCCCCTCCCTTCCCTCTCTGCCCTGGGGAGCTTGACCCAGAGCAGCTTTTTCCTGCTCCCTTTCCCTCCTTGGCATCTTGTCAGTAAGCAGTGCAGAAGAGATGTGCTGGAGGGAAAATGTCTGGCTTTAAACAAGGAAAGGAATAAAAAAGCCCTCAAATTCCCTCCAAGTTCTGTCTCTGCTCTCCAGCCCCTGGCTGCAGGATGGGGCTTCTGGATGAACCAAGTTCCTCCAGCAATCTAGGAGCAGAACTGTTGGAGAGTGATGGAAAACTCATGTATGAGCTCTCCCAACTGCCTATTTTACACTAAAACAAGGATTATTTTTGTTATTCCACTGATTTCCTTCACGAGGGTGAACTGTGTAACTGAAGAATCCAACATTTCCATAGCACACAAACCCACCATGGGATTCAGTATCACCAAGGTGGGGCAGATGGGAGTTCCTCACACTCCAGCAGCATTTATGAGAGGAATAAAATAAATGGAGTCAGGAGAAAAGTGTTAAAAAATCTCCAGTTGTTGGGCAAAGCTGTTGAAGAGCCTTCAGAGAGCTGTTCCTCTGGAGACAGCTTTTGTGGTTGACCTTGGACCATGTTGGATTCTGGGCATCCCTGGGTTGAGATTTGCAGCCTGGAGATGGAGTTTAAACTGCTCAGGACCTGCAGTGGTGTTTCTTGGTGATATCCAGGAGCTGGAGGTTTTTCTTTACTTTTTACTATGTAAATAATTCTTTCTTTGATTCACACAGAGCAGGAGAGAAGATCCAGTGTTATCTCCTTGCCCAGAGAAGGTTTAAAGTGCTGAATAGGTTTCCTTTTGGAAGTCCTAAAAATTTTCTGATAATGTAGGCACAGGGAGATTGGCTTTTCCTGGGATGGAGGAGAAGACCGGGTAGGGTTGGAGAAGAGGCACAGGTTGCCCAGGGAGTTTGTGGATTCCCCTGGATCCCTGGAAGTGTCCCAGACCAGGCTGGATGTAGCTTGGAAAATCCTGGGATACTGAAGGGTGTCCCTGCCCATGGCAGGGGGTGGGAATGGATGGGCTTTAAGGTCCCTTCCCACCCAGATTATTCCATGATTCTGTGATATTTAGGACACATTCACTTCTGTGTATGTGTGATTTTATGTGGGGTGGTTTTGGACATCATGCTTTAAACAGGCAGCAGGAATTTGGGGAGTTGAGGTGGGTTGGACCCACCTCTCTAGGAAACACTTAAAAGATTCAAATTTTGTTAAAAGTCCCAAAAGCAGCAGAGGTTGAAGATGCGTTGAGTGTTTTCCAATAGAGTGAAGATTTTTGCAGAGCGAAGTGGCCACTTCTCCTTTGTGTCTGCAGGGGGCAGAGACAAACCCTGCAGTTGGAGCAGGGAGATAATTTGAGGGTTGGGAATAACTCTGCCTACAAAACACAACAATCCCAAAGCAGGAACACCTGGAATCAGCACAGCTGTTTTATTTTGGACTATTTGGGCATTTCTGAAAAGAGTATTTCAAGGCAACATTGGAAAAGAGTATTTCAAGGTGATACTGCATTATATACAGTAAATTACTATATTTAATATCTCCTGTTTAATGTATTATAAGGTATTTCAGTGCAGGCACAAGCTCCCAGAATTATTTTAGGTGGTTTTATCACCATAAGATTTGAAGCAAGGGCTTGAAATTGGGCAAGGAATGTCTGTGTCACCCTTGATGTGCAGCTCTGCCCTGATGTGCTCCAGAGAAGACCCCAAAAAGGGGCTGGTTTTGGGCTTTTCCACTGGAAACTTGTCAAAGGTGAAATTTCCCAAGTTTTGTTTTATCTGAGCCTTTTTTCCGTGTGCTGGTGGTGCCTCGGAAGCTGACCTGGAGCAAAGACAGAGCAAAAGGATAAAGTAGGGATTTATTAAAAGGCCCCAGTGGATGCACCCCAGGCAGTGCCTACACCCAGGGGGAGCCCCCAAATGGTCACAGAAGGGACACCCGGTCCATTTTGATAAGTTGGTCCATCAGCACATTGGAGTTAATTGTCCAATTCCAGCTCCAAATTAGGAAGCTCCGTCCTCCTTGTTCTTCTCTCTTCACTTCACCCTTGGTTTTGCTCTTGGGTTTGAAATTTGTATGGGTTGTTCTTGGTGCCAAACTAGGACAGGAATTGTTTTGTCTCCCTACTCTGCGAAGAGAGCTCACCAACACTTAATGTGAAACCCAGAACCACACAATAAAACAGCACAGAATCTGAGAAATAGAAAAGCTAAAACTTAAGGCATCACTGGGGCAGCGCAGCTGCTGTGAGTGAGGTGCAGGAGAGGGAGGAGGAGGAGGAGGAGGAGAAGGAGGAGGAGGCACTCCCAGCCCTGAGCATGTGGAATGAGAGCTGCGGAGAGGGGACGGGAAGGGAAGGAATGAGGATATGGAGCCTGCGGAGAGCATCCCGGGGGGAGGCTGGCCCGGGGTCAGAGCCACCCGGCAGTGATCCCACACCCCCTGTCCCTGCCTCCCCTCCGGAGCGCTGGATGAGGAAGAGGTGCTGTGGGAAACGCAGTATGTAATTCCTGAAATCCAGCCTGGGGGAGGCAGGAGGGGAGCTGAGCTTTCTGGGTTCAGCGTGTGCGGCTGGGCTCCTTTCGGGTGTGCAGTGGGTTTGGAAGCGTTTTGGAGAGCCCCTGGAGTTGGTCAGACACTGGACTGAGTGAGAGACTGAGTAGTCTCCAGAGGGTCCCTGTGTGGGGCAGCCCTTCCTCCCACCCTGCCCCGTGCTCAGGCTGGATGGGGCTTGGAGCAACCCCATGGGGCTGGAATGAGATGGCATTTAAGGTCCCTTCCCACCCTACCCATTCCATGATTCTGCTTGGTGCAGGGAACCTCTGAATCAGGGAGAAGTTACTGTAACTGCTCCAAATAAAACATTTCCAATCGATTTTAATGGATGAGCTGGAGTTTGAGGTGGTTTGGTCCCACTAATCCTGGCAGGGCTTTGTAACGATCACCTGATGTTTTTATCAGTTGTTTTGGGAGGTGGATGTGGCAGAGCTGTAAAGATACTAGAAAATTAGGGATTATGGAGGCTCTCAAGATTAACTGGATAATGATAAAGGAGATGTCAGGCTGAAGAGTGCAGCAACTGCAGCTGAGAGTGTTGTTGGGAGCACTCAGGAACGGGAAAACAGAATTCTTGAAGTTCTCCAGTTTGTTTTGGAATTTCATCAAACTTGAGAAAGAAGTCAGACTAAACCCAAACTGCAGCCATCCTCTGACCTACCCATCTTTTTTTCTTCCAGGCAAAATATTTAGAAGGTAGAAGTTGCATTTTTAAATGGCTTTTTTAATTTGATGCAGTTTCTGGAAGATGAATGGTCTGGTGTTGCTGGAAGATCTGTGGTCTGGGAGTGTGTTGTGGGGTGCTGTGATGAGATGGACGGTGTCCTCCTGGTTCTCCTCATTCACTGTGTTTATCCCAGCCTTTCCCTGGCCCCTCATCCAGCCCTGGGTGTTCCACACCCTCACTCCTGTTCCCACCAGAGTCACCTCCTGAGTTTCAGTTGCTCAGCAAGAAGTGACAGTACAATTCCAATTACAATTCCAGCATTTCCCATGGAAAGAAAGGAGAAAGCTCATCCTGACACAGAGCAGCAGAGCAGGGAGCCTTTCCCAGGCACCTTCTGCTATTCCTGGGACCCAGGTAACTCTTGATTTGCAGCAGAACAAACTAAATCCAGGGATAAACCTGCAATCTGTTGATAAACAGGGAACTTCAGGACTTATTTCCAAATGTTCAGAAGAGTGACTGCAGGTGCGACTTAAATATTGGCAGGATGAGACTGGGGGCAGCTGGCAGAAAAGATGCAGAGCTGTGGCAGTTTGGGGATGTGATCCTTATGGAGAGGGTTTTTTTTTTTTTCCATGGTCCTGGCTTGGTTTCCTGCAGCAGGAGTGGAGCTGAGTTGTGTGTCCTCTGTCCCTGCTGATCAGGGGTTGGAAATGAGGGTATAATACAGAATATAAATGTGTGTGTGTGTCTGTGTATGTATGGCCCTGTATAGGTATTAACTCTGGTCTCAGTGTCAAAACCCAGATCCTGCCTCCAGCTGGTCCTCGGATCTGATATCAGAGCTGGAAACGCTAGTTTTGAGCTAAATCCATCAAGAACTGCCTCTCCTCTCCAATTAAAAATCCAATCTCTTGTGGTGGTCATTTTCCTCCTAAGAACTGCCAATTCTTACCTAAACCATCAATAGATATGTTAGTATTTTAATAAAATCTTTGTGTGTACATGCACTGCCAGCATTATTTTCCCTGGCTTGAATGCACAGAGTAAAGATAGTGTGATCGGCTGAATTTCTCCTTTTTCCACCCGAAATTCTTAAAAACTTAAATGCGAATGTTTCCTTCTTGCTGTAAAATCCTTGTCATCCAGCTGGAGTGGGGAAAAAATGATCAAATGCAAACTGTTAATCCATGTGGGTCCTGGAGGTTCCCAATTCTCACTCAATGCTCTGGGTCCCGCTGCACACGCAGCAGCTCCAGGCTACAGCTGCTGGGCTCTGAATTGGGATTTATACTGCATTTTCCCACCGGAATTACTCATTCCCTCAAGACTGGGAAAATTAAAGCTGGGAAAATCCAATGGTTTTGGAATGGAGGGGCGAGAAAATGGATCTCAGGGAGGACAGGGCTGGAGGAGCCTGTGGGGATTTGTTACGGAACTGTTGGGGGATGTGGAAAGTGGCCGAGCGACAAAAATGGATAATGGACTTTCTGATAAAAAAAGAGAAGAATTTTGATCTTTATTTTAAGCCAATGTCCTAAAAATAACCTCCAGCAGCATTTAAAGGGACAAGCTTCCAAATCTCTCCCTCCCTCCCCAAAAAACCAGCATCCCTCTGGGTTTGGGGCTGGGTATCCGAGAGCACCGCTCCGAGCCGGCCCCAGCCGAACCTCCCCGGGCTGGGGCTGCTGGGGGCGTTTGGATCCCGTTTTTTTTGGGAGGATGAGGCGATTTTCCGGCAGGGATGGAGTTAAGGGCTGCTCCGTGGTGCATGCTGGTACGAGGCTGGTTTGATGATGGAGCCGTAGTGCCCTGCTACCGGCATGTGCCGGGAATGAATGATGGGAAGTGTGGCACTGGAATAAGGACATTGCCCTGGGCCGGTGTCTCTTCATTCCTGTGGGTTTTCCTCTATCCTAAAGCTCCCAGCCATGTAGGAGGCAGCCTCGGCGAGAGCGATCCCGCGGTGGGGATGAAGGGTAGGGGCTGCTGGGAGACAGGATCCCTCCGCTCCTTCTGCAACGCCGGCTGTCTGAATAAATTCCACAAGGGTTAGTGGCCTTCCCGGCGTTCTGGATGGATCCCTGGGGCTTCCCGGCTGTGCTGGGGAGCGATGGACGGGCTGCTCTGCTGGGCTGTCTGCCCGGGGTGGGGAGGGGGTGTTCGACCCCACACCGAGGAATATTAGGAATGCACGTGTGGAATCTGCGCTGCAGGCATCACGTGCTCCAGCCCTGCTGGCTTTGGTTGGAGATGGACAAAGTGTGGGGCTCCTGATTTATCAGGTGTTTAAAAAATCCAGATTGACTCAGTTTTAATACAAAACCCCCTTAAATTTGCTGATAATTTGTTCTTTTTGGGCACTTGTAATTGAACAGGGTATTGGTCTGTTTGCCATGGCTAAATCAGTCCCTGTGTTGGTGTCAGGATGTATATTTTTTTAGTTCTAAGCCAGATTCCTTTGGTGTTGAGATGGAATTAGAGCGTTGCTGTGTTGGTCCTGTGCTAGTCCCTGCCCACGCTGTGGTGAGAGGCAGAGATGTTCTTCAGGAACACTGAGCTGTGATTTAAGGTGTGCACTAAAATATCCCATCTGTTACTGTCCTCTGTGTTATTCCAGGTGTTTCCCAGTAGAGCTCAGTGCTGGGTGTGGAGTAGCACTGTCCTTTATGGGATAAAGGATGCTCTGCCCAAATCTGCACTGGTTTGAAGCAGATATCCCCATTTTGGTGTTTTTTTCTGAGTGGGATGAAGCAGGAAAAGGCTGGGGGTGGGTCCTGCCTTTCAGTTCAACTTTTGTGTGGCTTTGTGGCAGCACAAGAATTCATGGAAGTGTTCGAGGCCAGGTTGGATGGGACTTAGAGCACCCTGGGACAGTGGAAGGTGTCCCTGCCTATGGCAGGGGGTGGGACTGGATGAGTTTTAAGGTCATTCCCAGCCCAACCCATTCCAGGATTCATCAGTGGAGGGGCTGAACAGAAATCTGGTGTCTCACAGTGAAAATTCATGGTGAGAAATGAGGATTTGCAGGATGTTCTTTGCTTTCCTTGCAGACCAGAGACAGCTCCCCTGATCCTGGGCACTGGCAGCTCCTCACATCCTGTGTTTTATTTCTATCCCTGCTGTGTTCCAAATGTCTGCCTGCAGGAACCTGGGGACACCTGGTGATTCACACCTGGGCCTTGGGATGGTCAAATCCCAATGATGTAGTTTGGGATAATGGCAGGACAAGGCAGAATGGCTTCCTACTGCCAGAGGGCAGGGATGGATGGGATATTGGGAAGGAATTGTTCCCTGTAAGGGTGGGCAGGCCCTGGCACAGGGTGCCCAGAGCAGCTGTGGCTGCCCCTGGATCCCTGGCAGTGTCCAAGGTCAGGTTGGACATTGGGGCTTGGAGCAGCCTGAGACAGTGGAAGGTGTCCCTGCCCTTGGCAGGGGTGGAATGGGATAGGCTTTGAGGTCCCTTCCCACCCAACCCATTCCATGATCCCATGGTCCTGTGTCACTCTGCTCCCTCTTGTGGTCCTGTTCTGCTCTCTAGCATCATTCACAATGAATTATTTTATCTAAAGGCAATTTCCTTCCCCCAGAAAAGGGTGAGGAAAGGAGGAATACAAATAGGTCAAGTCAAAATTCAAGCAATTGAGGATTTACAGCTGGCTTCAGATGACCACAAAAAAAAAAAAAAAAATCTTTTTTATCAAATCCACATTGTCCCCCTTCCGTTTGCTTTCCTTCTCGAGCTGTTTTTCCAGCTGGGTGACGTAAGGACATGCGTGTTCCAGGAGTTCTGCACAGAGCTTTACATAACAAGGCTTCAGTGGAGAATAAAATGCCCCAAACCAGAATTATTCTCATCAAAAGCTGAAATCAGCCTTGTGTAAAAATTCAGGGGAAGGTGAGTGGTGAGCACTGGAGAAATGGGGAGTGGGCTTGGGAACTGCAGGGAAGAACCTGGGGAGATGTTTCTGAGGGTGTCTGAGGTGAGACTGGGATATTTCCGTGGATGTCCTGCTCTTTTTCTGCCCCCAAAGCATCTTTCCCCCATTTAATGATGGTATTTTGGGAAAGCTTTGCAGTGACATGGAAAAATTTTCCCTGTCTGGTGGGGGAACATCCATTTCACACATGTGGAAGAAATTTGAGAAACCCAGAGGCTTTGGCCCTAGGAAATGACAGGCAAATATTTGTCTTGTTTTAACAGCAAACTGAACCCCACAGCTGGGAAAATGTTGACTTTTAAAACCAATTTACTGTAAAAACTGTGATGTGCAAAGTGTGTCGCTCTGGTAAGCACATTCCCCATTGGAAATGCAATATTTTGGATGGGAAAATACATCCCAGGGAAGCTTTGCTTTTCATTTGGAAATCCTCATGCTGTGACTTTTTTTTGCTACCAAAATTTTGTCCTTAAATCCACTTACCTCCTCAAAAGGAGCTGTCTGAAGTATGTTTAAAATGCTGATGACTTCTAATGAGCAGCCCAGGGAAAAGCTGGGCCTGGCTCTGCTCAGCAGGAGATTCCTTGGGAACAGAAGAGCTCAGCCTGGAGGCTTTGGGTGGCTTTAGGTGTTCCTTTTGTGCTTGTAACATAAAACCAGTTATTGAATCTTCGGGTTGAATGATTCAATGTTCCAGAATGATTGGGTTGGAAGGTGCCTTAAAGCTTCTCCAGTGCCACCCCTGCCTTGGGCAGGGGCACCTTCCATTGTGCCGGGGTGCTTCAAGCCCCAGTGTCCAGCCTGGTCTTGGACACTGCCAGGGATCCCCATCCAAATTGTGCCAGTGCTCTTTTGATTATACAGAAATAAAGGGAGGTGAAGATGGGTTTAAGGAGGTGTTTTGTTCTGTGTTTGTGTGTTAAGGGGCTGGTCTGGTTCAGTCAGAGCCAAGGGGATCTTGGGTTTTGGGTTCATGGCCAAATTAAGGGGGAAGGATTGTGGTGCTGAAGTCTTTAGAGGAAGAGGAATGCAGGCACTTAACGTGCTGTGCACAGAAAGGTCTGTGGGTAGCTTACAGATAAAGATAATTAGCTTATCATTAGTTAATTTCGAGGATCTCAAAGCTCTCACCAGTAGAAGCAGCGCTGTTCCTGCTTTCAGAGGGCATTTCCATCAGGAATTTCCCTCTCTGGCTCCATGCTGTGTGCTTGGTGCTGGGTTTCTTACCGTGCCCAAATGCAATATATCATTAATATCTGGTGGTGATATGGACAGTTATCCTCAAAGCAATGTCAGATCCTGGGCTTCACCTGGCCCACGGCATCAGCACACAGAGGGGACCATAAAATAGATGGAAAAATGCATTTCTCTCCCTACAGACATGCAGACTGTATTTATTACATGGCCCAGCTAGGAACCATTTAAATGAGTGTTTAAAGTCTGCCTAGGAATGAGCTGGATTAAATTTCCAGGAGGACCAAGCACATGTGGCTGCTGGAGCATTGATGATGGACAGGCTGTATCCTGCTCCTGGAGCAGATGAGTTGGTTCAGCCTTTCTCCAGATTTATTCAGAAATTTCTTGAGCTGGGGAGCTCTTTCCTGATAGTTTTGGCATGAGGAGGTGCTGAAACCATCGATTGCATCCTGGTTCCTCTGCTCCTGGGTTAAGAGTCTGGAGTTTGGGCTGACGCTGTGCCTGGCTGGAGCTGCTGGGAAACTGGAGGTGTTTTGTTGCAGCTTTAGCAGTTGTGGCTGCTGATTTATTTGTGAAAAGCACTTAAAATCTGTAATCAGGGCTGGTGGAGTCACCTCGTTTAAAATAAAGCCTGCATGAGTCATGGGTCACACACAGGGTGCATTCAAATGGGGCCCTGCCTGGTTTCCTTTGCTGTGGATGGTTTTTCCAGGTGAAATAACAATGTAGGAATGTCCATCACGATCTTTGGAGGCATTTCATGTTGTGGAATCCTTTCATTTCAAGAAGTGGGAGCGCAGTGGGAGCTGGGATTTCCAGGTCAGAAGTGGAAGGAAACCACCCCCCCATGACTGCACTTGACCCCCAGGGCTGGTGGAGGTGGATTTGGAGGTATTTGTGTGCACTGAGCTATGCCAGGGGAAATTCAGGCTGGAGATCAGGACAAGGTTCTTCCCCCAGAGGGTGCTGGGCACTGCCCAGGCTGCCCAGGGAATGGGCACGGCCCCGAGGCTGCCAGAGCTCCAGGAGTGTTTGGACAGCACTGCCAGGGATGGCCAGGGTGGGATTGTTGGGGGGTCTGGGCAGGGATAGGGGTTGGGCTGGATGATCCCTGTGGGACAGCTTGGTATTCCGTGATTCTATTCCTGATTCTCACTGGGATGAGCTCGTAGGGCAGTGAGTGTCCGTGGGGCCATCAGGGAATGTCGCAGTGCCCGGAGCTGGCCAAGCCCGTCTGTCACAGCAGGGAGCCCTCAATGCTCAGTAAAGCAGCAGATCATGTGCAGAGGGCAGGGAATGTTCATTTTCTTTCCAAATGATGCCCTCTCTGCCCTGTTCCCTTTAATTTTTAGCAGTTGTGAAGGTGGATTCCCACCCATGAGCACATGGCTCGGCTGGGAGAGGATGCAACCCAAGGATGTGCAGGTGCCACAGAAATGGTTTAGGGACACGGTTTAGAGTTGGGCCTGGAGGTGTTGGAGGTTAATGGTTGGACTTGATGAGCTTAGTGGACTTTTCCAACCCAAATAATCCTGGGATTCTGTGACATGGATGCACTGGGAGCTCCTGGTGCGGGCACAAGGCAGGAGCTGCTCTGCATCTCGGAGCTGATGAGCAGCAATCACTAATAACAGGAGTTTATTAGCTGTATCTTAATTACAAAGCACAGTAATTAGGGAGGAAGTGGCCATCTTGACAGCCTGATGGTGTTAATTAGAGACCAGAACACTCTTATGGAATTGGAAGGGAGATGAACTCCCAGCTCCATCAAACAGCTCTGCAAATAGAGGACCTGGCTGCGGCAGGAGTGAATTTCTTTATTTCTTTTCCCTTTTTTTTCCTGATCTGTCTACACTGACAGCCAGCACAGAACTTCCGGGGGAGACTGTGCAGCATGGAGTGCCCTTTTCCCTGTCTGTGCCGAGCTGCTGAGAGATTCCCAGGGATGGATTGGTTGTTCTGAGGAGCTTTTGGCAGTAAATCATTAACAGGAGCTGCTGTGCAGGGAGCAGAGCCTGGCCTGGCCTCAGCCCTTGCTGCTCTGTGTCCTGCTGCTGAAGCAGCTGCCAGTGCTGCTGTGCTGCTGCTTCCTACAGGGATCAAACCTGGAGTAACGTGTGCTCCAACAGCAGGAACTGAGCCTGCCAGGAGGGGGCTTGGGCTTGTCCTGGCTGTAAAGGAGGAGGGTGCCAGGCATGGGGCCCGTGTGGGATGGTCCATGGCTCACCACAGGCAGTGGAGCTGTGATTTTGTGCTCTAACCTGGGACATGTGACAGTGCCCTGACCTTGGGGGACAGGTCTGTTATCCTGCGACACCCATGAAATCAGGGGAAGTGACCTGGGTTTAGAGGGGCTAAGCTGCTGGTGGGAAGAGCTGGTAGGAGATGCTGGTGACAGTGGCTGGACATGAGCCCAGGGGTGCCCAGGTGGCCAAGAGGCCAAGGACACCTGGGCTGTGCCAGCCCTGGGGTGGCAGCAGGAGCAGGGCAGTGCCTGTCCCCTGTGCTGGCACTGCTGAGGCACCTCCAGTGCTGGGGCAGCTCTGGGACCCTCCTGACAGGAGAGACCTGGAGGGGCTGGAACATGGCCAGGGAAGGGAACAGAGCTGGGGAAGGGAATGGAGACTCAGGAGAGGCTGAGGGAGCTGGGAAAGGGGCTCAGCCTGGAGAAAAGGAGGCTCAGGGGGGACCTTGTGGCTCTGCACAACTCCCTGACAGGAGGGGACAGCCAGGGGAGGTCAGGCTCTGCTCCCAGGAAACAGGGACAGGAGGAGAGGGAACAGCCTCAAGTTGTGCCAGAGGAGCTTCAGGTTGGCTATTGAGAAAATTCCTTCACGGAGAGACAGTCAGGGTTGGAGTCCCCATTCCTGGATGTGTCCAAGGAAGGCCTGGATGTGGCACTGAGTGCTCTCGCTTGGTGATAAGTTGGGGATTGGGCACAGCTTGGGCTTTATGGGCTTGTAGGCTTTTCCTTTCTGTGAGTTCTGAGGGAGCAGGATTGTAATCCAAAGGCAAATGGGATGTAAGTTGGATGCTTCTGTGGGGCTGCTGCTGCCCCACTGCCATCCTCCCTGAGTCTGAGGCTCTTGGCAGAGCAGGGGGGCTGGGAGGCTCCCGGGTCCCTGCTGTGCCTTTGGCATGTTCTGACCTTCGGGAATCGGAGGATGGTGGAAAACTGACACCCCTGGATCCTCTTACCCCGGGTAAGCTGAGCCTGGCAGCTCAGGAGGGTTTCAGTGCCCATCAGGACATGTCTCCATCTCCGTGTCTGCACTGCAGCTCAGCCTGGATGCTTCTCCAAAGCCTGGGATGAGCTGAGCTTGGGGCCTGCAGGGATGTGCTGAGCCCTGATCCTGAGGCAGGGGACACATTAGCTGCTGGATTTGGGAGAAGGAAGGCTCAGGTGCTCTCTCTGAGCTACTCTGGATGGCTCAGCAGCAGTTTGGGATGGGCTGTCCGTGTCCCAGCAGGATTTTGGAGTGATGGGGCTTTCTGCAAGGTCACCATAGCTCCCAGAGTCATGGAATGGGTTGGGTGGGAAGGGATGTTAAAGCTCCTCCGGTGCCATCTCTGCCATGGCAGGGACACTGTTGTCCTGGTGCTGCTGTGTTTTGCTGTTCCCCTGTGATCCTGCACAGCCGTGGCTGTGACACGGCTGCCTCCCGCTCCCTCTGCTCCCCCTCCCTGGGGGTGAGGGCCCTTGTCATCCATCTCCTTCTTCACAGGGTTAGTGAGCAAGGACAGAGCTGACAGGAGTGTAGGAGTGTCCTTTGCATGTCTCCCACTGCTTTCCGTGAGCGGGAGGAAGCCTGGGGCAGGATGTGTGTTCCCTGCTGATGGAAGACTTCCAGAAAATAAAAGAAGCTCCTGGTAAAAACATAAAATAAACAAGTCCTGGGCCAGCTTCATTATGGTGACCCCCTGGGAGTGGTCCTGGGTACACCAAGGATGATGTTATCCTCAGGGATGGGAGCTCCTGGGAGCTTTCCAAGGCTTCCCAAGTCTCCTTCCCTGATGCATGTCAGGGGAAGCAGCTGCCCATCTGTGAGCTCCCCTCCTTGCCCTGCTGACATTGGAGATGGACCTGGGGCTGGAAAATGTTTAAGCATCATAAAAAATGGATGTTCAGTGATGCAGGAGGAGACATCCAAGACCTGTGATGGTGTCGGTAGCAGCGTGCCAGGGTTTGCTGTTTTCTGTGGAAGAGCAGGGTGTCACCCCCCAGCTGTGACAGTGCTCACTTCTGTGAGTCTCTGCTCTGAAAAAAACCTCATTTCCTGCAAAATATTTGGATTTTAGTTATTTCTTACCTTTTGTGGAATTGTTCCTGACTAAGGAAGCTGCTTATGCCTGGCCCGGTGTCCTGCTCCTGCCTGTCACCCTTCCTCGGGGACTTCTTGTCCCCAAGCTCATGGTGCCACTGTAAAGGAAGGGAGGTGAACTCCTTGTGGCAGCTGCTCCGTTTCAGTGTGGGGGAGTGGTGCAAATCCATAGTAATCACTGCATGCTGAAGCATGCGGTGACTAAATGAACAGAAACAATTCATTAACAAGTTTTGTACATTTTCTGACTTGCTTTGGACAAGAATAAGTGACTGAATTATTTATGATGCCACTTGTGTCCACGGGCTAAATATATTCCCTTGGAGATGGTCCTGGAGCTGCAGGCAGGGCAAGTCCTCCCTGCTGGGATGTCTGAGGTCAGTTGTGGGCTGTGAATTCAGAGGGTACAGGGAAATAAGAGCAGGGATTGGTGAAGGGCAAATGGGAGATGTTCAGCTGGATGTGGATCTTTCAGAGGCTCAGAAAGGGACACAGAGGTCTGTGTCTGCTGATAGGGATCTATCCAGGGATGAGAAATGCTTTCACAAGCAGTTTGGGGAGTGGCTGCTGGGGAGGGTAACTGGATATCCAGGCTGACTGCAGGATTTTGGAGTGATGGGGCTTTCTGCAAGGTCACCATAGCTCCCAGAGTCATGGAATGGGTTGGGTGGGAAGGGATGTTAAAGCTCATCCGGTGCCATCTTTGCCATGGCAGGGACACCTTCCACTGTCCCAGGCTGCTCCAAACCTTGTCCAACCTGGCCTTGGACACTGCCAGAGATCCAGGGGCAGCCACAGCTGCTCTGGCCACCCTGTGCCAGGGCATGCCCACCCTCACAGGGGACATTTCCTTCCCAATATCCCATCTCTCCCTGCCCTCTGGCAGTGGGAAGCCATTCCCTGTGTGCTGTCCCTCCAGGCCCCTTGTCCCCAGTCCCTCCCCAGCTCCCTGGAGCCTCTTTGGGCACTGGCAGGGACTGCTGGGATCCCTGAACATTTCCTGGGCTTGCAGAGGAAATGAGGAGCTGAAGGTGATGCTGCAGGCACTGGAGCTGTGTGCTTGCCTCTTGCCAGTGGGGCCAGTCCCAGCTTCTCCCGCAGGGATTCCTGGCAGGGAAGAATTTTCCAGGCGTGACAAGAGGCACTCACTGTCCCTGGCCCCAGCTCTGCACCCAGAATTGCTCCTGGAGTTCAGCACTTTGTGTGTCACTACTGTTCTGAGCTGGAGAATGAAAAAGTTTCTATTTTTATCAAGTCATTATTTTAAATTTTTTTGATTTTCTTTCCTGTCGATGAGCTGTGCTGCTGACCCCCCAATTATCTGCTAATGAGCCGTTATTTCCCTGTAATCACTCCTTTCCCTCCATGGTTTTGCTCATTGCTATTCTCAAGTGCCCGAAGGGGACAGGAGGGACATTTGGCTGTGTCCAACAGGACTAACTGTGACTCTCCAGTGCTCCCACAAAAGCATCAGCTGAGTTCATTTTATCTCCTCTCGTGTTCCCTTCCAGCTCTGCCCCTCCGTCCATGAGTTTCCTGTTCAGGAGGTTTCAGGGCTGGATCCATACTTCTCTGTAGGGCTTCTCATCTTCTTATCCTGTTAGAAATAGGGAACAGAGTATTGTAGTCAAAAGGCAGAGCAAAAACCCAACCACCAATCCTCCACCTCCTCCATAAGCCAGCAAAGTGGCATCTTGCAAAGCTCTCTTGGCTCGTCCTGAGAAGTTTTGGAAAGATTGTGAAGAAATCCACTGCAAAGACTTGTGGAAACAGCTCTGATGCCTGCCGGTGTTTCAGCCCACGTACATATGTATGTATGTATATATATATATATATATATATATATATATATATATATATATATATAATCGCAGAATGGTTTTTAGGTTGGAAAAGCCCCTTGAGAGCATCAAGTCCAACTGTTCCCCTAGGACTGCCAAGGCCACCACTGACCCCTGTTCCCAAGTGCCACATCCACATGGCTGTTAAATCTCTCCGGGGTGGGGATCCACCCCTGTCCTGGGCAGCTGTGTCAGTGCCTGACCACCCTTTCCATAAAGAAATTTTCCCGAAATCCACCCTGACCCTCCCCTGGCCCAGCCTGAGGCCATTCCCTCTCCTCCTGTCCCTGTTCCCTGGCAGCAGAGCCCGACCCCCCTGGCTGTCCCCTCCTGTCAGGGAGTTGTGCAGAGCCACAAGGTCCCCCCTGATCCTCCTTTTCTCCAGGCTGAGCCCCTTTCCCAGCTTCCTCAGCCTCTCCTGAGTCTCCATTCCCTTCCCCAGCTCCGTTCCCTTCCTTGGACATGCTCCAACCTCTCCAGGTCTCTCCTGCACTGAGGGACACAGGGACACTGCTCTCCACCCGTCAGGGCTCTGTGTGTCACAGCTGCCCCTCTGTAGCTGCTCTGTTTTCCAGCTTTGCTTTCCGAGTATCTCAAGTTGTTCCTTGTGGATTGTCAGAATTTCTCCAGTTGACTTCTCCCACTTCTGCCCAACCCTGTCCTTCCAGTCACTGTCCCTTTGGGATGAGTTTCCAAGCCCTGGTGCCATCAGGGGTGTCCTTTCCTGGGATGCTCTGAGAGTGCAGGATCCCAAACCAGGCATGGACTGGTGAGGACTTTACAGAAATCACCCCATGTCTCAAATTCGCCTTCTCTGTTCCTATAACTCTGAACTCATCTGCTATTTTAGCTTACTTTTAAAAGTTCCATTGGAATTAGTATGGCTTTAGAAGTATGAGGCATGTATTTAGGCATGACCAGTGGCTCCCAGGGCTGCCTGTTGGGTTGGGTCTCTCCACAGATATCACGTGGAGTTTGATTACATCCTGCATTTCATCTCCATTTCTTCAGTGTGTCCATCCTATTTGGAATTTAAACCCTGCCTTTTGGTGTGTTTTAAACTCAACCTGTGTGACTCTGTAGCCTGAATTTCAACTTACTGGGGTTTTTCAGGTGTTTGGGTATTGGGAAAATCCCATTTGTGCCAGGAAATGCATGTCTGCAGGCCAGACAAAGTGCAGCCTGTGCTGCTCAGGATTATTGACAAGGAACATCATCATTTTGTAATTGCAGCAATAAAATGTTCAATAGCTAGTCTGGGAATGCTGCAGTGATGGGAACGGAGATGCTTTGTGCGTTCCCATTGCCCATTTTTTATCCTGCTTATTTTCATAGAATCGTGGAACAATTTGGGCTACACGGGCTTAAAGCCCATCTCCTTCCAACCCTGCCGTGGTCAGGGACACCTGCATCCTAGGATGCTCCAAGCCCCAGTGTCCAACCTGGCCTTGGACACTGCCAGGGATCCAGGGGCAGCCACAGCTGCTCTGGGCACCCTGTGCCAGGACCTGCCCACCCTCCCAGGGAACAATTCCTTCCCAATATCCCATCTCTCCCTGCCCTCTGGCAGTGGGAAGCCATTCCCTGTGTCCTGTCTCTCCATCCCTTGTTCCAAGTCCCTCTCCTGCTCTCCTGGAGCCCCTTTTAGCCCTGAAAGGGGCTCTGAGGTGTCCCTGGAGCCTTCTCCTCTCCAGATGAACACCCCTAGAAGCAGTGGCCTTTGATCTGTGGGTTTGCTCTCTGGAGCCCCATCACCACGTGGGCCCTCCCCACCCACTCCCCTGAATGTGACTTCAGGATATGTCCCAGCTTGTCATGAGCGGCCAATTTTCCCTATTTTTAGGCTCCCATTTGCCAGCACAGCTTTCCCTTTGCATTTGCAGTGAGCAGCAGCAGCCCTGCCAGGTTGGTGGTAATTGCTGAGCGATCACCCGGATTTGGAATGATTTATGAATGATTATTTTCCCTACTATTTTGATGATTAATTCTCAGAGTAATTCTTTCTAACCACCAAAATTCCGCCTGTTCCTGCATCTGCAGCTGCTATAAACCTCATCCATCTCTCTGGCAGCCGGGCCAGGCTATTAAATATAGATCCCTGCTCCATTTAATATTCATAGCGATTAAAAGTGATGAAAGCAGCTGTGTCTGCCAGAGCCAGGGTGGAAATTGCTCTGCTTCAGGAATGACGGGTGAGCAGCGTATCCCAGAGATCCAGATAATTCCACACAGGAAGGGCTGCTGATTCTGAATCATAGCCTTCCTTGGTGTTGGGATAAACGGGGAATCTGGAAAGGAGGTGGGATTGATTTCTGTGGATTTACTGTGAGGAGAAAGGACTCGGAGTTTTGGCTGGAATGGCTGCAGGATTTGCTGCTGGCTGATCCTCATGGACATCCTCCACTCTGTCTGTGGGAGGAGAAAAGGTTTTTCACAGTCAGTGGGATACTTTTCATACCTTCAGATCCAAAACTCACAGACAAGTGTGGGAAAAGGCAGGAGAAAGTGCACAAGAGGTGGAATTGGGAATGGAGGCATAATCCATGCTATGGTGGTTGGACCATCTGGGCACCTTGAGGCAACTTGTTCCAGGGATTGGGAACAGCCAGGGTTGGGACTCTGATGCTTCCAAGCTCAGGTCCCCCCTGGCAGGTGTGCAGGTCCTGCTGCTGATAGGGAAATCAGCTGCTGAGATTTCCCACTGTCCCTGCCATGGCCTCTGGTGGCTTTGGGGCAACCCAGGAATGCCGTTTGAATTAAAGTCCTCAGCGTTCCTTCTGTCCCATCAGATCTTCCCCTGTGGACAGCACACAGGGATCTGTGCTCTGGCTCGACTTCACTCTTGTAGGATTGATCCCACACTTCCAACCCCCCCATCAGCTCATTCCAGCTGCCTCCAGGAGAAAGCTGGGTGTAATTTCCAGCACAGGGCCATCCTGCCTTTGGGAGGCTCCAGAGGCTCCGATGGAGTGGTAGGAAAATGGCTCAGGCTTGCAGGAGGATTGGGAAGAGATTCAAGGTGATGTAGGAAGGATGAGGACTGCTGCTGAAAATGAGGATACTTGGGAAGTATCTCCACTCACAGGGAGAAGGAAGGTGAGGGATGGAGGAGGGTGAGGGGTGGAGGGTGAGGAGAGCTGTGCTGGGTTTGGAGAGGAAGATAAGCCGGGATGAACTGCCTGCCCCAGCTGTGGTGTGGGGCTGAGGAGTTGTGGTGCTTTGGGGTGAAGACATCACAGGCAGACTCTGGATGCAGTTTGGGAATTTTTGAATAAAAAAAGAAAAAAAGTGCTGAACCCTTGAATCTCTTCTCCTCCTGCTTTATCCCTGAAAAGGCTCTTCCCAGCTCTGCTCATCCATGGGTGACACTGGAACAGCCCAGCTGTGGGCAGCAGCTCGCTGGGATTGCTCCCTGATGGTTTTGGGGTGGGAGCTCAAAGTGGCAGTGCCTCCTGTGGGATCCCTGTCCTTGGGGTCCCCATGGACTGCACTGCAAAGCCCCAGTGTGTCCCCAGAGTATGGGGATGCTCTGGTGTTGTGCCTTCAGCCAGCAGTTTTCCCAGGAGCTCTGGAGAAATTGCAAGCAATGGCAAACATTTATCTGAGGGAAGATTTCCAGATGGAAAAAGGGAGCTCTGCCTTGGTGGCTCTGGCGGGATGCTGCTCCAGGCACTGAGGTTTGTGTTCTCTGGGCTGAGAAGCAAGCCTGAGGAGGCTTATGGCCGATGGCTGCCGATCCATTTTCCATAGATTAAATTGCATCACAGTTCCAAAAATAATCTCCCCAGCTTACGGTGAGGCTGCCTGTTCCTATAGCAACACTGCGTGCCCGTGCCCTACAAACCGAACCAGCCCAGATCGCCAGAGCTGGTCCTGAGTCCAAACACAGCAGGAGGGGCTGAGCCTGGGGAGCACTTGGGTTTGGGGGTGGAGGTGTAAAACGTGGAGTGTTCCTGGAGAGGGGATTTTTGAGAAGCTGCTGTGGTTTGTGTCTCTGGAATTTGAGCCCGTGCTTGCGGATGTTCTCTGAGTGCATCTGAGGAGTGCAGGAAGCAGCAGCTGCATTTGTGGAGCCTTCCTGGAGTGAGGGGGGGACAGAGGAGGAAAAGGGGGAGGAGGGTGTTATGTGGGTTACTGCAGTGCCTGGGGCCAGCCCTGCTGTGCCACACTTGTGTTGTGGCACGGGGATGAGGGATGGGGTTGGAGTTGGGTGGCGATGGCCACTCACATTCTGCTCAGCCCAAATCCACTGCTCCGGCCCAGGGTCCCAGACATGTTGGAACAGGGCAAAGCTTGGCTGCAGGATGGAGAGGGGGATGAACTCAAATCATGGATAGTCCCTCTGTAGCACTGGCGAGCACAGGGAGATCTCCAGAGCACACTGGGAATGCAGGAATGCTTAGGAGGGTGCTGTGGAGGCTGGGCTGCCTTGTCCACAGCACAGGAGCCAGAGGAACCTGGCAATCTGTTATCAGATTTTTCCTGCCAGCCTTTCATGTTTGTTTTCTTGAGGAGCTTTTGTTCCCTGGGGAAGAGCAACAGGAATTCCTGCTGAATGTCTGCCTTTCATTCCGAGCACAGGGAAGGGCAGGGTGAGCTGGGGTGAAGTTCCTGAGCTAGGGATGTGCTGCTTCCGAGGGGATCCAGGGCCACCTGCATCCCAGCATGGAACTGGGAGCCCCTTTACCACCCCCTGAGAGTTTGCTGCTCCAGGGAGGGTCTTTATTCCATAGAGAGCAGATGGCAGAGCCAGAGCACCGGGAGGGATGAGGATTGGGTGAGAACACCACTGTCATCCTGCATGGAAAGAGGGGATCCCATCCATCACTGAGCCCTTCCCTCTGCAGGGACGGGGCGTGCTGGGGGCTGGAAAGCACGGATTAAAGAACTCTCTGTGTCCTTGCAGGATCTCCCTGTGTGGAGGAGCAGGGAGGCCTTCTGGGCTCCTGCAGGGTCTCCAGGCTTTTTGCTGGTCGCAGACATGATCCCAATCCACTTTGTCCCCGTCCAGCTCAGGGATGTTAGTTTGAGGTTTAGTGGGATTTAGGAGCTGCTGGGAGCTGAAGATCTGAAAGGACCAAATTGGGGGAAAGGAGCGAGGGCAGCATCCAGAGACAAGGAACACAAAGCATTGGAATAGAATCCCAGAATCATGAAGGTTGGAAAAGTTCTCTGAGATCATTGAGTGCAAACACTCTCAGCATTGGTAAGGCCACCACTGCCCCATGTCCCCAAGTGCCACATCCACATGGCTGTTAAATCCCTCCAGGGATGGAGGCTCCACCCCTGTCTTGGGCAGCTGTGCCAGTGCCTGACCACCCTTTCCATGAAATGCTCCTAATATCCACCCTGCCCCTCCCCTGGCCCAGCCTGAGGCTGTTCCCTCTCCTCCTGTCCCTGTTCCCTGGGAGCACAGCCCAATCCCCCCGGCTGTCCCCTCCTGTCAGGGAGTTGTGCAGAGCCACAAGGTCCCTCCTGAGCCTCTTTTTTTCCAGGCTGAGCCCCTCTCCTGAGTCTCCATTCCCTCCTTCAGCTCTCTTTCCTTCCCTGGACACACTCCAGCCTCTGAGCATCCTTCACCTCAGCCAGTCCTCACTTCCCCTGTTCTGGTTCCTCCTCATTCCCTGCATGTTTGAAATCCCCTTCAAAGCCATCACTAACTCTCCTTCTGGGTTGTGCTGGAAAATGTTTCAGTCGGATTCTGCTGATGTCACACCCTGTGGGAGTCATATTTCACCTCTTCCCCTCTCCCTCTCCCTCTCCTGAATCCTCCCAAGTATTTAGGAATATGTTTTTGCAGCTTCCAAGAGGTTCTGTGACCCTGAGTGGGTGCAGTTAGGAACCCCCCATTTGGGTTGAAGTCCCGGTGCTGTGATCTTGCTGGGCCTGCTGCACTTTGGCTTCTGCAAGTCCCCTGTGGTCCCTCCTCAAATGAGGAGCCCTGGATAGACTCTCTCTGTGGGTATTTCCTGACCTTCAGAGTGTTTTCCCAGCCTTAGCAAGTCCAAATAGTTTTTTCCCTGTCTGAGCTGATACAAAAGCTGGAATAAGGGCATCCTCGAAGCTGTTTGGCTGGGCTCCAAGCAAAGACCTCCAGGCAGAGGCTTGCTGCTCTTCTACCTTTCTGGATGAATGAATCCTTCACCCTCAGCAACAGGATAAATATTTCTGCAGCTCTCTCCTCCAGCCCTTCATGATAATCTTCATCTGTAGCTACAGGAATTCGTGTGTCACGTGCAAAGGTTGGTCAAAGGTTGGACATGATGGTCTTGGAGGTCTCTTCCAGTCTAAATGATCCTGGGATTCAAAGCAGCTTCCCACCAACCGTGATGGGGGAATGAGGAGATGCCAGAGCCCAGAGCCCCTGTCCTGTGCTGTGTCACAGCATTCCTGTGGCAGTTTGTCCTGCTGCTGCCAACAGCAGCTGGAGAACTGGTGGGGATGGCCTGGTGGGAGCAGGGCTCCTCCACTGGCATCTGGGGCTACTGCTCCAAAGCTGCAGGAAACAGAAGGATTCATGTTTCTGTGGATTTGGGATTTGGTCACCTTTCCCTGGAGCTCCCAGGAGAAAGATGGAAGCACTTTCAGAGCTGGTGTCAGAGCTCCTCCTTGGAGGAATGGCAGTGAGGAGGTTTGGGAGCTCTGTGTGATCATTTCTGCTTTCAGTTACTCTGATTTATTTGTCTGTAGCTGTGACATTGGAATTCCTTTTTCCCATGCTTTGATTTGAGATAGTTGCAACCAATTATTTTGCTTGAAATAGAGATATATGTATAAATATTATATAATAAATTATACATATATATGTTATTAATTGATACCTGCTCCAGTGGAAGGTGTCCCTGCCCATGTCAAGAAGATGGAAGGAGGTGAGCTTTAAGGTCCCAAGCCAAACCATTCCATGATTCTATGATTGCTTTTCCCAGGCCAGAGAAGGAAGGTGGAATCCTGCTGCCCACCCTGCCAGCATTCCAGCATCCCACAGTGGCAGCTTTGGGACAGCAGGAGCTGGTGAGGGATGCTCAGCTCAGCCAGCTCAGCTGGAATGAGCAGCATCACTGGGCTGACCCCGGTTCCTTCCCCATTTTCTGGGCTTTGAGGTGTTTATATAATTCTGCACAGCAATAAGAAATTGGGCCATGCTGTGTTCCTGCCTCAAGCTGAGCACTTGGGCAGGGATTGTTCCCACAGCATCGATCAATGGGCAGGAAATAATGTCCTGGCAAAGTGCAGAGCCCGTCCCTCTCTGTGCTCTGCCATCCCTGTGTTGGCACTGCCCAGGCTGCCCAGGGAATGGGCACAGCCTCGAGGCTGCCAGAGCTCCACAAGTGTTTGGCAGCACTGCCAGGGACGGGTGGGATTGTTGGGGTGTCTGGGTGATCCTTTTTGTCCTTCCCAACTCAGGGCATCCTGTGATTCTATGAAAAATCCTCTGGCTCTGATCTGGGATTGCAGCTGGGCAAGGTGATCCAGGCTTTGCTCTGGAAATCCCAGAGCACTGGCAGCCCATGGGACTTTGGGGCAACTTTTTGTGTAAGGCAGGATGGGGGAAAAAGTAAAGGGAGGGATTTGAGGGTTAAATGCTGCCTGGGGATGGGCAGAGAGGCACTTTTTCTTGCTTGGAACAATTTTTGCAGCGCTTGTAAGGAGATAAAATTATCCTTGTGAATTTTTTTTCATGTCTGCAAACAGAAAATTGGGAAATTTGGGTTGTCCCCTGGAGTCCCTCAGAGGTGAGTTTTGCCATGTTCAGGCTCTTGTTGGCAATGACAGCTGAGCCAGCGGGGTTGGCTTCTGCTCCTGGGAGCTTTATGAAACATGGGACTTCATTATAAATTGGCTGTTAAAGTCCAGCCTCGTTAGTAGTCAGATCCCAGAGCTGTGGAGGAGAGGTTCTGCCTTCTGGAGTGCGGGCAGCTGGCACAGCCTGCAGAGGCTGCTGGGATGCTGGTAGGAAGAGCACAGTTTCTCACCGGGAGAGAAAGATGGTGAAGGAGGCCAGAGAGTGCCCTGGAAAGTCCCAGGGCCACAGCTCAGAGCAGCAGGAGCAGCCTGGTGTCCCTCTCCCAGTGAGTGTCCGGGGTATGGAATGCACTGTCCTTGGAAGCACCAGCTCAGGACAGGTGCAGATATCTGACAATATCCAAGCCCAGGGAATGTGCCCATGCTGCTGGAGACCTTTTGTGTGCCACAGCATGGAAGGCACTGTGGGAGTACTTGAAGCTTTTGTATCAGAAAATGGACTTTGAGGAGGTTTTGGTTGTTTTCTGCACTGGTAGAAAAGTGGCTTCCATTTTCTTGCCGGGTCTTTTGGAGTTGTCCTGTGGTGTGAGCCTGTGCCATCGCTGTGGTGCCTCTGTGCACCCTCCTGGAATGGAGTCCTTGGAATCCTGCCTGTTCCTATTCCCCTTCCCCTACCAGCTGTTCTGGAACTTCCCTGATTCCCGGTGTGTTTTCAAACTTCTGGTCCTGTCCCCTGTCAGCAGCTCCCCAGCCTGTCTATGGGAGCTCAGCTGGCAGCTCACCTTCCTTGGGAAGCTCTCAGCTGCTTTCTCCTGGGTGCTCTGATTGTCTTTGGTGGCCACTTCCTCTCCTGGCTCCAGCAGCTGCTGCTCCTTTTTGTCAGCTGAGTTGCAGAGGGACCAAGTGGTGACACTGGGAGATGCTGTCCTGATGCATCATGAGCCATTTGGGGTTTGCTCTGTGCCCTGTTTCCTTTGGATTTTCTCCCATTGTCCTTGGGCAGTGAGGTTGGTCCTGCTGTGAGGATCAGCATTGTCCCTGAGCTGTGCCTCCTGTCCCATCACATCTATTTTGGGGAGCTTCATCATGAGTCCTGGTGTGACACTGTGCTCTGCTCTGCTCCTGCTTCCACTCTGGGTTGATGATCCTGTCACATTTATCCAGATCCTTGCCTTTGGATCACAGTAATAGAAGGATGCTCTTCCTCTGGTTTCCTTACAGTTGATTGAGTCTGAGCAGTGCCTGAACACCTCTCCCAGTACCCACAGCATTTCCAGAGCTCCTATCAATGAGCCAGAAATAGCAGCCAAACACCCACCTGCCAGGGAATCACGGGTTTCCTTCTTTCCTCACAGCGCTGAGAGGGAATGTGCTGCTCCCCGCTACACCAGAGCCATCCCTGAGCTCTGTGCCTGGATTGTTTGGAGAATGTTCTCACGCCCCCAACTCCCCCAGACTTGGCAGAGAAGGTGCAGCCGGGTTGTGCTGGTGCCCATCTCTCTGAAATCCAGAAATAAAAGATTGAGGGAGGGGAGATGCAGGAGCAGCTCCCTGCTCTGCTGCCTCAGTGGGTTTTGGGAGCACCTGGAAACCCCTTGGCTAACCTTTGGAGCATAGGAATGGGGCACAGCCCCTGCCCAGGACGTGCTTCTCTCCTTTTGTATTTGCTTTGGCTGCTGCTGCCTCTTGGGGCCGATCACCTCCTTCCTGGAGGAGCAGAGGGGTGATCAGAGATGCTGTGTTATCCCCACTGAATGGATTTGGGTTAGTTTCCTGGTTTTAAGTGTTCTGGAGTTGCAGGAATTTTTGCTGTAGCTGCGGTGCTGATTGTGGAGTTTTCTGCCCTCTTTGAGGGTGGTGGTTTTGGGTAAAGTGTCACTTTCCTTGGTGTCTCTGTGACCTTTCCCTCAGGTGACACAGTTCAATCTGCCCCGAGCAGAGCTGGCAGAGCCCCCGGTGCAGGGTGGATCTACCCCGGTGAGCCTGGGAAGGGCAGGTTTGGTGTGTGGCACCCCCTGTGCCACCCCACCACCCAACCCTGAACCTGATCTCGGTGACAGCCACCGGAGCGGCCGCTCAGGGCTCTGGGTGCCACTCCCACCACGCTGTGCTCCGGGGGGGGGCCGCGGTGGCCACGACCCCCAGCCCGGCGCTGGCAGGAGGCGAGAGGTCCCTGGTCCCTGGTCCCTGGTCCCTGGTCCCTGGTCCCTGGTCCCTGGTTCCTGCCCGCGGCACTGCCGGGCTCAGCGGCCGGGGGTAACCATGGAAACGCTGTTCTCTCCATCCCTCCCTGTGCAGATGACTCGGGTGACGAGGAGCCCGCCTCGCAGTCAGACAAGAGCGAGCTGCACGGCCCCCTGAAGACCCTGTCGAGTAAACTGGAGGACTTGAGCACCTGCAATGAGCTGATCGCCAAGCACGGCGCAGCCCTGCAGCGCTCGCTCAGCGAGCTGGAGAACCTGCGCCTGCCGGCCGACAGCGGGGAGAAGATCAAGGCGGTGAACGAGCGTGCCACGCTCTTCCGCATCACCTCCAATGCTATGATCAACGTGAGTGCTGCTTCTCCTGCCCCTCCTCCTCCTCCTCCTCCTCCTCCATCCTCCTGCCCTCCCTGTTTGCTCCCCGTGGCTTGGCTCGTGTTACCGCGGGGCTCGCACAGCTGGGGCTTGGCACCACGGTGAGGGCATGGGAAACTGGGAGGATGCAGCTGGGAAGAGGGCATGGATACAGACCCCACTGTGACACAGGTCTGCTTTACAGCCTGCTCCATGTAATAGGTCGTTTTTATAAAGCTGGGAAATGTGGATGTTGGGAATGCTGAGGGGCTTTTGCCTGCTCCATGGGGGGAATTCTGTCTGGCACAGCACTTCAGAGCCCGCTGCCCACTGCAGGTTGAATCCCACATCCCACATCCCACTTCCCTCACATCTCATTGCTCCCATGGAGCTGCTGGTGTTCCACATGGCTGCGGGATTTAACCCTGTCAGGGTCTCGTGCTGGCTCTTCTCTCCCACCCGGGTTGTTGGAGGCCAGGAAGCGGTGCTGGCACCACCGCTGCTCCTGCCTTGTGCAGCCTCATGGTGCTTTCTGGCTGTTTTTTGGAGACAGCTCATGTTTGGAGTGTGGTTCTGCTTCCATTGCAGTGAGACAGCCCTTCCTGGGGAGCCTGCCCCTGGGGAGCTCTGAGACAGAGCAAAACTGAATAAAACATTTAAAGGAAATAATAAAAAAAAAACAATCCCAAAGCTTCATTGGGCTGGAATAATGTATGAAGGCAGAGCTCAGGGAATTGTGAATGGAGCTGTGCTGTCACCATGCTGTCCCAGCCCTGAGCAGAAGGAGGTTGGGTGGTGTTTGATGTGGGCTTTAAAAAATAACAATAATTCCCAGCAGGAGCTGGAGGGTACTCAGAGCCCCACGGTCGCAGCATCCTCTCCATTCCCACTCCCAGAATTCTGTAGCCATGGGGAGGAAAAGGCTTCCTGAGTCTCTCTTTTGTGTTTCAGAGCAGTTTGGGGATGCTTGTGTAGCGTTTTCCCCACGGAGAGTTTGTCCAGGTTTTGGGAATGGGGTTGGCAGTGTGGTGGGAGGTGCCAGCAGACCCTTGGTGCAGCCCGGGTTTGCTGTCAGGAGGCAGAACAGCAATGGGATGTGGGCAGGGAATTGCCGGGGAGAGGATTCTCCAGCAGCCTTTGGGAAAGAATGAGCAGAGCAGTATTTGCTGTGTCCAGCCCAGAGAGGAGGAGGAAGAGGAGGAGGAGGAGGTTGTGGTGGTTGCAACGTGATAAAAGCTTGAGCAAGGCTGTCTGGAGGGTGGGAAATTCCACAAAAACCATTGTGCCGGGATAAAACAGCAGGGACCTGGCTTGTCCAAAATCCCAAGCAGGTAAGAGGGGCTGGGGGGTGGCAGGGCATGTTCTCACCTGGATGCTGTGGATTCTTTAGAACAGCATCCTTTGGTACTTCGGCTCTGGTTGGACATCCTGAGGAGATGCCCGAGGGAAAGGAGGGAAAGGTTGTGCCCTGGAAGGGGCAGGGTGGGAGATGCCCGAGGGAAAGGCTGTGCCCTGGAAGGGGCAGGGTGGCAGCTCCAGGAAGAGGTTGTGGCTCTCCCGCATCCCTGTTGAGCAGGTTATTTTGGGAGGAGATGATGGAGCTGTGGGCAAGGGTCACTTTGAGGGGCTGGGCTAGAAAGGCAGGAGACGGACAAGCAGTGATGGGGGGATCAGGAGGGAGGGGACCAGCCTGACCCCCCTGTCACAGGGACTGGTGGCTCCCAGCCACATTGTCACCTTTTCCAGCATGGACCACTTTCTGTGCCTTGATTTCTCCTTTTAGATAGGCTGATGCCTTCTGGAGCTGCCAGGAGCCTCTCGTGGGGGGATGGGGGGAACTCTGTGAACTGCAAAGGTCCCAGAATCTTCTGTATGGAACATGAAACATTGCTTCAGGGAAGCACGTGGAGCTTCCCGGTAAAAATACACCGTGCTCGTGTCCACCTCCATCCTTGAGCACATATCCCATGGGAGCACAGGGTGCTTTTGCTAGGCATGGAGTTCCTTGCAGGAGAAATTAAAGCGTCCTTGCTCGCCAGGTTTTTCCTGGAGAGATCCCAGCTGGCAGCACTGGGCTGGTGGATGCTCTGTGTCCAGGCTCTGCCCTGACGGCAGCACCAACCTCATGGATCTGCTCCATGGAAGTGGATATGGATCTGTGAAGTTTGGTGCTGTGGCTGTGAGCAGAAGGGATGGGTGCTCTGGGGAAGGGAAAGGTGCTTCTGGGAAGGACTGAGTGTTCCCGGGAAGAAGGGATGAGTGCTTCAGAGAAGGGAGGAGTGCTCGGGGAAGAAAGGATGAGTGCTCCAGTGAAGGAATGGCTGCTGTAGGGAAGGGATAGGTTCTCCTAGGAAGAAGGGATGGGTGCTCTGGGGAAGGGAAAGGTGCTCCTGGGAAGAAGGGATAGATGCTCTGGCGGAGGGATGGATGCTCCAGGGAAGGAATAGGTGCTCCAGGGAAGGGAATGGTGCTCCTGGGAAGAAGGGCTGGGAGCTCTGGGGCTGGCGCGTGCAGTTCCTGTGCAGCTGCCTCTGATCCGATTATGTAAATGGCCCCGGAGCCGCGGGGAGCGCAGCAAGCACAGGAAATAAATAAGTAGAGATGGAAATGCAAGAGCTTTGCTGCAAAGGTGACCTTCCTTCCATGCTCCGGGTGCTGCCACGGGCAGCACTGGATACTCCTCTCCAGAGGTTGGGAGCATCACCTGGGCGGGTGGTGCTGGGAGTGACAGGGAAAGGTTTGGGCAGAGGCAGAGCGGGTTGTGCTAGGCTGCTGTGTTACAGGTGAGGATATCAGACATGCTGGATTTGAGACTGGCTCTTGCAGGGCTTAAACTGAAGCCCAGAGCTCTGTGAGCCTCCTGTTGGCTCTGCTCCCTGTTGGAATCTCACCAGGCAGAGTCCAGGCTCGCCGGGATGGAGGAGCCCAGTGGCGGCAGGGCTTCGCAGCAGACATGGAAAGCCAAGGCACAATCTGCCACGGGGGAGGAGTGGGAGGTGTGTAAAAGTAAGAAGCAACAAATTTCCAGGATGAGAGGCCCAGAGGATCCGGAGCAGCGCGCTGAGTTGTGTAGACTCATCCAAGAGTGGGGAAAGCTCCGTCTCATCATTCAGCAGGAGACAGCAAGCAGGAGGGATGTGTGGATGTGCTGAGGAAACCAGGTTGGGTGTTGGGAAGAGCTCACAGGGCTGTGGGTGGTGATGGAAATAGGTTTTTAATGGGAATGGGGATGCTACAGTGAAGCTTTGTGCTTCCTCGGGGAATGGGAGTGTGGAGAGCAGCAGGGCTTGGGCTTGCCTGTGTCATTCCTGGGTTAGTTTGTGTTTTCTCTTGAGCTTTTGGAGGAGCAGGGGTGCAGGAATGCCCGTGCAGCCCAGACAAGGAAGGGTGGGAGGAACCAGGGGTGTTACGCTGGGTGGGAGATGCTGCTCCATCAGGATTTGGTGAGAAGGGACCACCTAGAGCAGGCAGTCCCAGGAACAAAGGACTCACCTGCCCTTGAGAGGCACTGCTGGCCACCCCGGCCTGTCCTGCAGGGATGCACCTGCTTTGAGGCAGGCTGATTTCCCACTCAGCTTTTCCTTTCCCATGGGAATGAACCCTGCATGGAGCTGCAGCACCTGAGACATCAGCACAGAGTACCCTGCGTCCTTCAGGTCTGCCAGGAGGGCTTCCAAGAGCATGAAATACTGAGCTGGAGCCAGAGTGAGGTTGACAACAGCTATGTGCTGCCTCCTCTCCAGGGAAGGGCTCCCAGGCTGTCAGTTTAAGTCCCTCCAGGACACCCAGCAGCATCCCAGAGGCTGCATCCTCCAGTCCCAGCAGGATTTCTCCTTGGGGATCCCTCCAGGGATGTGCTCTGACTGAGCAGCACTTTTGGGGTGGCCCTGTGCTGTGTGCCAGTGGCTCAAGGAACCTGTGGCCTCTCCCTGCAGCTACACTGGGTTCCTGGGGATTCTGAATGGCATCTGCCTGGTGGAGTTGGTTTATTTGGAGCCCTTTGGGTGCCTGTGCTGGAATGAGCTGCCTGGGCAACAAGATGGGCTTCACCAGAGCTGCTCCTCTGCCTCCAGCTTCCCTGTGGAGCACGGAGCCCCCAGTGCCACAGGGGAATGCTGTGATTGATCCAAACTGTTTCCATATTAACTCAGATGATACTGAATACCTGCTCTGAGCAGCCTCAGCTTGCCCAGCACAGCCTCCAGCCCCGTGTGTGAGTTCTGGGTTTATCCAGGGGTAGATGATGGATACACCCTGTGAGTGTGTCTGTGTCTGCTTGGAAAACTGCTCAAAGCTGAAGGCAACAGAATCCCTGGGTTCACCTCCCTGGAGTGACCTTGGGGCCAGGGTGATGCTGTTGGTCCATACCTTGGGCATGTCCCTGTGCTGAGCTGCTTCCCCCTGTGGCTGGACATATGGTCTGTCCCTTGGGTCCCCAAACCCGTCATGGCACAGGCAGGATGATGGAACTGGGCAGCAGGGAGGGACCAGCGGCCTGCTGGGCTTCTCCCAGTACAGCCAGAGGGCTGGAGGAGCCCTCCTGTGAATTCAGGGGTTAATTCCAGTACTGCAGTGAGGAAACTCCATCTTTAACCCCTGGATTTGCTTCCTCAGGGCAGGGATTCCAACTCTGTGACCCCAGGCATCTGCTCTGGTGCCCAAAACCCCAGCCAAACCCCACGGGGGGCCAGGGTTTGTCCCCGTGCCCATGGCGAGGGTGATGGCGCAGGAGCTCTCGCTGGCATGTGGCACAGGCGGTGTTAATTATCCGTGCTGCGCTAACGACGCGCACTAATCAGCGCCTCGAAAACCATGTCACCGACCCAGAAAAGCCCCGGCAGTGGGATTAAATCCCTAACCCAGCCCTAATCCCCCTCGGATGAGAGGGCTGCAGCGAGGGCTCTGGGTGTCCTGCGTGTTCCTGTTGTGGAGGCGCCGCGCTGACCAGGAAATAACCGGTGGGTGCTTTGCTCTTACTGGGGAGAGGGTGACAGTGGCACCTTGGGGTCTGTCCGTGCATGAGAGGGGGGAGTGGAAATGGGGAGATGTGGAGATAGGGAGATGTGGAAATGGCGAGGTTGGAGATGGGGAGCCTGGCCCCTGCTCTCAGAGTTGCTGTGCCTTTCCCAGAGCACCCTGTGATGCTTTTAAATGTTGAGGTATGAGAGTATCTCTGATCAGATCTGTTCAGACAGGCACTGCCTTCCTCCCTGTCCTTCCTCATCATCATTCCCTGAGTGCATCTGGATTTTATCGGGCATGTGGGTATTCAGCATGTGTGTGGCTGTGGGGCCTCCATGCTGGCCGGGGCTTTCAGTAGGTGCTCCTGCTCACCCTTCTGTGAGGGTTTTCATCTTTCTTAACCCTTTTCTGTCTCCTCCTCCTCCTCCTTCTGCCCATCTGACCCCCAAGAGGTTTCAGACTGTTCCAGAGCTCCCCTCAGAACCTCGTGCAAGAAGAGGGAGGATAAATCTGCCCCCAGCACCTGAGGGTGCCTCTTGCAGCTTTTCCCTCCTGTATGTTTTTGGCTGAGAGAGATGATTTTTTCAGTGAGCAGAGCTGGGAGCATTTGTGCCGTGCTGCTGGGTCAGCAGGGCTGTGGTGGTGGGCCCAGCATGGCCCTGCACCGTCAGCAATGCCTGGGGTTGAGCAGCAGCTCTGCTGAGCTGGGAGCCAGCCCAGCCAGGCATCACCTCTGCCATTAACCTGGGATCCTCCTGGGATCCTCGTCCCTGCCTGGAGGCTGGGGCAGGAAGGGTCTGTGGGGAGGACAAATATCAAAGTATTGCTGGATGAATCCCTTTGGGATCACAAGGGTTGTACTTGCTTCTTCCCTGGGCTGCTGCCCCGAGATGCTTCACTCCGGCTCCTTCCTCCAGCATGTGTCTAAGGAAAAAGCACCGAGTGGCAGTTCTGCTCTCCCGTGGATTTACCCAGGAAGAAGTTATGGCACTGGGAGATGAGGGGATTGTGGGGTGCTGCTGCTGCTTCTCCTGCAGCCCCTCATACCCATGGGGAGATTTGCACGAGGCTGAATGTGAGGGACAATCTGAGCTTCCTGAGATCCCGGGGTCAGAGCTGCCTGCAGGCAGTGCCAGCTGCTCCTGCCGCCGAGTGCTTGGACAGATGCTCCTCCAGCCTGGAATCTGCTCCAGCAGGAGATGAGGAAAGCAGCCAGCAAGAGCCTCAGGAAATCTGTCATCCTGGGAGCCATCGGCAGGACAGAGCTCTCCAGGCACACCATCACTGGGGTCGGGGCTCCAGGGGTCTGCAAGTGGAGTTTGGCTGCTCTCCTCATGGTGGCTCTGCTGTGCTAACCCCGGGAGTGTTCCCCACTGCTGGGGTGGATTTGGGGCTTGGGCAAGCGAAGGAGAATGAAGAATGTGCAGCAGCTACCTGGAGGTACCTACCTGCATGGAAAGAGCCAGTGCTGGGAGCTTCCCAGGAAGGGGATTTTTGGCACAGGTGGCAGTGGAGAGGCCCTGCTGCTGTGCAGGCAGGTGAGAGCACCAGGACAAGCCTGAGAATTTTTGTGATTGGAGGACAGCAGGGAAGCTCTGCAGGGCCGCAGTTGTGGGGTGGCCACTCTGCAGCAGGAGGTCCTAACACAGTCTCAGCTCCCAGGATATCTTCTGTACTAGTCCCAGCATGTCTTTGGCACCCTCTGGCATGGCCAGTGGAGGATGCTGGGTGCTGCTCAGTGAGGTTTGGGGTGGAAGGGTTGGCACCCTGGCGTATCCAGCAAATTCCTTAGTCGTTTTCCCACCAGAAATCAGACCCAGATCCTTCCCATGGCACAGCTCCAGGCTGGCATTGCCTTGGTCTGTAACCCTTGGGCAGCGTTGGCTCATTCCCCTTCCCAGAACTGAACACGTCCTCCTCTCCTGCCGAGTGCCGCCGATTCCTCCTCCATGGAGGCTGAGTGGGGTTGGGATTAGAGCCTCTTAGCACAGCCGGCCCGGTGGATTTGCCACTGTTTCCCACTAATCCTCTCTTTATTGCATGGGGTGGATTCCACGGCACTGACAGTGGTGCTGCAGGCGGGGTCTGGATGCTGTGCCAGCCCCAGTGCTTCGGGATGAGCTCGACTCTGAGGAACCCCTGAGTAGGGTAGATCTGGTTGGAACACTGGTGTGTCCGTAGCCTTTAAGGAGGTAGCCCAAAATAACAGGGTAAGGTGGAAAAATTCCCAAATTCCCAACCAGGAGACAAGATCCGACCCCACCACAGTGTGGATGTCTCCATCTTGAACATACCTATCCCAGACTTCTCAGTCTTGGATTTCTCTATCTTGGATATCTCCGTCATAGTCATCTCTGACTCCGAGGGGATCTATGAACCCCAGAGAGAAGCAGGCACTGCTGGGGCACAGGATGCCACGTGGAATGGGACTGTGAAGGATTTTGGGAGCACCTTGTTCAAGCACTGGGGGTCTGGCTGAGCTGCTGACAGTGGCATCAAGGGGTGGGCTGGAGCCTGCTCCGGTGTCTTCCCACTTCCTGTTGGGTCACTACGGATTTTTTCCATGTCAGTGCTTTTTTGTAGCCCCTACTTCCCCTGGATGTAGAGGGAGTGGGATGATTTTCTGTGTTGAACTCACAGGGTTTTATGCAACATCACCTTGGTTTCTCAGGGCGTCATGATGTGCTGAGGCTCAGCCCAGCTCTCCCCATCAGCCCTGACCCAAGGAGGAGCAGTTCTCAGTGTTCCTGTGTCCTGCTTCAGACAGCTGGGATGCTGACTCCAAGGATTTGGGACAGATTTGCTGTTATTTAAGCAGTCTGTGTTGATGTGGTGCTGAGCAGCAGCCTGGCCTTGGGCCCCAGCATGGCTGTGGGTGCTATCGCTGTCGAGCAGATGACCACACTTCAGACCATGTCTCATCACCATCTGACTGTGTGTGGGATGATTCGGGATTCAGCTTGGCTCTATCATTATATTTCCCCTTTGCTTGCTGCTCAGAGTGTTTTTTGGGGAAGGAAGGACAAATTAACCCTCTCTGCAGTGGCAGATTGTGACTGTCTCACTGTTCTGAACCCAAAATGGCTTCAGCCCCATCCCTGGAAGTGTTCACGGTTGGACAGTGCTTGGAGCAGCCTAGTGGAAGATCCCCCTGCCCATGGAGAGGTTGGAACAAGACGAGCTCCAAGATCTCTTCCCACCCAACCCATGATCCTGTGATTCTGTGGTTTCATGCTGTGCCTTGCTATGTTCAAACAGAGTCAAACAAAGGCTCTGCAGTCGCCCTTCCCTCGGGGGGCTGTTCTGCAGCAAGCAGCAGCCAGCTGTGTCCCAGGGTTTTGATGACTCCAGGAAGGAAGGGAGCACTTATCTGCCAGGCACTCTAACTGCAGAGCTCTGTCCCCGCTGAGTGGGGCTCCTGCTCTGTAATTCACCCAAGAAAAAGAGATGATTGAATGCATCTGGCTCTTGCCTCCTCTCATGTCACTCCTGGGCCATGAAGTGGTCCTTGTCCCATGCATGAGGAGCAGGAGGTGTTGGTCCCACAACATCAGGCGCTTCCCTGCTGGCTTTTTCCTGCCCAAAGGTTGGATTTGTGTGGCTGATCCCCTGGGATGCTGGGACAGGTGGCATTGCAGGTGTGAGTGTCTCCTCGGCATCCATCAGCGTGCTGAAGACTGGGAATGCTCAGCTGTGCTGGGGCTGCCCTAGAGGTTGTCAGCCTGTGGTGACCCCAGGCAGAAATTGTTCCCTCTGAGGATGGTGAGGCCTTGGCACAGGTTGCTCAGAGCAGCTGTGGCTGTTCCTGGATCCCTGGAAGAGTCCTAGGCCAAGTTGGACAGGGCTTGGAGCAGCCTGGGATGGTGGAAGGTGTCCCTGCTCATGGCAGGGGGATGAGACAAAATGAACTTTAAGGTCCCTTCCAGCCAAGCCATTCCATGATTCTATGAAGTCTGGCAGGCCTTGCTGTGATCATTTACCCTTTCAAGCTAATTAACCTCATCTCTTTGTCCCTTCCATCCACTTTTGACTGTTTGCTCCACTGAGAAAGCAGAGATCCCTGCGGGTGTGTGACACCACCACCTTGGCAGGACATGGGTGACCTCGGGTGATTGTTTTCCACTGCATGAATAATCCCGGGGCTGTTAACGACGTTCCCATTAGCCAGGAACAAGCTGTGAAATCGGGATATTTGCCGTGACAAATGTGTGAAAGGTGCTAAATGTGCCCTTGGAGCGGCAGCTGCTGGGCACAGGGAGGGACCACAGAGCTGATGGCACCAAGTCTTGCCTCCTGCTCCCCGGCAGGATGTCGATGGCACTTTGTCTCTTCCTCCATGGGAATTTGCAGGAGCCTCGGTGGTATTTTTCCATTTCTTTTGGCCACCTTGGCTGTGCCTCCCTGTCTTGGCTGGCATTTACAGTTCCAGTTTATCAGCCAACTTTTTCCAGCCATGGAGAGGAGGAGAAACTGCCTCTGTCCCTCCTGCCACGTGGTTGCAGTTAACACTGAGGTTCCCTGAGATCAGGGACTGCGCATGGATGGAGCTTGCTTTTATCTCTGGTCACTGGTGACCTGTCAGCCTGGCTGCTGCTCTCCAACCCTGTCTGTGCTGTGACGATGCTGAGGCAGAACAGCCTTCAGAACTTCAGGATTTGACCCAGCTCTGGCCCTGGGACAAAATCCAGGTCATGTTCTGTCACCTCCTGTACCTGCTGCCCCTCTGTGAGTGGGAGGCAGCAGTTTGGATGCTGTGATGGATAAACCCAGTCTCCTGATGGCATGAGAAGCACGTGGGGATGAGCACAGTATCCTCTGCCTTTTCCCCTTCTCTGCGCTCCAGAGGGTGGATCCTGGGAGAGCTTTGAGAAGGGTGGTGCCTCCCAAGGCTGTACCTTCATGGCCTCGACTCCTCAGCCCTACAGCTCACTAGGGAATCACTTTTCCTGCACTTTCATCCTTCAGCCTGGGCTCTGTGCTCTCCTTTGGTTGTGTTCCTCAGGGATCCTCTTCCCGCTGTCCTGTGTCCCTGTGCCAGCCTTGTGTGGATTTGTGGACGAGTCTTTGTTACACCCCTGAGCAAGTTCAGCTAGCACTAAATATAGCCACCTCTCCATGAGAATTTTATAAGCTGGATTTCGAGGTGTTGCTCCTGCTCAGTGGCTGGGATGGTTTTTGCCTTGGGAACATCAAGGCAGAGGATTAATGCTGGGAATGAGTGGTGAGCTGGGATATTTGTGTCTGAGCTCCTCACCCCAGTGCCCTTCAGCTCTTGTTCCATACAGGGACAAGTTTTAGCTCAGGTCTGCGCTCAGGTGATAGACTGTGAAAAAATATCCCTGATCCCTGTTTGGTGCTGCTCCCACCTCCAGTGAGCTTCCCTGTGGAACTTGGCACTTTCTGGCTGTAGGGCGTGTAAACCAAATTAATCACTTTAATTTTCTTGGCTGCTGGTGGCAGCCGTGGGGGCTGTGTTTGGCAGATCCCTCTTGCAGGATATTCTCCTCTCCCCACCCTTGGCATCACTGCTCTCCCAAAGAGCAAACATGATCTTTGTTTGGGTTGATCCAGATCCTTTGATCGGGGTTTGGATCAAGCCATTGTCTGGCTTGAGGAAGAGACTGCAGAGAGGGACTCCTACAGCCTTTTAAAACCAGGGAATAATCCTTGTATGTATCCCAGCTCCTAAATCCACATTGGCACCATTGCGGGATGCAGCGTGGACCTGACCTGCTCCATGGAAACTCCACAGCCCATGGTGGGATCTGTGGCCTCGTGAGGACCATCCTGCTCATCTTCCCAAAACCTCCCTATGCTCTGTAATGCTAGCAACCATTCTCCATCGCTTAGATTTTTTTTATATGGCTGTAAATGAAGCCTAGTGGTGCAGATTTCCCTTTGGGATACAGCATGGAATCCTCCTTGAAGCTTTGGAATAGGAGATTCCGAGGTATTACCTGCTGTTTTTCATTAGGATGTTGGTTCCCATCAGCTGCTGGAGCAAGTTCTCTTCCCAGCTGCCAGCCCTGCCTCCCTGTGGCTCCTCCATAATTACCTCCTTTCCCTCCAATTCCCTGTTACACCTTTCAGCCCGTGGTTAATTGCACTAGGATAATTACTGGTGATCTCGTTTTAAAGCACTCAGCCCCTAAGCTGGGAGCAGCTGGCAGTTCCCATCCTCAGTGCCAAACTGGGCATTTCTGTGCCTGCTGCCTGTGGAGCTGGAGCTTTGGAGCACATCCCTTCAGCTTTGAAGGGATGGGAAGGTCATGGCCATATCCCATTACTTGCCCTGGTTTCATCCTCTTGGCCCAGTGCATCCATGGGACACACAGAGCCAGTGGCCAGCCTGGAATGTCACTGGGAAGGGCCAGGGCAGGGTCCCTGTGGGCTTTGGGCCATGGGTGGCTCCCAGAAGGATTTTGGGGTGGAGAGGAGCTGAGTTGTTTCCAGAGGGGGAGGTGAAAACACAGCCCTGAGAATGTGGGGCCTGGTCTGCCCCTCTAAGAGCATCGAGTCCAGCCATTCCCCAGCACTGCCAAGGCCACCACTGACCCCTGTCCCCAGGTGCCACATCCACATGGCTGTTAAATCCCTCCAGGGATGGGGATCCGGCCCTGCCCTGGGCAGCTGTGCCAGTGCCAGACCATCCTTTCAGTTAAGAAATTTTTCCCAAAATCCACTCTGACCCTCCCCTGGCCCAGCCTGAGGCCGTTCCCTCTCCTCCTGTCCCTGTTCCCTGGGAGCAGAGCCCAACCCCCCCTGGCTGTCCCCTCCTGTCAGGGAGTTGTGCAGAGCCACAAGGTCCCCCCTGAGCCTCCTTTTCTCCAGGCTGAGCCCCTTTCCCAGCTCCCTCAGCTGCTCCTGAGTCTCCATTCCCTTCCCCAACTCTGTTCCCTTCCCTGGACACGCTTCAGCCCCTCCAGGTCTCTCTTGTCAGGAGGGTCCCAGAGCTGATCCCACTTTTGGACACATGTAAGATGGAAGCACAGCCAAGAATGGGGGGGGCGACAGGACCCTGAGCCCTCCCTGTCTTCAGTGGGAAAAGCATCAAAGGGGTGATGGAAGGGACACATGCATGGTCCCTCCATGCTCCAGGTGTATGTGAAGCAAAACCTTAAAAGAAAAACTTTTCCCTGGGTGAGTCTCAAATGCTGCTCCTATCCAAAGGAAAGTTTTGATGAAGAGCTGATGAATTTGAGCTTTTCTTGGATAAATCCTGGTAAAATCAGAGCAAGTCATGGAAGCTGAAAACCTGAATCTTCTGCTTGGCTAGGAGTTACCTTGATCCTCAGGTGCCACCTGCAGCCCAAATGCTGAGTAACCAAGCCAAGAGGTGGATGAATCATCTGTGGAATCCAAAGAGCTGGAAACAGAAAATATGCACATTCTGGGAATGTTGGAAGTCTGTCAGTTATAGTTTGAATAGGTTTGACTTTTTCAGCTAGCATTTAGGCATTGGACTTCCTTGGTATGACAAGGAGTTGCACAAACACAATTAATTTCCCTTCATGCTGCCAGCTGCTGGAGAACTTCCATTAAAATCCTGTTTCCCTACTTTGAAACATAAGAAGTTCAGTGTGTTGAATCTGGCAGAGATTTGGGGCAGGAGGAGCAGCCCTGCCTCCATGCTCAGCTGCACGTGGGGCTGATGGCAGAGGAAGTGGCGAGGCCATGGGAACTCAGGGCTTCATCCAAGATGGAAAATAACCTAAAAATAGAGCTGTGAGGGCCAGGCTGTCTTGTGAGACCGTTGTCTGGGATGAGGCAGTGTGGGACAGCCAGCAGTGTCCCAGTGTCCCAGCCCTGGGCGGATGTCCTGCTCCCAGAAATCTCCTGCTGGGAGTCTGGCACAGCTGGGGCTGGGTGATTCCAGTCCTGGGGGGCTTTGGGAGGGGAGTTGGTGCCAAGGCATTCTCCTGCCAGCCTGGATTGTGCTATCCCAGCTGTCTCCTGCCTGCTGGCACAGGATGGGGATGTTGTGTGTATTGCAAGGCTTCACTTGGAGCACTCTCCTTCCCTGTTCCCAGCATGTCTGCAGGATCCTCATGGCCAGGGGGTCCCCCAGGCTTGTTGTGGAGGGGGATGGGGGGGTTCTGGCTGTGGTGGATGTGCTGTAAGGGCCAGGCCAGGCCCTGGGCTGTGTCCTGGGCTGTGCAGCTCTGGGGAGGAGCTGGACATCCTTCCTTTCTGTCTCCCTGGAGCACAGTGATTGCTGGCTCCTGGCTTGAGTAGCCCAGAGAGGCTGTGGCTGCCCCTGGATCCCTGGAAATGTCCAAAGCCAGGCTGGATGGGGCTTTGAGCAACCTGGGCTAATGGATGGTGTCCCTGCCCCTGGAACTGGATGATCTTTAGGTCCCTTTCAGCCCAAACCATTCCATGATTCTGTGATCCTCTCTTGTCTGTGGCTGTCACCCCTGGGACCACTGTCCCATCCAGCTTCTCCTTATTTGCTGAATTTGGGCATGAAGGTGCCACTCAAGACCTCTGAGCTTGGCTGAGTGCTGTGAGAGCCCATCCTGGGCTCCTGAGGACCACAGCTGGATCAGGGATGGGGACAAGGACAGGCTGTGGGCAGGCTCTGGCAGGCCAGGCTGCCATGGACAGTTGTCCGTGTTGCAGCCACCTCCTTGGGGGTGGTTCAGCTTTGGAGCTGAGCTGTGGATGTGAGGATTGAGCAAAGCTCTGGGAGCTGGTAAAACCAAGCTCCTGAGAGAGGAGCAGGAGGGGTTGTTGGGGATCCAGCCCCGGGGTCACTGTGGGCCGTGACACCTCCCAGCTGAGCTGTCCCTTCCTGCCACAGGCCTGCCGTGATTTCCTGGACTTAGCCGAGAGCCACAGCCGGAAATGGCAGCGGCTGCTGCAGCATGAGCGGGAGCAGCGGATCCGGCTGGAGGAGACCATCGAGCAGTTAGCCAAGCAGCACAACAGCTTGGAGCGGGCCTGCCGAGGGGCACCTGGCCTGGCCACGGGCACTGCCAGCAGCTCCAGCACCACCAAGGGTGAGCACCAGTCTGGGGCTGCTCGGGGATCCTGGGGTGGGACAGGGCTGCTCAGGGATTCCTGGGATGGGACAAGGCTGTTAGGGGATCCCAGAGATGGGACAGGGCTGCTCGGGGATCCCGGGGATGGGACAGGGCTGTTAGGGGATCCCGGGGATGGGACAGGGCTGTTAGGGGATCCCAGGGATGGGACAGGGCTGCTCGGGGATCCCGGGGATGGGACAGGGCTGTTAGGGGATCCCAGGGATGGGACAGGGCTGTTAGGGGATCCCAGGGATGGGACAGGGCTGTTAGGGGATCCCAGGGATGGGACAGGGCTGTTAGGGGATCCCAGGGGTGGGACAGGGCTGCTCGGGGATCTCGGGGATGGGACAGGGCTGCTTGGGGATCCCAGGGGTGGGACAGGGCTGCTGAAGGACTCCCAGGCTGGACCAGGGAGTTCAATTCAGGGACCTCCAGGATGGCACTGGGTTGATCACCCTGATGGACCAGGGTTTTCCATTTGGGATGGGACAGAATGTCTTGGAGGTTCCTGGGATCGACTGGGGTATTCCACTTGGGGACCTCTGGGATGGGCCAGAGCTGGTCAGGGACCCCCAGGATGGACCAGAATGTTCCACTCAGGGATGCCTGCGGAGGTACAGGTCTGCTTTGGGGATCCCCAGAATGGGATAGGGCTGCTGAAGGAATCCCAGGATGGACCAGGGTGTTCTACTTGGGGGCCCATGGGGAGCCCTGAGATGGCACAGGGCTGCTCAGGGACCTCTGGAATGGCACGGGCTTGCTCAGGCACCTCTGGGATGGATCAGGTCATTCCGCCTGGCTGCTCTCAGTGAGCTGCCAGCAATAGGAAGGATGCCCAAGGCAATGCCCTGTATTCCCATGGTATTTTTTTAAATGGATCCCATTACGCCATAATTATTCCTAATTGTCCTTGCTCAGGGACTTGGATGTCCCCAAGATTCAGATGTGAAAGGGGACTGTGTCCCCAGCTCGGTCATGCTATTCCAGGCTATTTTGGGAGCTTTAACCCTTACTGGTGGGCACATCTCTGAGTGCTGGAGGGCAGCCATGGCACTGGGAAAAGGCTCGGGGTCCCCTGGCACTGCTGAGTTGGCTGTGTGGAGTGGCAGTGGAACAGCCAGGGCTCCTTTGCAATAAGATCCAGCAGCTTTGCAGATTCCTGCCAAATGTCCTTCCCCCAGGAAAGCATTAGTTACAGCCACAAAAACTGCTAATAGTGCTGGGTCTTATTTTTAAAGGAAATACAGACCCAAGGGAGAGAGCAGTGGCTGCTGGAGGGGGGGTGATGTTGGTGCCAGACACTGCCCTCGTTTCTCTATGGCCTCAAGGGAGGTATAGTTTGGATATTGAGGAATATTTCTTTTGGGAAGGGTTGTCCAGCCATGTCCCCATTCTTGGAGGGATTTAACAGGTGGATTTAACAGTTTGGATGTGGCTCCTGGGGACGCAGGTTGGTGGTGGCCCGGGCAGTGCCGGGGGAACGGCAGAGCTTGATGTTCTCAGAGGGCCAGACCAGCCTGAAAAATTCTGAGGAGTAGCTGTGGAGAGCAGGGTGGAAATCACTGCAGGGACAGACACAAATCCGCCTGAGGTGGTGACCCTGCTCCTCTGGAGAGCAGGAGTGAGGCAGGGAATGGGATTGTCCGGGATGGGCCGGGAGCAGGGAAGCGGCACCGGGACTCCGCAGGCTGCGCCTGCTCCGGGCTTCGCAGCCATCGATCCCTCCCAGCGAAGCGAAGGAATGTTTGGAAATGCGAGGCTGGGAAACCTCTCCGAGCATCACCTGAAACACGTGACTTTTTTTTCCTGCTTTAATCCAAGCCGGATTTCCCGGCGGACGGGGCGGTGCTGGAGCGGAGCCACCTCAAACGGGGGTTGGGCACACCCGTGTCACCCTCAGGCGGCCTGGGGACATTTTGGGGGGTGCTCCCGAGCATGGCAGGGTCGCCTTGTGTACCTGGATTGGGGAGCAGGGCACATCCTTGGTTCTAGGATCTGGAAACCGGTACAGCATCCTCGGGGTGTGGAGTGGGATGCAGAGCAGGGGTCAGGCTGTGAAGAGAGCCGGTGAGGAGGGGACACAGTGGGGGCTCTGGGGACAGATCCTGCGCAGTGGGCTCTGGAGGGGAACAGCAGCGCGGGATGTCTCAAAGCCTCTGTGCCTGCAGGGAGTGTGCAATCTGCCAAAGGAGAGGCCAGTGATGAAGATGAGGAGACGGAGTACTTCGATGCCATGGAGGACGCACCAGCTTTTATCACTGTAACTGCCGACCCCAAGCACCACAGGTACCACCCCCGGCCTGCCTGGGAATGTGGGAAGGGCTGGGAAGAGTCGGTTTTCCAGCAGCAGCCCCTCCCACGGGGTCACTCTGTGGGCATGTCCTCCAAAGCTTTCCCAGCCTCTGTCCAGGCATCTGTCCTGTGTCCGGTTGCTCCTGCATTCCTGGAGCAAGGCTGAGGATGTCTCCCAGTTGTAGTGGAGCAGGTGAGGAAGGGCAGGTGGCAGCTGGTGCTGTGGGAGAGCTGAGTCATTGGCCTCTCAGCTCATGGGAGCAGGGAAATCCCTCAGAGTATTGGGCAGAGGCAGGGAGCACCTTGCCTTGACAGAATCATGGAATCACGGGTTGGGTAGGGCTGGAAGGGGCCTTAAAGCTCCTCTCATTCCACCCCCTGCCATGGTCAGGGACACCTTCCACTATCCCAGAGTGCTCCAAGCCTTGTCCAGCCTGGCCTGGAACACTTTCAGGGATGGGGCAGTCGCAGCTTCTATGGGCACCCTGTGCCAGGGCCTTCCCCCCCCTCCCCATCACAGGGAAGAATTTCTGTCTGCTGTCAGCTGCTCTTACTCCTCCATGGATATCTGGGCCAGAGGAACTTGTGGTCTGACCCATGGTCACATTACTGAGCTTCGTGACAAAAGCAAAATCTCTTGCCCCCAGGGCTGGGGCTGAGAATCCCTTCCTGAGCATCCTCTCCTTAGAATCCCCTCCTAACACGTGTGCACAGCCTCTGTCACCCCTTTTCCTTCCTGGCAGTGTTCTGGGGTGGTGCAGGGAGATGCTCTGGGTGATGCTGCCCCAGTCCGGGGTGTTCTCTCCCTTACTCTGCCCTTACCTGTGCTCACCAGCTGCTGTTTCCTTCCCACAGGCGTTCGGGCAGCAACCTGAGTGGGGCCAGCGAGGACCACCCCGAGGACTGGAACCTGGAGGACAGTGTGAGTCGGCTGGGCAGAGTGGAGGGGTGGTCCTGGTGGGGTGAAACCAGGGGAGAGGGGATGGCTGGGAAGGGAGCCTCCTTCTGGGTCCAGATGCTCTGTGGTTGCTCCTCTGTGAGTCACGGGTGGGGAACAGATATCTGCAGCATCCTAAACATTCTCCTGAGGGAGGCGCGAAGGTGTTGGAGGACAATTGTACCCATATTTCCCTGGAGAACAGGCTCCCAGCAATGGTCCTCAGGTGTCTCCTTAGCTGTGGTTGCTGTTTCTGGGAGCTGCTGGTTGGGTCCAGCTTACACTTGAGTTCCTTCTGTTTTTTTCCACAGGTCTTTGAGAGCTCAAATCAAAGCAGCTACAATGAGTCCACGGGCAAAGATCTCCTGCCGAGGAAAAGGAGACGGACTCGCATTCCCGACAAACCCAACTACAGCCTTAACCTCTGGAGCATCATGAAGAACTGCATTGGCAAAGAGCTCTCCAAGATCCCCATGCCCGTGAGTCTGAGTGTCCCTGGCACCCAGGGCTGGCACAGGGGGTGTGTTTGGGCAGCTCTTGGCTCTGCAGAGGGTTTGGGTTACAGCTCTGGGTGGTCCTGCCAGTGCTGTGGTGGCACAGCAGCCCCAAGCAGGGACAGGATATTGTCACCAGGGACTGGATTTTGTGCTGGCAGAGCCTTGTGCAACTGCTGCATGCTTATCATGGAATTGTGGAATGGTTTCATTGGGAAGGGACCTTAAAGCAGTGATGAGGGGGGCTGGGACCCCTTCCACTGTCCCAGGCTGCTCCAAGCCCCAAGTCCAGCCTGGCCTTGGACACTGCCAGGGATCCAGGGGCAGCCACAGCTGCTCTGGGCACCCTCTGCCAGGGCCTGCCCACCCTCCCAGGGAACAATTCCTTCCCAATATCCCATCTAAATCTACTCTCTTTTATCTTAAGGTCATTCCCTGTGTCCTGTCCCTCCATTCTTTGTCCCCAGTCCCTCTCCAGCTCTCCTTTTAGTCCCTGGAAGGGCCTCTGAGAGATGTCCCTGGAGCCTTCTCTTCTCCAGGTGAGCTCTCCCAGCCTGGCTCCAGCCCTCAGAGCACCTCTGTGGCCTCCTCTGGACTTGCTTCAGCACATTCTTGCTCCTGGGCAGGCTGGAGCAGTGGGGATATTTCCCCACTGCAAGTGTCCTCTGCAAATCCATCTGTTGAAGAGGCATGGAGGGAAGCAGGACACTGAATCCCTGAGGATTTATGAAGAAGGGGCCCTGTTGCTGCTGATGTTTTCCCCGGTGTGATCCAGGACAGGATGCTCAGGGTTCAGCCCCACCTGCACCAACCACGGCAGGGCTGGGTTGCACTCTAGGGGCTCAAAGAGTCTCATTTTCCTTATAGAGAGCGGCTTTTTGGTGAAGGAGGTTCTGGGGGCAGATTTTGGGTGCTGATGGGTCAGCCCTGAGGGCAAAGGCTCTCTGTGATGGCCAGAAAGGGTTTGCTGGTGTGGGTCTGTTTGGAACAGCCCCTCACATGGGCTGCATGGAGCTGTATTCATGGTCCATCTTCTGTTGGGTAAAGAGCAAGGAGCGCATTCCAGAGGCTGGGATGCTGAATTGGTTGTGTTCTGTCTTTTCAAACAGAGAATGAGAGCTCAGAGCTCTGGCTGAGAGTAATGAGCTGTCACTTCCTTGTGCTATTTCCAGCTGGGATGGACAGCCCAGCACCATCCAGTTCTGCAGCAGCAGCAGATCAGGGCATGATGGGCACAGGAATAAGGTCAGGATGTGAAATCCCAGCAGCTGCTGGTGCCTGGAGAGAGAAATTTACACTTCTTTTGTCAATCAAATCATCCTGGGAGCTGCTAGAGTCCAAACCTGAGGGCAGTGTGGAAGACAGGAGGTTTAGATTAAATATAAGAAAGAATTGTTCCCCATGAGGGTCTGAGGCCCTGGCACAGGGTGCCCAGAGCAGCTGTGGCTGTCCCTGGATCCCTGGCAGTGTCCAAGGCCAGGCTGGACGAGGCTTGGAGCAGGCTGGGACAGTGGAAGGTGACCCTGCCCATGGCAGGAGTGGCACTGGATGAGCTTTAGGGTCCCTTCCCACCCAAACCATTCTGGGATTCTGTGAAATCTGGAAGGATCCCACAGGCACTATGGAATGAGAAGATGCACCAAGATCCACCCCACAAGCTCAGCTGCAAGTGGACATTCTCTGGGGAGATTGCTGATGAATTAAGAACATTTCTGAGATACTCTGAGGTCCTCTGAGATCCATCCCCTTCCTGGGGATGTGATGGACTGACAAACCTCCCGTGCTCTTTGATTTTCCCTCTGAATGAACAAACCTGCAGCACTGAAAATGAGGAAAACAGTTGTAGAAATTTGGAGTTTGGGTGGATTTATTTTCTTCCCCCATGAAAGGGTTTTGCTCCCTGTTGCCTGAGCAGTACTGAGGATGCAGCTGCTGGCTTTGTTCTCTGCATCTCTCCTGAGAATTATCCCAAGTGATTTGCACTTTATGTGGATTTGATGCTGCTCTTTCTCCCCAGCTCTCTTTTTCTCTGATGCTGTAAGATCTCTAAATCCCTGAGTGGAAAATCTAAAAAAAGCTAAATCCTGGAATCTGGAGTTTGTTTTTTCTACTATGAAATATTTAACTTGGCTTACAGAAGTGATTCTTCAGCCATCTGCTCCTCTTAAAATATATTTCTTTGTTTTGAATTGAAGCTAAAAAGGCAGAAGACCTTTCGTGGCTCTGTCTTGCTTTCAATTGTTTTTTAATTTCAATATTTTCAGAGCAAAAAATAGGGGTATTGTCATGAGACTGAAGTCCCAAAAGCAGGGAGACCCCAAAATGGGGCTTTTCCAGGTTTTTTGAGCAGCTGGGCCACCTGGCACCAGGATGGAGGTGATGAGGGCTGGCTGGGGAGCAGCACATCCCTGGCCTGTGGCCTGTGGAATGCTGGCTGGGAGGCAGCAAGGGGCTAAAGTCGTTGTTGAGGCCCATTTTGGGGTCAGGGTGATAACCTGGGTCGATCCCTGATCACCCACAGTGCTGCTGGCTCCCCCTCACTCTGAACCTTGGTTCTGCCTGGCACAGATCAGGGAGCAGAGCACATACTCCCTTTCCTTTGGGCTTGCTGCTGCCTCTTGGGGATCTCTCCTGCTTTCTTAACCCTGCCTTGTTCCCCTGCAGGTAAACTTCAACGAGCCCCTGTCCATGCTGCAGCGGCTCACGGAGGACTTGGAGTACCACGAGCTGCTGGACAAGGCAGTGAAGTGTGAGAGCTCCACGGAGCAGATGTGCTTTGTGGCCGCCTTCTCCGTGTCCTCCTACTCCACCACTGTCCACCGCACTGCAAAGCCATTCAACCCCCTCCTGGGGGAGACCTTCGAGCTGGACCGCCTGGAGGAGCTGGGCTTCCGATCCCTCTGTGAGCAGGTGAGGGCTGTGGGTCCATCCTGGTGCTCCCATCCTGATGGGGGACAGCCAGCACCTCCCTGAGCTCTGCTCTGCTCCCAGCAATGGGATGAGGACAAGGTGGTGGAGTCCCCACCCCTGGGGGTACCCAAGGAAGGACTGGATGTAGCACTCAGTGCTCTGGGCTGGGTGACAAGGGGAGGATTTGGAACAGGTTGTGCTCGATGGGCTTGACCCTTCGTCGCCAGGTTTGAAGCAGCTGCTGCAGGGGGGCCAGGCTCTGCCACCAGCTCCTTGCAGGACACCCAGGGGTGAGCAAAGCCCTCCCTGGCAATGAGTGCCCAAACTTGTCAGACACCTGTGGAGCACTGGCTTGAGGCAGGACAGCACCTCCCATAACTTCCTGTCACATGCCAGCCCAGCCCAGCCCAGCCCAGCCCAGCCCAGGAGCCATCCCAGTGCCTGTGGCTGCAGCAAGGTGGGACACTGCCAGCCACAGCCTGAGCCCTAGTGCAGCCCTCCTGCCTGTCCTGCCTGCCAGGGTCAGAGGTGGCCTCATCCCTCAGCTGCCCCAGCACTGTGGCTGTCACAGAGCTCAGGTTCTCCCACCTCAGCAGTGTCACCTCCCCTCACCTGGTAGCACTTCCTGGTCTGTCACCTGGTTTAGTCTGGAAGTGGGTGATTTCTGGCCAGGATCCATCCCTTAGCCAGCTGCCACACTCACCTTCCTGGGGTACAGTTGGAATTCCTGGGTGGATTTATCAGCCTCATCCCAGCTGTGGTGCCAATCCCAGGGCTACCTGTCCCCTCTGGATACCTCTGACCACATCTCTCCCAGTCCTGCCTGTCCAGTACTGCTGGATGCCCCTGACTGCATCATTCCCAAACTTTTTCATCCCTGTTCTCATTCTTTCACCTCCCTTTTCACCACACTCCTTCCTCCATCCCTGTTCCTTCACAAATAAAAAACCTGCCTGGAATTACTTTCTCTGGTTGGTCCCAGTTTTCCTCTATTTTGTAGCCAGATTTGATATTCCTGACCAATTCCAGCCACCTTTCCCACTGCTCTGAATTTTCCTTGGATGCTGCCTGTGCTGCTCAGGCTGCCAATGTGCCCAGCCAAGCAGTGATAATCCAGTGCCTGAAATCCAGTTATCCAAATAGGATTTCCTGCTGCTGGTGACTGGGATTTAATGGCGAGGCCTTGGCTCTGCCTGTGTGTGTAATCCAGAGCTCAGGGCGCTCAGCCTGTAATTACAGCAGGGAAATCATCCCGGAGCTCCAGGAATCGGTGGGTGCCGGTGCTGGGTGCCTGTACCAGGCTGTGCCTGCCTGAGGACAGATCCCTCTGCCTGGGACATTCCTGCTCCCATCTTTTTTTTGGGCAGCTTTTCCAGGGCAGGGTGTTGTGAGCACCATCTTCTAACAAGTCACTTTCAGGATTTAGGATGCTGTGTCCGCTTTTCCAGCCTGGTGTGTGTGTGAGGGAAAAGCCAAAGTCTTGCTGTGTGTACTGGACAACTTGCGGGCCTGTGTCCTCTGGGATTTCCCAGCTGCTGTTCCACTGGGGTTACTGGGGTGCCAGCACATCCATATTTCTCAGCCAGAATCCCAAGAAAGCAGGGCCATGTCCTGGGGTCACGGAACAGCAGCATCTCACAGCAATGGTTGCTCAAGTGAAGATTTCATGGATCACGCTTTAAAATGAGCCTTAGCAAATCTTGGTGGGATCCTGGTGTGTCTCCCTTTGCTGCCAGGGCACTGCATGGGGGTCCCCCCAATGCCCAGGAGGAATTGTGGTGTCCAGGAGCATCCTTAGTGCCAAAATTGATGTGGTGCCCAGGGCTTGGATAATCCTTAGTGCTGAGCTGGTGTGGAGCTGTTCCCTCTCTGAGCACTCAGCTGGGCTCTCTGGTGGCCGTGTCCTCAAGGGCTGTGTGTCCTGTTTCCAGGTGAGCCATCATCCCCCAGCAGCTGCCCACCACGTGTACTCCAGGAGAGGGTGGACGTTGTGGCAGGACATCACCATCGCCAGCAAGTTCAGGGGAAAATACCTCTCCATCATGCCACTGGGTAGGTGATGGATTCTGGAATTACTTGGGATTGGTTTGCCTTGCACTGCTCATTTAAAACCCAGGAGTTAAAGAAACTGCTTCCTTAGCCTTTAAGGAATTTGTTGGGCTCACCTGGGGCTCAGAGAATATCCTGGGCTCACCTGGGACTCTTGGAATTCCTTGGGTTTACCTGGGAATTATCCTGGGCTTACCTGGGACTAAGTGAATTCCACCCCAAGCAATTAAGGAGCCCAGATTTGTGCTCCTGATCCAATGATTCAACAATAACATGTTTTGCCCTGGAAGTGGAAATAATGCCAACTGCAAAGGCTCCTTTGCTTTGGAAATATCCTGCTTGCCCAGGAATTGATTTCTCCTTTCATGATATTTAAAGTTATCTTGCTGCCTGTTTTAACCCTCACCCTGCCAGTAAAGTGCAATGAGCTGCCTCCTTCCAGCATTTTATTTTCCTTTTGCCTGTCCCTGGGCTGGGTACCATTCCCAGAGTGGTACCAGTGTCTGAATCAACCAGGCAGCACATTTCTGACCTGCTTTTAAAATGAGTACTTTTGGTAGAGGGCAGAGGGCCTGGCAGGAGTTGTAACCTCACTTTCTGGAGCAGAGTAAGGGAAGGATGAATCCAGAGCCAGGCCTGGATTGGGGGATGCAGGGGGAGGGATGGCCCTGTTGATGAGCACAGTGCTGGGGTGGTGGTGGCCTCTGGGGAGCATCTGCCCCTGCTGAGCTCGGATCGTCCCTCTCCGCAGGCGCCATCCACCTGGAGTTCCATTCCAGTGGGAATCACTATGTCTGGAGGAAAGTCACCTCCACTGTGCACAACATCATCGTGGGCAAGCTCTGGATTGACCAGGTGGGTGAGGGGACAGTTCTGCCTGGCTCTGGGGGGGCTGGAGGAGCATTGCCCTCCTTGGGCACATGCCCCTGCCTCGATGGGAAGCCGTGCTTCCCTGCAGGGATGGGAAAGGCTTCCTGGAGCCTTCCCTGGCTCTCCCCGATGCCAGCAGGTGGGGGGGAGGGCAGCCACTGGTGCTGCTGTGCCCAGTGGTGATGGGTACCTGCACTACAACTAACCTCCTCTGTCTCTCCCTGCTGTGGTTCTGTGTCTTTTATCCAGTCTGGTGAAATAGAGATTGTTAACCATAAGTCCAAAGATAAATGCCAGCTGAAATTTACCCCCTACAGCTACTTCTCCAGGGATGTCCCCCGCAAGGTGAGTATCCAGTAGGGACTCTACTCCTTCAGGGATCAGACCTGGCTCTTCCAGGCCTCCAGAACCACTGGGATGACCCCCAGCACGGGGCTGAGGGGCTGGTCACGAGGGAGGGCTGGGTGGCACCTCTGTGTCCTGTGGTTTGGCTCTGATGTGCTGGAGCTGCAGCACTGAGACCTGGGAGGGGCTTGGTGGGTTGGACACCCACCTGTAAGGTCAGGGATGTCCCAGGAAACACAACATCCAGCTGGGAACCTGGAGGCTGTGGTGTCCTTCTGGGCATTCCCAAATGCCACCAAAGCCGTGTCCCCCTGCCAGGTGACGGGGGTGGTGAGCGATGCCGATGGCAAAGCCCACTACGTCATGTCCGGCACATGGGATGAGAAGATGGAGTGCTCCAAGATTGTCCACAGCAGCCACGGCAGCACCAGCACCGAGGGCAAGCAGAAAACTGTCTACCAGACACTGTCCCCAAAGGTCCTGTGGAGGAAGTACCCGCTGCCGTGAGTCCCCCGGGGGTGGGATGGGACAGCAGGATTGGGATTTCCCAGAGCTTTGTGGAATGGGAGGCTCATTTGCCCAGGCCTGAGGACACATGGGACTTGTGGGGCTGAGTGGCATTTTCTGAGGTGGGAGAACAGGTCCCTGGAAGGGGAGGGTGGCTTTGGGGACTCTGATGGGTGAGTTTGGGTCACTTGTGGGGCTGGTTGGGTTTTTTGGGGGGTGGGCTCTGGCAGGGAGTGGTGCTGGCCACTTTCCTTTTCTGGTCATCATGTCCCTGGCCATCATGTCCCACCAGTCACTTAGTCCCCATGGAGACCAATCCTTCCTTGGCCCGTGTGACCACAGCAGGGCTAGGCTCAAATCAGTCCCTGAGCTCTGGGAGCACCAAAGCAGTCCCTGCTTTGTGGGGACTCCACCACTGGCCTGGGCAGCCTGTTCCAATGCCTGACCACCCTTTCTAGGAAGAAATTTTCCCTAATATCCAATTTAAAACTGCTGTGGTGCAACATGAGGCCGTTTTCTCTCATCCCATCCCTGTTCCCTGGGAGCAGAGCCCAACCCCTCCCCCTCCTGTCAGGGAGTTGTGCAGAGCCACAAGATCCCCCCTGAGCCTCTTTTTCTCCAGGCTGAGCCCCTTTCCCAGCTCCCTCAGCTTCTCCTGGGTCTCCATTCCCTTCCCCAGCTCCGTTCCCTTCCCTGGACCTGCTCCAGCCCCTCCAGGTCTCTCCTGTCAGGAGGGTCCCAGAGCTGATCTCAGCACTGGAGGTGCCCCAGCAGTGTCAGCACAGCAGGAGTGGATCAGTGGAGTTGGGGGGCTGTGCCTGAGGTATCCCCCAGTCCTCACCCTGACCAGGCTCTCTGGATTCAGGGAAAATGCCGAGAACATGTATTTCTTCTCGGAGCTGGCGCTGACGTTGAACGAGCCCGAGGAGCGCGTGGCGCCCACGGACAGCCGGCTGCGCCCCGACCAGCGGCTCATGGAGAGCGGCCGCTGGGATGAGGCCAACGTGGAGAAGCAGAGGCTGGAGGAGAAGCAGAGAGCCGTGCGCCGGCGCAGGGAGGCCGAGGCCGTGGAGGCCCTGGAGGAAGGTGAGGTGCTTTGGGATGCTTTGGGATGGTTGAGGCTGCAGGGACTGCGCTGCCCGTGCTGCGGGATGGTTGTGGAGGACAGACCCTGCAAGGGGACGGAGGCTCTGGGGGATCTTGTGGGTGGGTTTGGGGCACTTGTGGGAGCTGCTTGGGTTTTTTGGGGTTGTGTGATCTTGGCCTCTTTGCCTGACTGGTCATCATGTCTCTGGCCATCATGTCCCACCAGTCACTTTGTCCCCCCGGAGACCAGTCCTCCCTTGTCCCTCAGGATCATGGCAGGGCTGGGCTCAGGGCACATCCAGAGAAGGAAACGAGGCTGGTGAAGGGCTTGGAACACAAACCCTATGAGGAACGGCTGAGGGAGCTGGGGTTGTTTAGCCTGGGGTAAAGGAGACTCAGGGGTGACCTTATCACTCTCTACAACTTCCTGAAGGGTGGCTGTAGTCAGGTGGGGGTTGGTCTCTTTCTCCACGCAGCAACTGACAAAACGAGGGGACACAGTCTCAAGCTGCATCAAGGGAAAATTAGGTTTGATGTTAGGAAAAAGTTTTTCATGGAAAGAGTGATAAAGTACTGGAATGATTTTCCCAGGGAGGTGGTGGAGTCACCATCCGTGGATGTGTTTAAAAAAGACTGGATGTGGCATTTGGTGCCATGGTCTAGTTGAGGGGCTGGGGCATAGGTTGGGCTTGATGATCTTGAAGGGGCTTGATGATCCAACCCAGTGATGCTGTGAATTCTGTGAAATCAGTCTGTAAGCCCTGGAAGCACCAACAGACAGTCCTGGCTCTTGGGCAGCTGTGGGAGCTGTGGGATTGGGGGGGTTCTGGTTGGAGAATCCCCCCTGACCCCCGTTCTGCCCGTCCAGGGAAGGACTACGAGGGGTACATCCCGCTGTGGTTCGAGCGCAAGGTGGACGCTGTCACCGGGGAGCTGATCTGTGTCTACAAGGGCGGCTACTGGGAGGCCAAGGACAAGCAGGACTGGAGCGTGTGCCCCGACATCTTCTGAGCCCCCCAGGGCCACCCCTGGGACACCGGCACAGCCCGAGGGACGGTGAGGACACGCCGGCAGCGTCCCGCCAGGCTGACAGAGTCAATACATGCAGAGATCCAAACAGGGATTCCAAACCTATTTTTTTATGCACTAATAAATAGCTTTTTTTTTTTTTTTTTTAGGTGTTTTTAGTTGGGTTTTTTCAGGTTTTTTTTTGGGGTTTTGTTTTGTTTTTTTTTAATGGTGGCTTTGCCAGCAACTGCTTAGGAGTGAGGACATGAGCTGGCTTGGGTTTAGGATGTTCTTTGCTGTCAGGAGTTGTTGCCTATATCCTCCAGCGCCTCAGCTCTGGGGGCTGAGACGTTGACTTCCAAAGATGCCCAGGGTGTGGGAATGATGTGCTTGTGTGAGCTCTTCTCTTTGCCATTTTTTTTTTTTTTTTGGGACCCCATTTCTGTGTGGACTTTATGGAATTATTTTTTTAAAAAAACAAATCCTGCTCCTGGTTCAGGTTTGCTTCAAAGATGGACACGAACAACTCTACTTGGAAAACTGTCCCCAGGGGCCGTGGCGCTTGGTCCTGGAGGCTCTTGGTGGTTCCACAGTGCCCAGTCATCCCAGCAACACCAAGTAGGATATTTCAGCTGGTGACTTTAGGGTTTTTGACCTGTTTTTTGTTTTTTTCAAGAGCGTTGGAGGTGCTTCCCCACAGTCTGATGTGTTCAGGCAAAGCTGGGGTCTGTCTTTATCGTGTGGGAGTGGTTTGAGTGAGGTTTGCTTTGTTTTTCCTGCAACCACATCTGAAGGGGGAAATGTCCTCAATGAGGCTGGGAATGCCAGGCTGATGCAGTGAAGAGTTTTTATCCCAGTGATGCTCCTGGCTCCATGTCCCTGCTCCATATCCCTGCACGCAGGGGCTGGATCTTGATTTCAGCTTTTTCATCAGTGTCTCCCTGCTGAGCTGTGCCTGATGCTGGGTGGGAGAGGAGGGGAGAGATGCCGTGGTGCTGCTGGGATGGAGCCTTCATCCTGGATCTCCCACCCCTTTCAGCCAGACAGGCCTGGCCACAGGCTGAGGATGGAGGGACCCTGCATCCCAGAGCCTGTTCCCAGCTCCCGTCCCTCTCCCTCATCCTGGGCTCTCCCTGCAGCAGCTCCAGTTTATCAAGGCAGGGAACCCCTTTTCCCCCTCACCCCTCCTGGGTGCCATCACCCTACCTGGCCTTGGATGCACCAGGAGAAGCAGAGCGAGCACTGCTGGTGGCAGGTGAGGACTGGGAGCACTGAGGGGAAGCAGGAGGTGGCAGCATCCCAAAGGTGGGATCTGCTGGGCCAGGCAGTAGCAGGGAACACCTGGAGACCTGCACTGGCCCTGCTGGATCCCATTTTTGCTGTCTCCTTCTCCAGCTCTCCATCATATCACACTGACCCTGCCTCTGGGGCTGCCCCATGCTGGGCTGTCACACTCCACGTGGAAGTTAATTAGCAATAATGAACCTTGAGGCAACGGTAACTGGAATATCCAGGCTGCACACGGGACACTTATGCAATCAGGTTCCTCATCCATCAGTCTCCTCCTGATCAGCTTCCAGCACTTCCACCCCTGTGATCCCCACTGTGTACAGTCCCCACGGCCCTGGATGGCATCACTGTGGTGCAGGGCAGCCCCCGCTGCTCTCAGTGCACCCTTTAATCTTATTTATTTGCTTCTAATTTATATATATATATATAAATATATATAAAATTATTTTGCTTAAATTTCTATGGTACACAATAGATGAAAAATGATGAAGACAGAGGTGTCTGTCTGAGTTTTTACAGCCCAAGTACAATTCCCTTCAGCTCGTCCCCGAGCTCGGGTGATGGTGATGGAATGATTCCCATTTTGCAGGGAAGCAACGGTTTGCTCCGAAGTTGGATCCTGTAGCATGGAAAAGGTGTTCCAGAGACTTTCCCATCTGGAAACGGTTTGTTGGGGGTTTGAGGAGTGGCACTAGGGATTCCTGGGAGTGGGATGCTCCAAGCTGCTTCCCAGTGTCCCAAGAGTTGCAGCAGCTGCTCCGGAATGTTCACTCCTTCCTGGAGCATTGCCCTAGCTTGGGAAAGCTGATCTTAAATAATCCAGCCTGGGATTTGGCCTGTGGAGAGTTGCCCGTGTCCCAGGTGTCCTACCTGGGAGAGGGAGGATGCTCCCCACTGATCCCTGGTGCCGCTGCCTTGGGTTGTGGCAGCACCGAAATGTCCTGGGGGTTCATCCCCCTCGAGGGCTGGGTCTGTCAATGGGCTGAAATGGAGCTCTTCAGAATGCCTTATTTTCATTTTTGCTGTGTCAATGCAAGTGTCACCCGGGAGCTTGGAGCAGGGAGAAGCTTCAGCACAGGCTGTTCCCAAGTTGGACTGGGGTGTTCCCGGGTGGAGCAGAGTAGGGAGTGGGATGTTGCTCCCTAAATGCTGGCACCGAGGGTCCTGCTGGGCTCTGGGGCCCCGAGGGCTCCTCTCTGCTGTGCCCCCACACCTCATCAGTCTGGGAACCCCCATCACAGACCCTGCACAGCTCCACGGGGCACGGAGGAGCACGAGGAGCACCCCAACCCAGAAATCCTCCGGATTTTAGGCTAATGGAAAAAATTGCTCCATCTTCCAGAGATCATCTTATCAGCAGCACTTAACCAGAGCACCATCTCCTGGTCCTTCTGTTCCTCCTCGAGGATTTTAATGTCATTCCACTGTAAATGCTGTTGAATGTATTTTCTTTTTGAACAATAATATATTGTGAGTGATCCCTCTTCTCCTACACGGAAATAAAACTTGGATTCGGGAGTTTTAAAGGCCGTGGTGCTGAGATGGTCACTGGCTCCCCAGGGGTGCAGGTCCTGGAGGAGCTCTGGGCATGAGAGGGGACATGGATGTGGGATGGAGGACAGGGAGGGATCCTGGAAGGTGGCACAGGAAGGAGAAGATCCAGGGAATGTTGCTCAAAAGAGGAGGTTACGCATAGGTCAGGGAGGTCTGGGGAAGTGGTTCAGGGAAGAAGAAAGATCTGGGGGAGAAGTTGCCAAAGGGAGGAGATGGTCCAGAGAGGGTGATTTGAGGGGCAGGAGGGGGGGTTGAGCCAGGGGAGGTTGTCCAAGGCAGGAGGTCCAGGGAAGCAGGAGCATGGAGGGAGATTTATCTGGGAGCAACAGCTTGAAGGAGGAGAACCAGGGCAGGGTTTGCCCCGGGAGGGAGATGGGCCAGGAGAGGAGATCATCGGGGTGGAGATGTCCCAGAGGAATCTGGCCAAGGGGGAAGATGGTGGCCCAGAGGAGGAGGAGGAGGAGGAGCAGGGAATGAGGAGCAGGAAATGGGGCTCAGGGGAAGGTACCCAGACACAGAGATTCCCTGGGGATGATGGAAGGAGCCGCCCCAGGGGACACTGTGTGGGGCAGGAGCCGGCCCGAGGGAGGGTCCGGGCAGGGGCTGTGGAGGCGGGTGGAGAATCCGGGCAGGCTGAGACCGGTCCCTGCGGGATGTTGCCAGGAGACAGGGACACACAGCCCTGCCCGTCCTGCTCCTGCCTCCTCTCTGCCTGCCCCAGGTGAGTAGGGGCTGCGGTGGGGGGACCCCGGCACTGTGACCCTCCCTGTGTGCCCGGGGGGCTCCGGGTGCTGGGCACGGCGGTGGCCCTGGGGACCTGCAGCTCCCGAGTGCAGCTCCAGTGCCGATGTCCTGGTCTCAAGGAAAAACAACCCCCGGCCCCCATCATCCGCTGGCACCGCAGCTCCGGAGGCAGCTGGGCCGGGCTGGGCTGTGTCGGTCTCAGCACCTTCACTGAGCCCTGGAGCAGCACACCTGGAGCAACACGGTGTCCTTTGCTCTGGCACGGACTCACCCCATCCCCTCCAGCGTGCAGCGGTTTGGGAGCCCGGGGTGGTTCCTGCCCTGCCTGACCCCACTGGAGAACCCCCCATGGGATTTCTGGCCCACCCCCAAGGGTTTTGAGACCCTCAGCCCTTCTTTCCTCCTCTCTGCATCCCTGGACTCCAGGGTTTTCAGAATCCTGGATCTGGACCCTGCTGATGCCCGGCAAATCCAGGTGTGGGGTGTGGGAAGGAGGGGTTCCTTTGGGGGGGCTCAGATGTCGGGGTGCAGAGGCAGCACTAGCACCCGGATGCTCCTGCCTTGTCCCCCCGGTGATGGTATCTGGCAGTGCCCCATACCTTGTTCCACTCCCTGCAGCACGCAGGTTTGGCTGTGCTGAGCAGTGGCGGCAGTGGGGACGGTGCCATCAGTGTCCTGGGATGGCCGGTGAGTGGGCATGGGGCACTTTGGGACTTTCTCAGCTCTGCTTGGCCCCTCAGCCCTCTCTGCCAGTTCTACAGAACAATGCCTGGCTGGGAATGATGATGGAGCAGAGTTCAGAGAGCTGGGGAAGGGGATGGAGCCCCAGGAACAGCTGAGGGAGATGGGAAAGGGGCTCAGCCTGCAGAAAAGGAGGCTCAGGAGGGATCTTGTGGCTCTGCACAACTCCCTGACAGGAGGGGACAGCCAGGGGAGGGTCGGGCTCTGCTCCCAGGGAACAGGGACAGAACAAGGGGAAATGGCCTTAAGTTATGCTGGGGAGGTTTAGATTGGATATTAGAGAAAATTTCTTCTTGGGAAGAGCTGACAGCATCCCTGCCCCATCCTGGATGCTGCCACGTCTCCCTGGCACTGCCCTCCCACCAAGCTGTGCTGACCCTGGCAGCATCAAGGTCAAAAATGACCCTGGTTAAAAATGAAAATAAGGATGGTATTGTGGCTTTTCCTACTGGAAGCAGTAGAGGATCTTGCAGGGGAGGGTGGGATGTGTTCAGTGTTGGTGCTTTGGTGCACCCCAAGTGTTCCCTGATAAGAACAGGAATTGCCAGGCCCTCCAAGGCGGTTCAGATCCAGCAGGATGGGATGACTCCACTGGGATGGGCTCATGGCTCTGCTGTCCCCCACAGAGCTGGCAGGACATCGTGCTGGGTGTGCCCGGGGTGACAGCCCTATCCCACGGGAAGAGGAGCATTCCTGGACTCAGCTCCTGGGCTCCCTGCCCAGTCCGGGGCACTGGAGCAGCTCCAGCTCCATCTGCACCGAGGACTTTGCTGCCAGCTTTTGGGAGGGAATGGTGGAGCCCCTGCTGTGCCAGCAAGAGCCTGCTGGGGATGTCCCCATGGAAGGAGCTCGTCCCGGGCAGGATGAATCCTTGTTCCCCACAGGAAGAAGCCTGGACCTGCGGCCACAGCTGGCAATGGAGCTGGGCAGAGCCCCTTGGCAGGACAGGGCTCCATCCCGGAGCAGGAGGGACAGCCTGGAGTCTCTGGGAGCGAGGATCTCCCGCCTGAGCCAGAGCCATGTGGGGGTGGCCTGGGGGGTCCCCTGGCCAGGCCCCTCTGCCCTGGGCGACAGGGACTCTCCCCATGGGGACCTGTTGGCCTTGCCTGGGCATTCCTGGAGAGCTCCAGAGATTTCTGCTGGCAGGAGTAGGGCTGGGGCAAGGACAGGCTCACCTGGAAGCAGTTTTCTCAGGGCCAGCGGTGCCAAAACCAGGGCACGTCCTGCCCTGGGCATGAGGGAACAGGAGCACCCAGATCTCCGGAAATGTGGAGGGAATGTCACCTTTGCTATGGATGACACGGACAGGGCAGGAGCAGACAGCAGCAGGAGTGAGTCCGGGGTGGTCCTGGGGCACTGAGAGGTGCTGGAGAAGGGTGCAGGGCTGGAACAAGCAGGGGAAAGGACATGGCAGGGCCAGGGACACAGTGGCAGGGACCAGTCCCAGCTGCTTGTGGGGTTTCTGTGGGTTTGTGTGACCCCCTCCCCCAAATGCCATTTTCCCCACAGGTGCTGGCATAGCCATGGGAGCCCCTGTGCGATGGGAGTCACCTGTGTCCCCAGGGCTGAGTGGGGACTGGAAAGAAGGGCTGCCCTGCAAGGTATGGGGCCCTGGGGTCTGGGAGTTGGGCTCTGCTGATTGCAGAGCCCCGACTAGTACAGGATGCATTGGTGGGGGGGCAGGGAGGGATGCAGGGATGCTCCTGGCTCTGCTTCCTGCTGGGATCTGGAGAGCAGTGGGACGTGGCCAGGACACCAAGCTTGGCCCTGGTCCTTGTGTCCCACGTGGTGGCCACGGAAATGCACCAAGAAATGCAATGGAAAAGGGGCAAAAAGGTTTGTAACCCCAATCCTGGATGCCAGGGGTTGTCAGGGCAGCTGGTGCCACTGCACTGGTCCCTGCAGAGGAGCCAGGAGGGGACACGAGAGCCGGGATCTGGTGCCAAGCCGTGGAGCCAAGGGGACAGAGCCAGGTACGGGGGATCCAGGGATGGGTCCTGCACCAAGGCTGGAGCAGAAGCCCAAGAAAACCTCTTGGGAAGCCCAGGAGGGGATGGGCACCCTGAGGGCAGAGCTGGGCTGGGGCGTGACTGGGGATGTGGGTGATTGTGTCCCTGGCACAGGACTGGTCTGGCACTGCTGGGACACACCAGGGACACCCATCACCAGTGTCACACGGACCTGCAGAGGATGGTGAGGTGACCTTGAGATGGCCCAAGCAGGGGTTGACCTGGCACTGCTGCAGGCGGTAGAGACAGGCTGGGGGTGGGGGGGGTGCTCTGCTTTGCTGCTCCTGGGTGTGCTGGGAGGGCCAGAGCCGGCTCCTGGAAGAGGCAAAGATGTGGGAATGGGAAAAGAGGGGGTTTTTCCAGTCTTGGCAGGGGCAAGGAGCCCGTGTCGCCCAGGAGCGTCTGGACAAGGAGAAAAAGAAAACGGCAACTTCACAGGAAGAGAAGCTGGAGCTGCTGGAGGTCAGCACACTCCCGGTTTTCCAGAGGGGCTGAGATCGCACTGGAGGGGCTGTGGGAAGGAGCACACACATCACACCCCTGTCAGCAGCTCAGCTCCTTTCCCAGTCACCCCTATGCAATGGGAAACAGTCCGTGCCCCCCAAATTCCTAAAGAGCCAAACTGGATTGAGTTTGCATGGAGGTTTCATTGAGGGTCTGAGGCTTTTAGAAGAGTTTGTTGGGAAAACCACCCTTGGGGCTGTAGGTAGACTGGGGTGAATGCAGGTCAGAAGGTCCCTGGAGAGCCCCGGCAGGCAGGGAGAGCTGGAGTTTTGGGAATGGCAGAGAAGCAGGCAGGGCTTGAGGCTGGGGTGAGAATTCCTGGGCACTGATCCACCAAACTCAGCTCTTCTCCGATGGGCAGCAAGGCTGGGGTGGTGCCCCGCTGGGCAGGAGGGACCTGGGCATCCTGAGCGGACTCTGCCCTTGGGAAGAGCTCTCCAGCAGCCGGAGGGTGGCCCTGGGCAGCCCAAGGGTGACTCTGGCTGTCCTGCAGAGGCTGCGGGAGCTGGAGCGGGGCAGCCGCTCCCTCCTGTGGCAGAGGCTGCGAGTGCTGCACCGGCTCCACGGGCTGCTCCAGAGGGACCAGCTGGAGACTCTTCGGCAGCTCCGGGAGGCCCTGGAGCAGGTCAGGAAGGGAGGAGAGAACGGTGGGGATGTGGGGCCCCGACACACGCAGCCCCAGAGCCGGGGGCCGTGGCTCCCGCAGGGAGCGCAGGGGGGCACAGCAGCCCAGATGTGCGGCTCCTCTGAGGCCACCCAGAGGTTTTGTCCCCCGCCATGAGAGGGACTGGTGGGGACAGTGGTGTCGAGGGCACGGACTGCGCTGTGGGTGGCTCGGGGGACAGAGGAGGGGCCCGCCGGCTGTTTCTGTGCTTGCTCTAACCCTGCCAAACCTCTGCTCAACGCTGGGGGCTCCAGATGTTCCCTGGAAACTCCGACCTGCTGCAAAGCTTTCCTAGGAGAGTCTGAGCGGGCTCGGGGGGCAGAGCTGCTGCTGCTGCTCTGATCTCTCTCTCGCCGCTCCTCCAGGATCGGGCCGGCAGGAGCGTCCGGCGGGAGCATCTCCCGAGCCTCCCGCGGGATCCGGCGGCTCCGGGGCGGGCTGGGGGCTCGGCGGCCGTGGGGACCCCTCCGATGGCTCCGTGGGGACACGAACCCCGCCCCAGCAGTGCCGTGGGACCGGGCCCCTCGCCGGCAGCGTTCGGGTGCGTCCCAGGAGCTGCCCCGGGGGACAGGGGTGTCCCACTCGGGACCCTTCCTCGCTCCCTGTCCCCTCCAGCTCATCCCTGCTCTCCCCCAGCCGCGCTCTCCACGTCCTGCGGGGGCTCCGGCAGCAAATCCAGCTGCGCCTCGGGCAGTGGCAGAGGGTGCAGGGAGCCCTGGGAGCCTCTGGACAGAGGAAGGAGGTGATTTGGGCACTGGGAGGAGGGACACGGAGTCCACGACAGCATCAGCCCTTGGCGGAGCCCTCATTCCTCATCCTTGGTGCCTTGGCTTTGGAGCACGGGGGGGGGAGGGGGCGATGTCAGCCCCTCTCCAGCCCCTGTGGGGACAGGGAGTGGGACTAGCCTTGTCTCTGTCCCCTGCAGGAGGGCGAACCAGAGAAGGTCCCGGCTCCAGGAGCCCCGAGGGAGCCCCCGATCCAGGTGAATGCCCCAGGTCCTGCTCCAAGGCTGGGCTGGGGTCCGGGTGGCCGGATCTCAGGGGGGTTGGGGTCTCAGAGAGCCTCAGGGACCCCCAGATCACCTCCAGAGGCTCCGTGTCCAACACTGTCTGCTGAAACGTCCATCAGGTGACACGGATGTGTGTCCTGACACCTGGCGCTGCCCCTCGTGTCCATGGCTGATTCCCAAGCCACAAGGAGCCAGGAATGTGCGGGCAGGATCCTCCTGGAGCTTCCAAACCTGGTCTGATCTTTCCCTCTCTTGTGCAGAGACAGAGGGAACGTCCCCATCCCGCCTCCTCCGTGTCCCTGAGCTCCATCCCCGGGCTCCGCCGGCGCGGCCGGGGCTCCCTGGGGCTCCAGCGCCACTTCCAGGAGCTGCAGCTGGAGGAGACACAGAGCACGGGACAGTCCCCGTGTCCCCGTGGGGGCAGCTGGGCACCAGAGGGGAGAGCCGGGGACAGCCCCGGGCGGGGACTGCCACAGCCCCGGTGCTGATCGGAGGGAAGGAAGAGGGGCAGAGCTCCACCAGGGAGCACAATTCCTGATGGGAACAGCCCCGCAGGGCGGGTTGTGACCTCAGGCAGGTCCCACCACGATCAATCCGTGCCACGGCAGCAGTGACCCCGGAGAGAATCAGGTGGGATGGCCCTGGAATCCCAGGAAGCCTCTCCAGAGCCTGCCTGGGCCGGGCACAGCCTTCCCACCTCCTCTTCCCACGCTGCAGATCCTCCTCTGCTCATCTCCTGCTCCGGGATAGAGCCGAGGGCAGGCTGGAGGGGTCATTCCCTTTTCTGCACCACTGGTTGGATATTTGGGAAAAAATCCAAGCTGCAAAGGCGATTAAGCACTGGTCCAGACTGCCCAGGGCAGCGGTGGAATCATCATTCCTGGAAGTGTCCAAAAAATGGGTCCCTGTTGCTTTGGGATGAGGTTTAGTGGGATTTAGTCAAAGGTTGGACTTGATGACCTTGGAGGGCATTTCCAACCTTAATGATTCCATGATTCTGAGTTTTATCCCTGGACACTGAGGTCCCAGTTATGGAATTGCAATTGGCAGAACAAAGCTCCTGCAAATTCCTTAAAAAGCACCACGAGGTTCTGACAGATCTTGGAGCTGCCAAGTGCCCTTGGACAAGTGGGATCTGCCCATGGAACCAGGCTGGGATCACTGACTGGGACAGAGAGGTTTCATGGAAAAACCCAAGGGAATTGCTCTGTTTGGATGCTTTAATTTGGAAAAGGAGAAATCTATTCCTCCATCTGTACACATCATGGGAAATGCTGATTTTAATTTGCAGGAGAACATCCAAGGAAAGTTTCTCCATGTGAAAAGGGGAAATTGGGAGTTTCTTGCAAGATTTTATTGCTGTGCCTCATTCCAGGGGGAGGGAGGGAAAAATATTGGAAATTGAACATTGAAAATATTGAAATATCTGTGTGCTTTCCTTCCAATGAAAATAAAAGTGGGTTTTATTAAGTTTCTCTGCAGTGTGGGATCAGGGAAAACCTGGAATCTCTCAGGGTGATGGCCAGTCCCTGGCTGAAGTTCAAAATTTATTATTTTGCTTTTAAGTTTCACAACCAGAACAGAGCCACAAACACACTTTTAGACAGAGCTTTTAATTAAACTCCAAATGTTTGCAAGGCTCCAGGAATGTCTCTGCCAACCTCAGGGTTCCTGGACACATGGATGACACCAAGGGACACAAAACTGATCCTTCAGTAGAAGATTGCTGGAGAAATGTCTCCCAAATTCCTGAATGGTCACAGCCAGGACTTCATCCCGGGGGATCTCCTGCCTGGTCTGAGTCCCAGGTGTTCCCTCGTGATGTCACAGAACCAGGGAATGCTGAGGTGCAGGGTCCCAAACAGTGCAGGGACCCAAAATTGGGTGCAGACTCAGTTTTGGGGTGCAGACACACAATTTTGGGCTGTAGGGTCCCTATGTTGGGGTACAGGGTTCCAGGGTTGGGGTGCAGGGTCCCAGATAGGGTTGGGTGCCCAATTTTAGGGGGCAGGGTCCTGATGCTGGTGCCTGGGTGACATGTGCGGGGTCCTGGATCCTTTGGGGTCTTCCCACTGCTACAAGAACCTGAAATTATTCTCCAGGGAAAAAAAAAAAGAATAAAAAGGATGTGATTTAATGGAGGTCTGTGGTTGGGTTTGATTCTGGGGCAGGGTGTGTTCTTTCCAATGGGAAGTGAGCTGGGAATGCTCTTGGGGTGGAGATTTACAGCCCTGTGGTGCGACTGGGATTTTGGAATCAATTGAACACTTTCCTGGGAGGAACCTCTAAAGGCAGCAGATGCAGTCAGACATTTTCAAATAACCATGAATTCACCTTCCCCCCCCCCCCCCCCCCCCCCAATTTCTGACCTTTTTTCCATCTGGGGTGCAGCTAGAATGTGCTCAGCAGGGACACCTGCAGCCACTGCCTTGCTGTGGAGCCATCCAGAGGATCCCAGGGATTGCTTTGATCCCAGGATTTGCTTTGCCAAGGGAAGTGTTGCTGCTGCTCTGAAAGGGTCTGAAGTGCAGCACTTCCCAGCAAAACAGCTGGAATTCCTCATCCTCTGCTCTGGAGCCAGGCTGGGAGGGCTAGGGGTGCTCACCTGGAGAAGAGAAGGCTCCAGGGACACCTCAGAGCACCTTCCAGAGCCCAAAGGGGCTCCAGGAGAGCTGGAGAGAGACTGGGGACAAGGAATGGAGGGACAGGACACAGGGAATGGCTTCCCACTGCCAGGGAGAGATGGGATATTGGGAAGGAATTGTTCCCTGGGAGGGTGGGCAGGCCCTGGCACAGGGTGCCCAGAGCAGCTGTGGCTGCCCCTGGATCCCTGGCAATGTCCAAGGCCAGGTTGGATGAGGTTTGGAGCGCTCTTATCAGCCTCAAATGAAAATGAACTTCCCTAATTCCCACTTTCCTTGGGCAATCCTGGTTCATCCCCTTGTTTCCTTTGATGGTGATGATAAACTCCAGCCGTGCCGTAGGGAATGGGGTGGGTTTAGGGAGGGATATTGATCACCTGCTGATTAATTCCTACTATTCCAAGGCAGTCTCAGCCTGGAAAAGACATTTTTATTCTCCTGGTTAATTATTACCCACTGTAATGAGGGTGCAGCAGTGCTGAACTAAAGGTACATTTGCTGTCCTCTTCCTAATTCCAGGAATTCCTGTAGGATGCAGCTTCAGCAGAGCGTTCAATCCCATTTTAAGACATTTTGGAACAACACTGAGATTTTGGTGGTCCCACAACAAAAATTCCCACCCAGCCTGGAGAATCCCGCTCTATTCCACTCCTTGGGCTGCCGGGATCATTCTCACCATCCCCAAGGAGTGCTGTTCCACCCAGTGTGTGTTTTGTTAGAGTCCCATCATTCCCATGGAATGGCTGGGATTGCTGTTCAGTCCTCACCCATTACTGCCCATTAAGCAGGGCCAATTAATTCTCTTAATTTTGGCATAATTAAATTAATTAGGTGCATTTCGTACTCTCACTGAACAACCCCATCATCATTTATGGCTCTGGCAGCCAGTTGTTGGAGTTTCCTTCTCATTCCCATTCTCTGGGGGTGCTCCCGGCTAATTGTGCCCATGGTGAGAAATTCCCACCTTTCCAGGGAAAATTGGGCTAATGAGGGTGGAAAAGGAGGGAATTTGCCATTGGCTGATGCTGGGAGTGCTGCCCATCCCTGGCAGGGCCCAAGGCCAGGCTGGATTTGGCTTGGAGCAGCCTGGGATAGTGGAAGGTGTCCCTGCCCATGGTAGGGGGTGGAACGGGATGGGATTTTGGTCCTCCCCTCAGGAATGTTCTTTCCTCCCCTGTGGAAAGAGAATAAGAGGGAAAAAAACCGAAAGCAAACCCACCCACCCAAGCGGGAGCAAAGAAAATATTTTTCCACTTGGGTGATGTGAGAAACTGAACGGAAAATTGAATGGAAAAAGGAAATAAAAACAAAAGGAAACCACTGAAATCATACAGAAAAGATGGAAAATGATGGTAAAGAAATGAAAAAAATGAAAAGCAATATCTGCCACCATTTTGTCAGGGGATAAGTGATAAGAGAGGAGATGAAAGTTTTGCTGCCCTGCTGGGATTAAGGATTTTGACAGCCAGGGAGCAGCAGAGCAGGGAAATTGCCCCATTTCCCAATCCAAGAGGGAAGGAATAGGGAAAAAATCCATTCACTTTACCCCCAGGAAAAAATACAGCAAAAGAAAAGGTAAACCTGGGTGAAAAAACCTTTTCCACATTTTACTGTAAAAAAAGAGAAAGTCTGAAGAAGATGCAGAAAAAAATGGAAGACTCAATTAGAAAAACTATGAAAATAAGAGAAAATTTCATGAAACTCTGAGAGCAAGATCTCTTTTACTGCAACATTGACAAGAAACCAGGACACGTGGCTGGGTTTGAGCAGGATTGGGAGAAATCCGGGAATTAGCAATGGAAAAGCCAAGCAGGGAGGGGCTGGAAGAGTGGAAGGTGCTTGGAGCCAACACACGGAGCAGTTTGGGAGATCCTGGTGCCTTTCCCTTCCCAAACCAGGGCCTTAATGGCCTAAAACCAGGGTCTAAAACCTTTACACCTTTTTTTTAATGGGCACCCTTGGACAGGGGAAGGTGTCCCTGCCTTTGGCAGGGGTGGCATTGGATGGGAGTTAAGGTCCCTTCCCACTCAAACCATTCCATGATTCTGTGAAATCCTGGAGAATTCCTGGGCAAAGGGCAGCAAATTGTAACATCTGCCAAATCTTTTCAAAATGTGGGATACTCACAGAAGGCAGAGCTGTGGAATTCCCATCAGGAACACACACCTTTGGGGGTGTTTGGGGGAATTTGGGGGTGTTTAGGGAGGGGTCTCACCCTAAGGCTCAGGGGAGCACCCTTCGTGTGCTGCTGATTTGTAGGAGCTGTCATTTGTAGGAAAATAGAGTTTATTACCTTTTTTTTTTTTTTTTCCCCCAATCCAATTCCCTGCAGGAGCTGCATCCAATGGGTGTTGGAACCACGCACAGCTCTTGTTTTAATTAGAACCCTGGAAAATCTGGCAATTAGGGAAGGAGTCAGAACAGCTCTGCAGTCACTGAATGCTGTACTGGAGCTGCAGCTGCAGCCTCAGAGCCAAAACCAAGCCCCAGACAGGCAGAAAATTCCCAGAACAGAGTGCTGTGGCTTTTTCCTTCCCATGGCCACACACAGAGGATCCATCCTGCCTAAAATCTGTGGGATTAAAGCAAGTTTGGCGCTAAAAGCAAGGTCGGGGTTAAAGCTGGAAGTTTATTCTCTCCACAGTTTGCAGATGGAGAGCGGCGGCTCTGTGCTCATCCTAAGGGTTATGTGGAAGCTTTTCCTTTTGGATCATTCCCGCTGGGGATGAATCCCGGCTCGGGGAGCGGGGAGCAGCCCCGAGGCAGCTCTGCAGGGATGCTCTGTCCCACTAGATGGCAACTTCGCTCTGCGCAATACTCACGCAGATGTGATAAAAGATCCAGCAGCTCCCGCTGCCCTGGAGACTTGCAGGGGTTTCCTTCTCCTCCTCAGGCAGCGGGATACAGATGTGCAAGGCACAGTGACGCCTCTGGATGCAGCGGAGTGGCTTTGGGTGGATGGACACAGCTGGCTCTGCAGGGAGCCGCGGCTGAGCACATCCCAAACGTGCCAGCCGCCCTCTCCTTGGAAAGCTGCTCTTCCCAAATGCTGCCGTCGGGATTTCTGTCAGCCCGAGCACTCTGCAAGAGCGTGGAGTGGAGAAATGGCCCCCGCCAGGGTTCAGATCCACAGGATCCTTCCCATACTCCATGTCTGAGATCCAGACCTTGTATGAAGCACCCAAAAGTCAAAGCCTAGACCTGGGCTTGTTGTAGAATCAGGGAATATCCTGAGCTGGAAAAGATCCCCAGGGATCATCCAGCCCAGCCCCTGTCCCTGCCCAGACACCCCAACAATCCCACCCTGGACATCCCTGGAGCACTGTCCAAACTCTCCTGGAGCTCTGGGGCTGTGCCCATTCCCTGGGCAGCCTGGACCGTGCCCAGCACCACTGGACATCTGTGACCCCCAAAGGAGGGATAAAGAACAGTTTTCTCTTTTCTCTGGTGTTTCCATGTTTCCATGGGAAGGTCTCTCCTCATTCACCACTTCCAGCAGAAGCAGCTTTGCCCTGCTCTCAGGTGGGTTTGAGCAGAGCAGATCTATTCCAGAGCACATCCTCCATCCCAGGGAAACCCCACATAGATTTTCCACACACAGCCAAAGCAACATGAGGAAAAATCTCCTCCATAAACCAGATTTCCATGTCCAGCCTCGCTGGGAGTTTTAGAGCAGGACACATTCCTGTCCTTCATGTTCATCTCAGCTGGCACCTCTTGGACCACTCCTGCTGGACAGAGGCTGCTTTAACTCAGCTCAGTCCTGCTTGGAGTCAAAGCCAACAGCAGGAAGAGGGAATTGTACCCAACCCTCCACGACCCTCATTCTTACCACACATGGAAGATGTTTCCCTGAGGTGTGTCCTCTTCCAGAGGCGCAGGGCATTGCTGGCCCCTGTGCACCTGGAAAAAGGGAAAAATGGAGCTGGAAAAGTGTCAAAAACTCCGGGTATGAATCCTGATCCTCACTGACACTCAGAGGGTTCTCGCAGGGAGTCCAAGGAGAAGCCTGAGGCTGCTCCATCCTCCAGAGCAGGGGAGGGAGGCACTAAAGGAGCAGTGGCACCTTCAGTGATGGGTCACAGTGACCGGAATGTTAATGCTGGCAGAGCTCCCTCTCCCAGGCAGGAAGTGCTTCTAACAGCACGGCAAATCCAATTTTTGCTGGATACAAATTCCACCAAACAGCCAAAGCCTCAGTGAAATGCTCAACGAGGCTGGAATTGAATTTGAGCTGTGGGAGACAGGGAGCAGCTGCGAGCTGGGAGGGGCTGGGTGGGAATGTGAGTTTGGGACAGGGGCAGGGAGATTTTGGGAGCACAACTGAGGCTCTTGAAGGAGGAAAAGAGGATGGAGGAGGATATGGATCTGCCTGGTGGAGGGCAAGAGGATGTGGGGGAAGCTGAAGCTGGGTCTGCCTCATCCCTGGCCAAGGCCAGGGGTCATTTGGCAACTGCTGCCTCCAGCCTTGCCTGGTGAGCAGCACATGGAATTATGGAATCATGGAATGGTTTGGACTGGAAGGGACCCTAAAACTCATGCAGTGCCAACTCTGCCACAGGCAGGGACACATTCCACTGTCCCAGGCTGCTCCAAGCCCCATCCAGCCTGGCCTTGGACACTGCCAGGGATCCAGGGGCAGCCACAGCTGCTCTGGGCACCCTGTGCCAGGGCCTGCCCACCCTCACAGGGAGGAATTTATTCCCAGTATCCCATCTAAATCATCTAAATCTAAAACTCTTTTAGTTTAAAACTCGATCAATCACTCTGCACATGTAAAATCTACTCCTTCATGAAGATTTGGCTGGTGCCCCTGCAGGATCTGGGTTACCTCGGTGTTTATCCTGGGGAAAAGGAGGCAGCAGAGGAAGAAGGACTGGGTCGACATGACTTCAAGTCCTGGATCCTCCATGAGGATCATCCTCCACACCATCCATAGGACTCTTCATCCCTCCGGTGCCCACTGGAAGTTCAGGAATTGCCTTCCAGGGATATTTTTTTTCCCCCAAACACACCTGAGCAGGAAGCTGGAATAATCCAAAGCATGGAATGAAGAGGATCAAACTGCAGCAGAGAACCAACCCCAGGTTTCCAGGAAAAGGGAGCTTCCAGGAATCCTCAGTTCGGAAACCTTGATGGGGACGAGTCAGCAAATGTGGCTCAAAGCGATGTCCCGGTGGATGAAGTTATAAAACAACCTGACAAAATAAACAGTAATGCTTGGGTAGTGCCGGCTGGTTCTCATTCCAGAACTCCAAAGGAATTCAAGGATGAAATAGCTGAGCTATTAACAGCATTAACTCTGCTGTGAAAGGTTTCACTTAACATTTCCTCACCATCAGAGGGAAAGAAAGCAGCGAGACCTTGATTGGAAAAAATGCTCCTGAGCAGCTCCAGAAACAGCAGATTATTAAAAGTGATGTTCAAATGAGGTAGATCTGCAGTAAGGGGAATTAGGGAGCATGGGAGAACAGTTCCGGGGAAATTCAGCCAGACTTTTGACCTGGAGTTTTTGAGGCAGGCAGCAAGGGAGGAGATCAAGTGGCCTAGAGAGCCAATGGACATAATCTATCCTTGACTTTCCTGAAGATTTTTATTAAGTTCTCTACTCAAAGACACAGTAATAACTTCAAAGACACACTGTCACAGGGACATGGGGGGATGGATTAAAGGTGAAGGAAGGAAGGATTAGATTGAATACTGGGAATAAATTCCTCCCTGTGAGGGTGGGCAGGCCCTGGCACAGGGTGCCCAGAGCAGCTGTGGCTGCCCCTGGATCCCTGGCAGTGTCCAAGGCCAGGCTGGACATGGGGGCTTGGAGCAGCCTGGGATAGTGGAAGGTGTCCCTGACCATGGTGGAGTTGGAACTGGATGGGCTTTAGGGTCTCTTCCAATCCAAATCATTCTGGGATTCTGTGAAGTCTTGAAGAATCCCAAAGTCCCAGTGAAATGAGAAGGAAAGTTCTACCAGAGGTGATCAGGGTAAAGATTGGGAAGCAGAGGAGAAGGAGTTTAGGCTCCACAGGGATGACCTGCACAGGGCTTGACCTTCATAATGTTTGAAAGTGTAAGCTCCAGACTGAGCCCAGAACTGAGACATGAGTGAAGATGAAAACAGAACCCGACTGTCCCTCACTTGGACAGGAGACACAATTAATTCTGAGTGAGTGCCTGTGAGAAACAGAGCTGGGACAGCCTCATCCAACAACGAAGGTGAGACACCAAGGGCAAGCCTGGAATGAGAGCTCCTGAACTTGGATCCATGTGCTGGTTCTTCCATGATCTCTGCACTCCTCTGGCTCCTGGATTATCCCAAACAGTCCTGCCCTGGATCTCCTTCCCTGGAACAGCAATAGCAACAGTGATCCTTTCCTTCTGCTCAGGGAAAACTTGGAGAGCAGCACCAGCCTGGAGAGATGAGAATTCCTTGGCTCCAGCTGCCTGTGCCTTGGGGATTCCCTTTGGCCTCTCCTTAATAGCTCTGCACCCCATAGTGTCTGGTTTTCCTTCCTTATTCCTGCCCTCAGTAAATTCTCTTCCCTGTGCCTCTGGAAGCTGGGATGAGGACAGGGAATACTCCCAATTTCCTGCTTGCAGCTGAACCTCTGTGTTTTACCAGGGTGATTCCTTTTCATTCCCTGCCTGTCCCCACCATTCAATTTTGCCATTTCTCTGACCCCTGCAAAGAGCTGTGCTGACATTTCCTCAGAAATGTCCCTCCTAGCTCCAGCCCTCCTTCCTGAGTGGGGATTTTTCAGAGCCCATTATGGTTTATTTGGAGTCAGGGTTTGTTTTCCCTGTGTGCATCCATTTCCATTTGTCTCCTCTGAATTCCAGCTGCAGTTCTGTCACCCCCTCACTCACTATTACAAGATCCTCCTGGAGTTCTTTGCAGGCAGCTCCTGCCTTTTCCACCTTCAGTAACTCAGCCCTGCAAATCTGGTTATGATTCCATCCTTTCCTTCACAGACCATGGAGAAGTGTCCTGCCTTAAAGAGAGATCCCTTCACAGTCCACTCCCTTGCACTCCAGGAACAAAAAACATTTTCCTGTCCTTTGTTTCCTGCATTTTTGGACATTTTTTAGAGTTTTTAGAATTTTTTTTAGCCATTTTAGCCATTTATCTATGACAATCTTCTTTTACGATCTCAGATCATCTCCAAGGCTTTGGGGAGGACATGTTCCTGCTCAGCAGATTCCTGAGCCTGATGAGGTGTTCAGTACCCTTGCTGCATCTCTCCCCAGGTCCTCTCCCACTTTTCCTGTGGGCCCTTGAAGAAAGAGGGTTTTTGTTTGTTTTGACCTTGATTCCTGCTTGTTTCCTCCTTTCCTTCTGCAGGAAGAAAATCAAAAGCTGTTTCCTTGATGTCCTCTCATGATTTTGTTGACTTCTTCTATAGCTTTGTTAAAGCAAGTCCCTTCTCTCTGCTGGAGAATCTCACCCTCCAGTTTTCCTCACACAAAACCATTCCAGACCTTTGGCCACCTCCTTGTGCCCCTGCTGTCCTGGCTCTGCTGTATCATGGAATGGGATAGAAGGGAGCCTAAAAACCATCTTGTTCCATGTGTCTGAGGTGACAAGGTGACAACAGCACCAGAGGCCAAGGACATGGCCCAACCATGGATTTACATGGCACTGAAAGTGGATTTTCCATGGATCAGATCATTTCCTGTGGATCAGATCATTTCCCATGGATCAGATCACTTTCTATAGATCATAACCATTCCTTACAATGTTTTCCAGGAGCCCCACTGGCTGTGTTGCCATCCCTGCTGACTGATTTGACACAGGATCTCCCTCCAACTCAGGGGAGTTCTGGGCTCCTCTTGTCACCGGTGCTGCCCTCTGGCTCTGCCCTGTGATTTCATCCTGTGATTTACAAGGCTCCTTCTTCCTCCCCTGCCCAGTCCTTCCCTCATCATCTTACAGCTTTTGGGCTCCCATTTCTCTTCCCAAACCAATCTGTAGTGTTGCCTACAACAAAAGGGTCAGTTTCATCATTAATTTTGGCAGTTTTTAAAGAGGGATGTAAAGCCTTAAATCACTTCCCAGTCACAAGAGCAGAGTGATGCCCACAAGCTGTGCTCAGGCTCAGGTCATCATTCAGAGGACACTCAAATGCTGCATTATTTGGTGCCTGATGGGGTTCCACAGCCTCTTTATAACATCTCACTGGTCATTTGCTGCAGAAAATGGTCCCTCACAGGAGGCTGGAGGATATTTGTGCTGGGCACTTGGCTCTGAGGAGGAGCAAGGAGAAGCAATCAGGGATAAAGCTCTAATACCTGGCATTGCAAGAGACAGAAAAAATATCTGGGCTGTTTGGATGAGCTGCCACCCTTTACAAAGTGGATGGAACCTTTGTTTCCATCCTCAAGGTGGTTTTTTTCCCCCTATTGAGCTGGTAATGTTTCCTTTGGAACCTTTGGAATGGAGGTTTCCTTACCAAGTGACCTGTGAAATGTTTCACTGAAAGCTCCTCCCAGCGCCAGAGAATTGATTTTCAGATGTCTCAGCAATTCCTCTGAGAGTTAAACTCTCCAGGATTCCTTGTTTTTGAGACATTCCAACACAGAGATAAAAAGGGAAGGCACCTTACCCATGGAGATGGAGTTTGGCTGACAATATCCTGATAATCTCAGGACCCTCAGCACCAGGATTGGTCCCTGCTGACCCCCTTTGTGTCACCCCTCAGGGAATGTCACCTTCAGCAGGAAGGGAGGGGACCCTTCAGACCATTTATGTATCAAACTCCTTGCCCATCATGAAGGAATACTTGAAAAAACTCATGGAACAGAATGTGGCCACTGTTCAAAGCACTCTTGCAGGAAATAAATTGTTGATGTGCACAAAAACCACGTGGGGAAGAGAGACCCAAAGGATCCCGAAGGCCCAGAACCCAGGGCTTGCATTTATTGAAATTATTTTTCTTATGGATGCATTTTTCCTGCTTTTCAAAGCCAAGGATGCTCCCAAATCAAGCCCTGTGGCTCTGAGCTGCCTGCAGGAGTGTTTGATTTATGGAGCCATGTGTGAAATGCTGACAGGGAGTCCCTTTAACTGACCACATGGAGCCTTTCCTGAGATGTGATCAGAAACTCACATTTGAACCTGTGCACTCACCCAGCCCCTCATTAATGATTGCAGCAGGCAGAGCCTTGATGCTGCCTTTGGGCTGAGGGTTTTCTCTTTGCAACTCGAGCTCATGAAGTGCCTGAACTGCTCAGAGCTGCAGTTTGCTCTTGTCTTTGTCCCTCACAAAGTCTCACACAAGGAGAGGTTGGGGTTTGACCACGGCACATCTGCAGCCGTTCCTGTTCAAGCTTGTCCCACCCACTCTGGGTGGTATTTGGTGGGAATACTCAGAGGAAACTCCTCTGTCTCTGGCCAGTGAGTGCTGCCCTGGCTCCCCAGGGCCCTTCCCTTGGGCAAAGTCCTGTGTGAGAGTCACAGAATTATGGAAAAGCTTCTCCCAGTTTTGGAGCTCTTGTACTCTTCACGGTGCTGCTCTGCATCAGTGACCTCAGTGCTGACAGGGCCTCACCCTCCAGGAGAGTGCAGGCAGCGCTGATCCTCTTGGAATCATGGAATCACAGAGCTGCTTGGGCTGGGAAGGCCTTCTGAGATCATCAATCCAAGTACAAACCAAGCACCACAGTGTTCCCCACCGACCCTTGTCCCCAAGTCCACATGGCTGTTAAATCCCTCCAGGAATGGGGATCCAGCACTGCCCTGGGCAGCTGTGCCAGTGCCTGACCACCCTTTCCATAAAGAAATGTTCCCAAAATCCACCCTGACCCTCCCCTGGCCCACGCTAAGGCCATTCCCTCTCCTCCTGTCCCTGTTCCCTGGGAGCAGAGCCCAACCCCCCCTGGCTGTCCCCTCCTGTCAGGGAGTTGTGCAGAGACACAAGGTCCCCCCTGAGCCTCCTTTTCTCCAGGCTGAGCCCCTTTCCCAGCTCCCTCAGCCTCTCCTGAGTCTCCATTCCCTTCCCCAGCTCCGTTCCCTTCCCTGGACCTGCTCCAGCCCCTCCAGGTCTCTCCTGTCAGGAGGGTCCCAGAGCTGCCCCAGCACTGGAGGTGCCCCAGCAGTGCCAGCACAGGGGACAGGCACTGCCCTGCTCCTGCTGCCACCCCAGGGCTGAAGCTGTCCCTCTGCAGAGCACAAGGCCACCAGAGGCAACATTGGGGACCAGCATCACTTTGCAAGTCAAATTAGGGAGACACTTCCGATGGTTCTGAATGGTCTGTAGAGCCCCTTCTCTTTCTAACAATGTAAATCTCGATACTGGCCATCTTAATTCCAGCTAATGGGGGAGAGATGGTGTCCAAACATATGGATTCACCTTTTTATTGGAAAAAAATAATCACTTTGGGAAGTGCAAAACTTGTAAATTATATGGAAAAAATTTTCTATTCAAACACAAACACACAAAACATAACCAGGAACATCTCAGGGTTTCCCCTGCACCTGCCCTGTGAGGTTCAGCTCTGATGGGTGCTCTGAAAGTGTCCCCTGCCCTGCCAAGGCAGGCAGTGCCCCACAGTGCTCCTGGATCCCATGGATCCACACAGTGGGGCTCTGATCCCACCTCGTGGAAGAATTCTCCAGGAGCCAGAGCTCAGCCTGGTTGGGCCCTTCCTGCAGCTGCAGTTTGTGCTGAACACCTCCTGATTTGCAGCTCTTTTTGACTCCCTCGAGGTGTGCAGTGGCTCTGGCTGGTTCTCCCACTGAATTCCAGCTCCCTGGAATTCCTGGAGCCAGGAGCTGAGGTTTTCATGCTGCTCAGCCCCATCTGTGGAGGAGGCAGCTGAGCCTTTTTTGGGGGTCTAATTTTGGAAGGTGGCCACAATAGGGAGCATCTTCCCAGTTCCTTGGGGTGCTCCCTGGCACTGATTTGGGCTTGGATGATCCCAGCTCTGGGTGTTTATTAGGATGGCACCTGTGCCCTGGCCACCTCTGGATCTCCCAGCAAGATCCTGTTTCTCCTGCTCTCTCCTCTCTTCCCAGGTTTGTGGAATCCCAGCAGCATCCTGAGCTGGATCATCCCAGGCTGGCATGGCTTTGGGATGTAGCAGCTTTCAGTGAGGCAGGGCTGGAATTTTGGAATGATTCAGGTGCTCAGGTTAAACCTTTCCCTGCCTCTGTCCCTCTGCTCCCTCTCTCCCACTGCCTGTCCAGTGCTGGGGATGTACTTCCAGAGGTAACTACTTCATACAGGAGGAGTGTCACCAGTCCTGAGTGTGTCCCACCTCTCTGTGACCTTGTGGGCAGCTGTTTCTCCCTCCGTGGCTCCGGGATCTGTGGAGGGACAGCCCTGTTTTCCCTGTTTTCCTGCCCAGGGTTAATTCCCCCTTCAGTGCCAGATCCAGGAGAAGTTTCCAGGAGCAGCACCCACGCCATATGCCCAGGATTTAGCTTTATAATCATCCTGGCTTTAGCAGCAAAGCTGGAAAGAGAAGCATTTCTGTGTTTATTAGACATAAGAAGATCTCAGTGGTTAAGAATCCACGGGGTTGAAAATGGGAAAAGAAGAAGAGAAAAAAAAAAAAGCAACAAACTCTTTGATAAGCTGAAAGATTTAAGAGCTGGAATCTGCATCTGTGTTGCCCAAAATATCTTGGATAAAGCAGCTGGGATGGGGGGAGCCATGTGAGCTCTGCCACCCCACTGGTTCTGCCCCGGAGCAGCAATCCCTTCATCCTGCCAGGATCACTTTCAAGTGGAATCTAAGCCCAGGCTGTTTGTTTTCACTCAGTATTTTCTTCCCTAAATGAATCCTGATTTTCCTCAGGGAGAATCCCCAGCAGGTGTTGAGAGCATGCAGGAGTCTCTTCCTTCTCCATGTCAAGGAAATTAATTCAGTGGTTGAGTTTTATTATCTCCAAACCCCCACGTCCATAGAAAACAGCACAGAGTGGGTGTCCTCTTGCCCATCCCACCCCAAAACAAGGAACCATAGAATCATGGAATGGTTTGGGTTGGAAAGGTGAAAACTCTTCCAGTGCCACTCCTGGACAAGGACACCTTGCGCTATCCCAGGCTGCTCCAAGCTCCAATGTCCAGCCTCGCCTTGGACAATTCCAGGGATTCAGGGGCAGCCACAGCTGCTCTGGGACATCCAGGGATGTTCCTGCTTCATCAGCCTGGAGTGCTGTCTGCTGTTTCCCACTGCTGGAGAATCCAGGGATCCCAGAGTGTTTTCATTCCAACGGGTGTCATTGAAATGAGGGTTACAAATGAGAATAAACTCATCAAGCACTGATAGCATTTTCATGGCTGTGCTTGAAGAATTGCCCCTCTTGTCCAAGGAATCCTCCTGCTTGCTTCAGCACATCCCTGGGTGCTGGCACAGGTGACCTGTCAGTTTCTGCAAGCAAATATCCAAAGAAAAAATTGGAAGAAACCCACACTCCATTGTAGGCTTTGTGTGAAAATCTTGTGACATGACCTGGCTCCCGCAATGGCCTCCTTTTTCCTTTCCACACTCTCTCCTCTGCTGCTCTGCCAGAAAATTTGTCTTTTAATGGTTCATCTGGGCTGCAATGTGGCCTCAGGCCAAGGCTGGTGCAAGTTTTAGGTGATCTGGCTGCTTTAATAACTCAAACTGGGCAAAAGTTCAAGGGAAAGGGCTCAGTGCTCCTAGGAATCAGCTTCCTCTGGAATTGGCCACCCCAAATCAGAAATATGTGGAATTAAACAGAAATAACTAAACCTTTGGGTTTCTTCTCTGGGTTGTGGTGAAGAAGAAACCAAGGGGTAGAAAGTAGCCCTTCAGCCCTGTGTCCATTCCCTCCAGGGTTTCACACTTCCAAAAGTCCTTTTACACACATGGGATTATTTTAGGCCAGTTCCTCCCAGGTCTTGCTGTCCTGTCACAGTCACCATGCTATGGGACATGAGTGGTGAAAGCACCAGAGAGGTGGGAATTATTTTTCCAGGTGATGAGGTTTGATGTCACAAACTGTAGTCCTGCTTAAGAACATCCCATGAGCATTTACAACCCCCATGCCTTCATGGAAAGTCACACATTTGTCCTCTGGAAACCCCTCTGGAGCACATTCCCAGTGGTTTCCTGGAGGCTCTGGCTGTGCCATAGGTCTCTGGGGCCACCCAATCCTTTGGTCACCTGTGCCAGGTGTTCCCCCAGCAGCCACAGTCCCTCCCAGCACTGAGGTGGTCACACTGGGAACAGGACAGGGAGCTGATGGAGACAGGCCCTGGATGTGCTGGTTATATTTCAGAAATACTGAGTTAAAATAAACTTATAATAATAAGTTAAATTAAAAAAAATTAATGCATATTCTATGCCAATATCCCATTAAATTTGGGAACAGGATCTTCCTGTTAAATTTTTCAGCCTTCTCCTTTCAGTTAACACATAGGAAAGTTCAAAATGTTTATTAATTGTAGCTTCCTTTCTTCCCACAGTTCTCAACCAAGTCATGGGCTTGGAGTTAGTGTTTTCCTATCTTTTATATTTAAATGGATAAATCCTCTCCCATGGATCCACCCAAGTTGTGTTTTCCCCACTGAGCCAAGTTTTCCACTCCATTATCCTGTTTCTCCATCCCTGGGAAGGCAGCGGGGCCTTGCTTGAGGGGATTCCATGACTTTGGGTGAAAATATCAGCTGTGGACAATTTTCCTGCAGTCCTGTCCCTGTCCATGCCCATCCTCCTCCCCGCTGCACATCCCAGCTGTAGCTGGGAGATGCCAAAGTGCAAACAAAGGATCCTGGAGTGGGAAAAATGCTTGGGAAACACAGCCTCACCTGCCTGGGATTGCAGGATCTCCTTCCTTTATGCCCAGAACCCACATTGTCCACACTGAGGCTGATTCCAGAGTGGAATTCAGAAAAGTTTATTTGTGGATGAGCTGGGCGTCTGTGCTTTGTTCTAAAGCAAAACTCCTGAACCAAAAAATTAATTCTTTCCATATCACATTTATTATCCCCTCCCTTATTTTTACATAAATTCCATATTATGGTCAAGCTTGGATTGTCCACATTGGCCACATTGCCTTCCTCTCCATTTATCTCTTGCTTGTACAGGATAAATTTTAAGTGGCATTCCTTCAAATTATTCCTGGCAGTTTCACTGGGGGGCTTCTCTCCCCTTTTTGGGTCCCTCATTCTCGCTGGGCAGAAGTGACAGAAACAATTTCCATAGTGAGGCTGGGTAAATCTTTCCCAAATTGAGCCTCTCGCTCTTTTCTACTTGATTTGATCTACAGTCCTTGGACATCCCTGATTCCCCTCCCTGGAACAGTTTGCTGGGGATGGAATGGCCCCAAAGGTTATCAAGCTGTGCCAAGTTGCCACAAGTTCCTGAGAGGTTGCTGGGAAAGTCTTAATCCTTCTCAACAATCCCAAGCCAGGTGTGCCTTAAATCATCCCATGGATTTTGCAGGTGACAAAAACTGGTGCTCAGGGACAAGGAGGTTTTTACAGAAATTGGAATTATGTGACAAAAAGGGCCACAGTGAACGTGGATTTTAATATTTCTAAGTGCAGGTAAGGCCCTAATAATTTTTAGGGAATGAAGTTTTTTCTCAGGAAAGGGGGGCTGTGCCCTGTGGAGAAAAAACCTGGGAGGGGTCTGAGAGAGCTGAGGCCCAAAGAATGTGCAGTACAGGGACTGCAGAGCTGACCCGGTCCATAAAAATGCAGGTGCAGGTGGTGATCAGCAATGAGAGATAAAAAATGGGAAAAGGGACAGGGAAAAATAGTGATGGCCTTGTACAGAAAATGTTACAGCTATTTTCCTTTGTTGGCAGCAGATGAGTGCCCTCAACCCATAAATAGAAATAAATTGCTGAAAAGTGGAAGATCATGAAATCACAGGATTACAGAGTGGTTTGGGTTGGAAGGAACCTTAAAGCTCATCTCATTCCACCCCTGCCATGGGCAGGGACACCTTCCAATATCCCAGGCTGCTCCGAGCCCTATCCAGCCTGGCCTGGGACACTGCCAGGGTCTTTCTACTCCTGCAGGACTGGTGAGGTGAGGTGAGGTGAGGGCAGGTGGGGCTTTGCTGAGACAGGAGGAGAGAAGACCTCACGAGGAAACCACCCCTGCAACCTTGGCCCCAGAAGCTGTTTCCCAGAGCAGCTGTGGCTGCCCCTGGATCCCTGGCAGTGTCCCACTCAGGTTGGACATTGGGGCTTGGAGCAACCTGGGATAGTGGAAGGTATCCCTGCCCATGGCAGGGGTGGAATGGGGTGAGCTTTAAGGTCCCTTCCACACAAACCAGTCTGGATCTCTGAGTGATGACTGAAACAGGGAAAAATTAAAATCCTGGGTAAAATGGAGCATTTTCTACCCCATTCTGGACAGGGAGAGTCCAGAGTAAAACTGAAGTGCAGAGCTCCAGGTAAAAGCAGTGACCTCCACAGGGCCTGGCCCAGCCCTGGGGCCAGTCAGACTCCTGGGGTTAAGGACACCTGGTGTTGGCAGGACTGGCTGTCCCTGGGATACTGAAGCACCTCTGGATCCCACAGGGAACATCCAGCTGTTTGACCTCCACCCCCAGAGCCCTCCATGGCCAGAGCTGCCCACAGACATCATCTGGCTGCTGCTTCCTCCTCCTCACACATCCCTGGGCCTGTCCCTCTCATCCCTCTGCATCCCTCTCATCCCTCCGCATCCCTCTGCATCCCTCTCATCCCTCCGCATCCCTCCGCATCCCTCCCCATCCCTCTCCATCCCTCCCCATCCCTCCCCATCCCTCTCCATCCCTCCCCATCCCTCCCTATCCCTCTCCATCCCTCTCCATCCCTCCCCATCCCTCTCATCCCTGTCCGTCCCTCTCCATCCCTCCCCATCCCTCTCATCCCTCCCTATCCCTCCCCATCCCTTCCCCCCGAGCTGCTCTGTATTCATTTCCCACAGATCCCTATCTACGCACGGCAGTTTGTGTGTGGAAAAATAGTTTCAAATTTGCACATCAAAGGGAGGCCACGTCTGCTATCAGGAAAATTAATAAGAATTAAGACCCTTTCAAGAGCTGTGCAGCCTAGTTTTTGAAATGGAACCAATTAAAAATATTCTGGAGCTGGGAATACTCTTGTGGGCTTGATCCAGGCTGAACAGGCCTTTCATTGATGAAAGGAGCTCTTCCCCCAGCTCAGGCAACCAGGAAAACATCCAAGCACCCGTTTTTTAGGGAAGAATAAACATAAATTTCTGCCTGGGAGCATGCTTCCCAGGAGCTGCAGGGAATCAACTGCTAAGAGAATAATGAGGAGACGATTGCAGGCACCAGCACGTGACAAATTAAGAAAACAATTTGTTTATGGGGTGAAAGAGCAGGAAGATGATCCTTTGTGATAGGGCTTAGAGTAGGGAAAAAAAGGAATATCTGTCAGTCTGTGAGAACAGAGACTTGGCTTGAAACAAGAATATTCTGGAAAATGCTCCACTCTTTTAAATTTTTTTTTTTTTTTTTTAATCTGTGGGAGAAACTGAGCTGGCTCCTAAAGCTGCATTCCAAGACCTCGTATTTTTCCAGGGAGGGGCAGGAATGTACAGAAGCAGCAGGATGGGTGTGGAAAGAACTTGGGGAAGAAGGAAGACAGAGTCCTGGACCAGCACTGACATTTCCGGATTCTTGTTCTTCCCTCAGCTGGGCTCAGGTCAGTGGTTTGGTGCTGCACATCCTTAATTTGGGACTAGGATCCATGGGCACGGAATGCTGGTGTCTGTTTTAGAGGTGTCTGTGTCTGAGCAAACCCTCCTGGGGCTTCTCACAGGCAGTGGCACCTCTGGGACCACACCTGGGGGAGTTTGATGGGGCAGGATGTGCTGGGCTGGGCACCACTGTCCAACCTCTCCATCTCCATAAGGAGGTGCTGGGCATGGATTTGTCTCCATTGGAGACACCTTCAGTCACCTGGAGAGAGCTGCTGCTGGACTGGGACTCCTGTGGGGCTCTTTGCTGCACCAAAGGCACCAGCACAGCACCAGACCTCAGAATCTGGGGTGTAGAGCTCACCAGCTTTCCCATTTTGCTTTCCTATTTTCCTATCCCCTTTCCCTTTTCCCTTTCCCATGTTCTTCCCTCCATTTCCTCTCGTTGCCCTTTCTCCAGTTTGGATTTTTCCCTTGTATTGAGCCGTACCTTGTGCTCTCCTCACTTTCCTCACATCTCCAGAGCATGTTCCTGGTCCAGGCAGAGGGGACACTTCCCACAGGGTGGTCAGGTGGCCTTGTCCTGGCTCCGTGTGGCTCCACTCCCACTGGGGATTTGGGGAATCCCAGTTTGCACCAGCTTCTCCTTCCTCAGCACTGCAGAGCTGAGACCTAGAGCTTTGTCCTAGGAAAGGACAGAGAATATCAGGGAAGGCACAGATAAGGAATTTCCCCCTCTCCAACTGCTGTCCCTTTGCGTGTGGGACCAGCTCCAAAGCTGGGTCCTCTCAGGAGCATTTGCTGAGCTCTGGTCCCCTCCTTCCCTGCCAGGACCTGCCTGTCCATGTCACCTCCAGCTCTCCAGCTCCCGCTGGTCCCCAAATCGCTCCAACAAACCTCTGGAGGGGATGAGCAGGCCCAGGGCCCCCAGAGGTGCTGCAGGCTGGTCTGTGTGCTGTCAGCTCTGTGTCACTGCTGTGACTTTGCTGTCCCTCGCTCAGGGGAGCCCCTGATGTGTCACCCCAGTGCTGGGCTCAGCAGAGCTCCCATGTCCTGTGACAGGGGACCTGTACCTCTGGAGCCCAGGGGCCCATTTTGGGAATGATGTTTTGGGAGCAGCCCAGCTGGGAGTGTGGCTGTGATCCCATTCCTCTGCAGCCAAGGGACAATTCCTGCCTGCAGAGGCTGCTCATTGTCTGGGTTTCCACCACAGCTCTGTCATACACTGTGCCCCCCACATTCCCCTGGGGATTTGTCCTTGTGGAATCATAGAATTCCAGAATGGTTTGGGTTGGAAGGGACATTAAAGCTCATCCAGTTCCACCCCCTGCCATAGGCAGGGACACATTCCACTAGCCCAGGCTGCTCCAAATCCCATCCAGCCTGGCCTTGGACACTGCCAGGGATCCAGGGACAGCCACAGCTGCTCTGGACACCCTGTGCCAGGGCCTGCCCACCCTCCCAGGGAACAATTCCTTCACAATATTTTTTCTAAATTACTCCTTGAATTTAAAGTCACTACTCCTTGTCCTGTCACTGTTTGCCTCTGTAAAAGGTCACTCCCCTCTATTTTATGAGCCCCCTCCAAGTGCTGAAAGGCTTCCCCTGAGCCTTCTCCAGGCTGTCTCAGCTCTCTCAGTCTTTGCAGAGGAGCTGCTCCAGTCCTCTCATTTTGTATCCTCCCTCTCACAGAATCACAGAATGTCCTGGAAGGGACCCACAGAGATCATCCAGCCCAACTCCTGTCCCTGCCCAGACCCCCCAACAATCCCACCCTGTCCATCCCTGGCAGAGCTGTCCAAACACTCCTGGAGCTCTGGCAGCCTCGGGGCCGTGCCCATTCCCTGGGCAGCCTGGGCAGTGCCCAGCACCCTCTGGGGGAAGAACCTTGCCCTGAGCTCCAGCCTGAACCTGCCCTGGCCCAGCTCCAGCCATTCCCTGGGTGCTGTTCCTGCCCCAGGGAGCAGAGATCAGCACTGCCCCTTGGGAGGAGCTGGAAACCGCTGTGAGATCTCCTGTCAGTCTCCTCTGATCCCTCTGGGCCTTATCCAGAGCTTCCCCCTTTGCTGGGATGTGCTGCAGTTCCAGCTCCCTCTCCCCGTGGGCTGAGCTGTGCCGCAGGGATGGCTCCTGAATGATGCTGCTGTCCTTGGAAGGAGAAAGGAATTTTTTTTCCTGGCTATTTCCTATTATGCAGTGGAAGAAGGACCAACAGTCCAGCAGAGTAATGGGGACACAGCTTTGGAAAAAAATCAGCCCTGAAAAGGAATGGATGTGGAATAGGAGAGAACAGAACAGGAAAGGATCCATTTGTTCCTCTTCTGATGTGCAGCTGTTAACCCAGCATGGGACGCCCAGGAAAGGGAAAAGGGGCTGGAATGGCAAAGGAACCTCCTGGTCCCTCATCCTCTGCAGCACAGGGGGACAGTCCCCACCTGGTCGCTCAGAGGACACAGAAGTGTAACATTTCTCCCTCAGAGCCTTGGGGTTGGATAAAATTCCTGCCTCCTTTTCAAGTGGCAGCAGAGCTGGAGCTGGGATGGGCTGTGGCACCTGTGCTCCCATTCCCTGTGGAAGTGCCCATGGATCAGGAAGCACAGGGAGTTTTAATAAAGTGTCCACACAGAGCTGCTGTCCCAGGAAGAAAACACTTCCCAGGAGCTATAAAGGACACATCATCTCTCATTGACACTTTGGGACAATCCAGGGTAAAATTCAATTACATGCAAAATCCAAAAGAAGCCTGACAGAGTTTCAGGTGCTTTTCAATTCGTCACTTTTCAATATTTCTGGAAATTCCCCAGGAACAAATATCCAGAGGTCATTGCAGAAGCTGCTGTGAAGAATAAGCCAGAGGAGCTTTCCTGGGGGACTCACACTCACCTTGTGATGGAAAACTCTCCTCGTGAGCCAGAAATTTGGGAGCAAACAAATGTTTTGTTGTGTCATTAGACCCGTCTGGATCTTCCCTGTGCATTTTGATTTGCCTGGAGCTGGTGCTGGATTTGAACCCACATCTTTCCTGGGGGTTAATTTCGCATTTGCTGCCATCCCCATCCCCTGGAATTTCGGGATTCTGAGCTTTGTGCACTCAGGGAAAACCTTCACACCTTGGGGTGACAATTCCAACTCTTGTATTTACATGCTAATGAAACCATTTGCATTTTCCTTCGGGTTCAGAACACCAAATAGTGGGAAAATTCTCCTCTCCACCCAGGTAAAGCCCTAAACTCATCCCAGGGAGAATTAATCCTACATTTTGCATTTCAGTGTTTTTCAGGGAAGGGCTGCTTGTTCCATAGGCTGTCCCATGACGTATTTCAGCACCAATAAACTCCATCCTGCCAATCCCAATCCCTATCACAGTTCCTGAACCCCTGTATTGGCTGCAGTATTGATCACCTACAGCAGTAATTGCTCCAATTTACTGAAGAAACATTTACAGGAAACAAGGGCAAGTTGTTAAAATGTTGTAAATCTGCAAATCTATGGAGAGGAAGCAATGGATAAGGGCAGATCCATCCCCCAATTCCACACTTTTTAATGTGTAATTTTGGTATCAAAGCAGCACAAATGTGCAGCTGGGAAAAAGCAGCTGAATAAGTTTGCCAAAGAGTAGAGGACAGGGATTCTGTTGGAATTCAACCCCAGAAAGATTGGGAGGCTGATCCTAAAAAACATCTCCCTTAAAACCACTTCCTGACTATTTCAGGATCATCTCTTCCTTGGTTCTGCTGATCCAGGGGGCTGTTGGTCTCTTCTGTATCATCCTGAGGCTCTCTTCTAAAAGAAAACAAGCGAACAAAGAGCTCTCAGAAGAGAAATATTAACATTTAATTCATCTGCGACACACTCCATCCCCTCCCTGAGCACAGTAATTTGTGGGAGAGCTCCCTGCAATCTGTGGGCTCATATCCTTTGGAATGACCTCCTGGTTTCCACAGATTTGACCCCAGGAATTTCAGTAGAAGGGAGATTTCATCACTCCTGGGGAAGGAGCATCCCTCTCTTCTTCCCTCCCCTCATCCCTCCTGACCTGCTCAGACTTGATCAGGGAAAGGAATCCACTAGCTGAGCACAAACAAACAACCCACACCATCCATCCCATGGGATCCATGGAATTCAGGGCATCTCTACCCATGGCAGGGGGTGGAATGAGATGATCTTCAAGGTCCTTTCCAACCCAAAAAATCCTGAGTTTGGAAATCCAGAGGAGCTGCCACAGCCTTAGTCTAACCAAAACCTGATCCACATTTCTCTTTGGGATAAATCACCTTTCCTGATGCAGATGTGACATCACTTCACTTCCACTTGCTCACTAGGAACTTATTTCAAAATCCTTTTCTGCTGATTAGCACCTGATAATATTGGGGAGACAACCAACCTGTGAGCTGTGTCCATTAACTCAGCTGGTTTGTTTTAACTGGGCTGAGCTTATTTGTTTTGACTGGGCTGAGCACCATTACTGGGCAGTTGGGAATGTGTCAATCTTCTCCCTCCCTCTCTCCCTTCCTTTGCAGACACCAGGGCAGAGGAGGAGGACATTTGGGAGCGGGTGAATTATTGCACACATCCACTTTTCCTGCAAAACCTGTGGGCTGGACACTGGATTTTGGTGTTCTAGGGATGCTCAGTGATGCAGCTTTATTTGTCCAAAGCCCACAGAGGTGTCTGGGGAGAGATAAAACCCACAAAGCTCAGAGCAGCTGGAGCTGCTGGATTCTGTGCTGTCACAGCTCCTCTGATGAGCTCCAGCTCATTAAAAGTAGTAGCAGCCCATTTTGCTTTTCTTAGCAGAAGCCCTGATGAGTTCATGACCATGGGAAGTCCTAAAGCTGCCTCTGAACGCGGATCTGTGAACTCCAGAGCCTTCCAGGTGTGTCCAGGCCCTTTGCCAAGGGCTTGTGTGAAAGGAGGGTGTGGTGGATGGGCTGAGGAGTTGGGGCTTGGTGGTGTCTTGATCAAATCTAAATCAAAATTCTGTAGTTGAAGTTCCTGCAGTGGAAGGATTTGGAGCAGCAGCGATGTAAAAGAAACCTGAGGGAGCAAACTCCACTCCTTCCTTTCTATCCCTTCTAACACTGGCTCTGTCACTGCTCTCCCAGGTTTGCAGAACCACAAATTCATAAAGGTTGGAAAACCCTACAAGATCAGCAAGACCAGCCTTTGACCAATTACTCCCATCCCCACTAAGCCGTACCATGGAGAGCCGTGTCTGATTGTTCTTTGGACACTTCCAGGGAAGTCTCATCCAAAGGTGACACATTCAGCTCTGCTGGTGTGACTTCAGCCCTGCCTTTTCCACCTTATGGGGTCCTGCCCTACCAGGTCTCCAACCTGTGGCAGCCCTGGTGATGCTCTCAAGCCCCTCTCAGCCACTGCACACAGCAGGACTGTGGCTTTCCCGGGCCCAGAGGTGGCTCTGGAGACATCTAAATTCCAGTCCTGCCCTGGAGCCTTGTACCAGAGCGGGAGGACCAATCCATCACGGCTGGGACAGGTTAATCTGATTTATCAAGTCTCAGCTTGCAGGCTGGGGAATAATTCCTTCTCCCTGGAACTGTGGGGGAGTCCTGTGCTCGGACACATGGGCAGGATCCCATTTGGTCACTGAAGGAGCCACTGAACACAGCTGGGCTCAGCTTTGGGTCCATGGGACGGGGTGATGGCTGTGTTCCCTGGCTACAGGAGAGACTTTGGAGCAGGGAGAAAAGCCAAGCCCAGGGATATTCAAAGGACAAATTCCCCCTCCCTTGTGCCTCTGCAGCTTCTCCAAGGCAGGGCTTAGGTGGCCCCCAGGGGGAGTCTCCCACGGGCAATGGGGTCTTTGCAAGAGCCTGGACAGGAGTGAAAATCCCACTTTTGAGAGAAGATGAGTTTTCCAAAAGTGTCATCCTCTGACAGACTTTAATCTTGGCCTGAGAGCAGCTGGAGGCACAATTTCGACCTGAGGGGTGCCAGTTAATTTGAGTTTTAGTTTGGTTTTTGTGGCCCTGCTCCTGCACCAGCTCCAGTCTTCACTTTGGCCTGTGAGCTGTCCCTGCTTGTGGATCTGGAAGAGGAGCAGAATTCCAGAGAGATGCAGTTTTCCTGCACCCAAAAGCCCAGGACAGCTCCCTAAAAACAATCCATGCTCCACAAGTGACAGAGTTTGAGGAGCTGCACTGCTCATTCCTGGAGCTGCTGAGCTGGCACAGTTTGAATTCAGCGTTCCAGGGGCCCCTCGTGACCAAGTGGAATTTTGGAGCTGTGTTATGGCTACAGAGCAGCAGAGCTGCCCCGGAGCATCTCCAGAGTGAAGGAATATTTACCCTGCCTACATCTACAGGGGATGGTTGGAAAGACCCCAGATGTCAGCAGGACACCCTCCAGGGATTTGGTTTCCCAGAAAATGCCATGGGCAGGGACACCTTCCATTATCCCAGGTTACTCCAAGAATATTGGAGAGAAAGAGCTGAGGGAAATGTGGGGTAATTCATCACCACAACACCTTTCCAAAGGCTGTTTTTTGTTCACTGAGATTGTCCATTTTTTGTTTTAGCCTTTTTTATTTTCCTAAAGGAACTAATTTTGCTACAGATAGGAGATTGGAAGAGGGATAAACACAGATACACACTGGAAAAATGTTTATGGGTGATCACGGTGGTTGTTCTTATCTTTCTACCTGTGAGCTTTCTATTCCTTTGTGGAAAAGTGTGTGCGAAAAGAAAGAAGTAATATTTTTCTGTCAGTATTTTAAAGTCCCGTTCTGAAGCAGTAATTTGATCAGATCTAAAGGAGGTGAAAGTGTGAAATCCTCATTTGCAAATGATGTCCTGAGTGATTAATGGGGTCGAGGAGAGAACTTTGTCTTACAAGGGTTATCGGGTGGCTGAATAGAAAGGGGAGCACATTTATTTGCAAATGCCTTGTCTGAGACAACTGATAAGAGGGACTGGGCTGAAAAGGTTTCTCTCAGCTGTTTTTATGGATCTGTTCCCAGGACAAAGGGAACAGGCAGCCCTGGAAATCAGCCAGGGAATCATTGTCCTGAGCATCACAGGACACCGGAGAGAGATCACACACAAATATTGTGTGTTTGGGACAGTCACTGGGATGTTCACACCTCTCTGTGAAAAACGAGATCCACTTTCCTGGTAAAATTCAAATAGTTTAATAAAAGACAATGAAAGACAAGACAATAAAGTAAAAAGTGATAGGGCTGGGTGCTTAGCACTCAGCCAAGAGCACACCTTTCCATCTCAGAAACACTTCTTGAAATGCACTAGCTTGTTGCATATTCATAGACTCTCATGCATTAAACAAACCATTCCTTAGGGTTCCCCAACCCATAAATCAACATTTATATCTCCTTGTGACTCCATTCTGTTGATTCTCTGATAATGGATGATCAATAAATTCCATCCCTAGGGCTTTGGTGTTCGTACCATCATCTTCATCCAGACACGATAATCCAAGGATGTGAAGAATTTCCTGAGTATCTTTTACCATTCTCTGAGTTAGTTATAAAAGCTTTTTTTTACATTGTCATGTTATAGCCCAAGAAAAATATATTTATCTTGCTACTATTTCTAAGTTTTTTTGTAAATAGCAGAAATAAAAGAAACTATATTCATCCAGCAAAATTTTCCAACATTACACGTAAAGCATTCATTTCAATATTTGCAAAAAGCCAGCTTTATAATATTGGACTTAAAATATCTCCAAACAACCTTTCCACTGTCCCTGGTGGAAACAAATCTGGATTCCACCCCAGGATGGCAACACAACCATAAACCACAACCCACACTGAGGAAGTGTTCAGAGAATCCCGGAATAACCTGAGCTGGAAAGCACCCACAGGGATCACCCTGTGCCTGGTGCTGTCAGAGGCTCCTGAAGACCCTCAGGGTGGGGCAGAGGCTGTTGGAACATCAGCATTGTCTCTTCCCAGCAGCTTCAAGTGTAGCTTAAGCAGTTTAATGCTGTGTAAAGGTTGCCACAACTCCTGGAAAGAGTATTTTCCTTGGACAGTTTGCTGAGAGCTTCCTAAAGCACGAGAAGAGCCTTAACTGTCTGTTTTCAGAGCAAATAAGGAGAGCAGCAGCTCAGGCTCCAGGGACACTGCCATGTTCAAAGCCAGCAGGGGCAGATCACGTTGTAGGCACAGGAAAGGCCAATTTTCCTCTGCAGAGAAATAATTGGGATGGTGGGAGGTGCAGAAGGGGGTGCTGGGGGTATCAGAGGGTGCAGTTTGGATAAATATCAAAGATGGGCCATGGGGATCACATGGAAGGGTTTTTAACATAGAAATTCTCTCTGTGAGGACTCATTGGGGACATTAAAGTACCCCCACATTCCAGCTGGGATGCCCTGTGAGTTGGATGCCCCTGAGTGCACCACCCACAGCCAGGAACTACTCATGGAGTGGGAGATAAATATAAATAAGATTCAGTCCAGCTGCTCAGAGCTTGTTCCTCATAGCCAAGAGAACTCTGCTGTGCATTTTGAATTTGGCAAACAAATATTCCTTTGGGCTTTTCCTTGGGAGAAATTTGAGCTCAGGCTTCTTTAAGGGATCCTTCTAATGATCCCTAAAGGAATGACCTAGGAGAGGGCAGAAAATGGGTCCCCAAATCTCTGCTCCAGGTTTTCTCTGCCCAAGCAGGGCAGGTGTCCTACACCTTCCATGGCAAGTGAGACACTGGGATGGGCCACTGGTCACTGGAGTCAAGGAATGGGGTATTTTGAGATGGACACTTCTGAACTGCCCCAAACCTTCAATATTCCCATCAAAGAGAAGGAGTGCTAGGAGGACTGTTAACATTTGATCTGCTGAGCTGGATTATCCATGGAAGTTTGGGGATCAATTTCCCAGCAGAACAGGAAAGGGGTGTCCTGACCTGATGTGACATCAGAACCTCTGCAGCAGAAATATTCGTGTTCCTGGAAAAGCCTGGGGACAGGGGGGAGGCCCAGCAGGAAAACAGGAGGTGACGGTGTGTTCAGAGGGAAAGGTGGAGGAGAAAGGAGAGGAGACTGCTGTGGGACTGGGGACCCCTGGAAGTACAGGTCTGGCACAAAGGGACATGGAGAGAGGGTGGAAAGCCAGCCTGGAATGATGTGCAGAGAGCTCTGATCCTCCTGCCAGGTGAGCCAGGACAAATTGGGTGATTGAGGTGCAGAAAAGCCAATCCTGCCCGAGCAGCATCGTTTTATCCCTCTGTGCTGCTCCTCCAGCCTTCCCCGGGTTATCGGAGGGCTGTGATGGAATGGGCTCTGCAAGCTGCCTTAAGAACCATGACAGATAGTGCATTACACTTCCAGGCCACAGCATAAGTTTTTCCACAGTAATTACTTTCGATTTCCTCCCAATAAATACGCTGCTCCTCTTCCCTCTGCAGTAATTGAGGGTATTTATTCCTCAGGAAGATTAACTGTCCTTTGGAGCCCAAAATGGATGGGGGGGCCTGGGGAGATCAATGTGAGTGCTCATAACAGTAGTCCATTTGGGAAGGCCTGAGGACCTTCCAGCTGACCTCAGATGATCCCTTCTTCCTGAGCATCCTGGCCCACGGGGAGTTGTCCCTGCCCAGGATAGGCTTTAAGGTCCCTTCCCACCCAAACCATTCCATGACTCCATGATTCTTTTGATGGCCTCCCACTGTGCTCCATCAGAGCCTGTGGGGATCCTCTCTTTAGGCTGGGCCTTGTGGGTGCTGTCCTGCTGATGACACCCCTGGCACAAAGCAGGAATTTTGGTTCACCTGTCATTTATTACTCTGTTATTTCCCCTGTTTTTCTAAGCTGTCCTCTTATCCCTTTCTCCCCAAGTTCTGTGGCCAGTGGGCCTCGGAAGGGAAGGATTTTCCCTGTGATTCTGTGTTATGGGATGTCTTCTCTCCGAGGAATGTGTATAAAAATAGGCCGTGAGGGGATGGCACTGAGACAGGGAATTCTGGAGAGCAGGGGGAGAACTCAGCCCTGAGAATGCCCTACAACACAGCTGGGGGATTGTCCTAAACCCTCACAGTTCTCTTGAATTTTACAGAAGAAAATGAGAGAATGCAGCTTGGGAAAGAGGCAAATCCCTGTCTCTGGCCCTGGGATAGCTCTGGTTCCTGCAGGGATTTCAGCCATGGCTGTCCGGTAAGATTTTAATTAGGTCAAATTAGAATTACTTGAAAATCTATTAAATAAATAAATAAATTAAAAAAAAAAAAAATAAAAAAAAATCAATTCCTACCTGCCCAGCCCCTGGAATTTCTCTGCCTTCCCACAGCAGCCAGGACCAACCACCTCCTTATGGATATGGAAGGGATGGTAAAATATGGAGGTGAAAATCCCAAGGCAAAAGAGCTTGAGCCCAGGCCTCTTAAGGTGAAAGTCTAGAATTAAAACCTGTGGGAACAAGGCCAGGGCTTTGCATCTTTCAGGATTTCCTGCTCTTATTGGAATAACATCCACTGGGAAATGTGATCCTTCCCCAGCCTTTCCCAGGGCTCAGTTTTTCATGACAGGGATGTGCTGATAACATGGAAGAGGTTAAGGAAAGGCAGCAATCTGTGGAATATTACACTGCCAGGAAAATGACATCTCTGTGGAGCCACCAGGCCTTCACTTTTCCATCAAGGTGGGTAAATGTGATCTTTCCTTCTACAGAGTGCTCCATGTCCAGCCTTTTTGTGGGGGTTGTTGGTGCCTCAAAGTTCATGGAGTGATATCTGTGCTTCCCTTCTCCTGCACAGGAGGAGGATCTCAGCCTGCTTGGAAAACCCAGGTATCATCAGGTGGAAAATATTTTGATCCACAAAAAATCAAATTCAAGACCTAGTAGAGCTGACTGAGCCAGCTGGGATTGGCTTCAGCTTCCTCAGCTGCCACATCCAGGGAATGCCCAGCAGGAGGAAGGCAGAGCTGACAGAGTTTTCCAAGGTTTCAAAGACCAATTTTTGAACAATTTTTGATCTGTGCTAGGTGAATTTTTAATTCATCTTTAAAAAATGGCAAAATATGGGAAAGAAGTCCTGGCACCCCAGGAATGACAGCAGCAACGGGTGAGAGGGACCCGCACCTCTGAAAACTCAGAAAATAAAGAATGTTTCCTTGGACTTCTGCTGAACAACCTCCCAGAGGCTCCACAATTTCCACTGTGCTCAGGCAGGTATTTTTAGGACCCTTATTAAATATTAACTGTAAAATTATCATACGAGGATTCATTCCACTGTAGATATTCTTAACTACCTCGTTTTGAGCTAATTACCTTAAAAAGTTTCCAGGTTTCTGGGTCTTCAGTAGAAGATCTCTTAAAGGAAAATTCGATTTCTTCATTTGCTTTGCCCCCATTTTCCTTCTGTTTTTGCCCAGGGGTTTTGTCCGATCCCTGGAAGTGTCCAAGGCCATGTTGGATAGGGCTTGGAGGAACCTGGGAGAGTGGAATTTGTCGATTTAGGAAGGAGATGTTCCAGGGCAGATCTTAGTGGGAGCAGAAGAGAAAGTCCACAGTCCCTGGTTCCTCTCTTTTTGGGGCTATTTGTAGCTGTTGTTAATGAAAGTGAAATAAAATAAGTGCATTTCTCATTTTCATGTGGGGGTGTTGTGGTGATGGTTGGACTCAGTGCCCTTAAGGGGTTTTTAATGATTCCATAATTCCATTATTTCCTCTGCATTTCACCAGAGCACTGTCAAGGTCAGCTGAGCCCTCTTCTGAGAAACACCTCAATTTAGAAATTTGCCAAACTCCAGGAGTCTGGAGGGCACCAGATGGATGATCCAGTAGCAGAGGCACAGAGGCACTGTGATGATCCAGTAGCAGGAATTTTGTCTCCTGTCTCACAGGACTCTGAGAACATCCCATACATCCCTCACCCCAGCACTGAGGGTTGGGATGGTTCTCATTAGGATTCAGTCCCACAGCTCCCAAAAACTTAGTGTTTCCTCTCACTTTCCTCACTCCTCCAAGGGAAAGCTCAATGATTCCATTCCACCTATTAGCAGACATTTGGTAATTACTGGCCAGCATAAATTTTAATAATTATTATTATAATTCCTAATGCAATCATTAATCAATCCCTTATTATTGTGATAGCAATTACAGAAAGATTAATAACTCCAGCTAATACTTTTTAATTAATTTAATTTGGGGAGGTGAGGGAGCGAAATGGAAACACTGCACTGCAGGCACTTCTCAGGGGGACTTTTTCTTTTGGCCTTTTTGCACAATTCCTGTGTTTCTCCCCACACTGCTGGACTTTTCCTACACTTATAAATGTCCCTAGGTATTTTTAGGATACCATGGCATGGTTCTGGTCCACCGGAGAGGGAGAGTTTTCCTCCAAGTCTTTCCAAACACCTCCCTTATCCTACACAGAGGTTCTGCTTCCCAAAACAGAGCAATAGGGACAAGAGATGGGTTTTCCACACTTGTTTTCCAGGCCTCGACATTCCCAGCTGCCAGGTCACTTGTAATCTACCCCCTCCTTGCCATTCTTCCACTTCTAACCCTCTCCTGTAGTCTGCCTGACAGGAAGAGGGACCATCCTGGCTGAAAGCCTTCAGTGGGATCGTGGTTTTGGGAGAAAATGATATCAATGCCTGGGAAACACTGCAGTGAATGGGATGAGCATTTATTCCCAAGACAGAAGAAGTCTCTTCCCTGATTCCTGCTCTGCCATGGAAGAATCTTTCCCAAAGACCATTGAGAGACTCCAAAACCCTAGCTTGTTTTGGTTGGGATGGTCCTTTCTCTGGAAACTGCTGTTTTTCATGAAGAAAGTAAGAAGCAGGAAAACACGGAGCTGATCCTGTCCCACATCCTCTCCCTATGGGAGGAGAAGGGACAGCCTGGCCTGTGGCCTCTCTCCAGCCCTGAGCTGACCTTCAGTGTTCTGGGATTTAAACATTTGGATGTGACTCCTGCAATTCTATGTTGGAATGGAAGAATCACAGACTGGATTGGGATGAAAAGGAATTTAAAGCTCATCCAGTGCCACCCCTGCCATGGGCAGGGACACCTTCCACTGTCCCAAGCTGCTCCAAGCCCCAATGTCCAGCCTGGCCTGGGACACTGCCAGGGATCCAGGGGCAGCCCCAGCTGCTCTGGGCACCCTGTGCCAGGGCCTGCCCACCCTCCCAGGGAACAATTCCTTCCCAATATCCCTGCCCTCTGCCAGGCTCACACTCTTTTGCAAGGATTAAATTTCACACAGAATCCCAGAATATGTGAGTTGGAAGAGACCCACAAGGATCATCAAGTCCAGCTCTGAAGTGAATGGCTCATACAGGGATAAAATCCATGATTTTGGTGGTATCAGCACCCTGCTCTGACTCACTGAGCCAATCCCAGGTAGTTTTTTGTCCCAACACATCCTATTCATGCACAAAGGGGTCATTCCCTCACTGGGAAACTCAGGAATGTTTGAAGACAACCTGAGGCATGCTCTGGAATCCATCCATGGGGTAGACATCCAACTTCAGGGGTGGGGAATCCTTCCAGCCTCTCCAGTCCATGGAATCATTAAGACTGGAAAAGACCTCCAAGATCACTAAGTCCAACCTTTTATTTGTGGATTTACTTTCTTCTCCTTCCCTACATGGCTTCTCCTTTTTATTTTTCTCACTCCTCTGGAATCTCATGCATATTTCTGGTGATTTTTCCTCTGTGGGAAGAGGCTGCTCAGGCTCTCCCAGCTGGGTTCCAGTCTAACATCCCACATCTCCTTTTGTCTCCTAATTTTGGGTCATGGAACCCTCATGGGACTCCTGAGCCGTTTAAACCCCCTCTGTGCTGAGAACAACCATCATTCCCTGGCTTCTTGTTTTGATTTTTTTTTAATTTTTTTTTTTTTATTTTTTTTTTTTTTTTTTTTTTTTTTTTTGTAATTCACTTCCTCATTTAGTATTTGCACAGAGTAACTCCAGGGTTGAGTTTCAAAGAAATCTGTGAATTTTAAGCTGTTTGTACTCTCCCTGTGCTGTGATAATTGCACAGAGACTGACTTTTAATTAGCTCCGGAGCTGTGTGATATCCTTGGGAGTCAATACAGTCCCTTATTTGTGGAGAACACATGGAAAATTTGCTGAATAAGCTGTAGAGTTTCCCTCCAGAAAGCAGGGAAAGAACCATACCAGTTTTATGTAAGTTTGTTCCAAGTTTGTTTTTGCAAGTTAAAGGAAAGATGGAAAAAGGGAAACAAAAAGAAAGGGAAAAAGAAGCATTTATTACACTTTAATGAGGGAAAACTGAGCCCACACAGCAATGGGGGAGCTGACAATAATATATGGCTTTAATTAGCAATCAGGATTTGAGGAACAGCTTATTATGCTAATGGGTTCAAAGCTTCCTAGGAAAAATAGTACCTATAGAAAATGTCAGTAAAAACAAGATCTCCAATCTGTAACAGAATCCTAAAATACTCCAGACAATAATTTCATATTTCCTTGCATTTTTGTGATGAAACTCCAGATTTCAGATGCACTGGATAATCCCAGTGGACTGAGGCAAGATATAATGACCCCAAACTTTTATCCCTAAAGGCAGGGAATGAGTGATTTTGGTCTCCAAAAGAAACTCTGCCATGCCATGGGTTTGAGTTGAAGGAGTTGGAATCTGAGCAGAATTAATTTGAAATGCAGCAATTCAAATGAATTTGCTTTAAATAACACAATTAACCTGCTGGAGTCTGTCCAGATTGGAGTTTGTGGTCAGATCTGTTGTTCCAAGGCTGAGCAGTGGCTGGTGGAGAGGACATACTAATGAGGAGCTGGGGAATGAAATTCCCAGCTGCAGGATTCCCAAGGGAATGGGGTTCACAGCAAGGATTTGGGGATTCAGAATAAATACTTTTAGGGACATCAGGATTTTTCCAGGAAGGAGTGATGGGGTGCCCAGGTGGGAGGAGCAGGGGAAGAACTTCTCACAGGGGAGAGGGTGGAGACACCATGGTGCTTTCACACCCAGCTTCCCTTAGGATCTGTTCCTCCCCACAGGACAATCAGGGAAGTTGTGTTCAGCCATTTGCATTCTTTTTTTTGGAAGATGCCTTCCAACCACAGCATGAAACCTGCAGGCTTCCGAGCTCCTCACACTCAGGTCTCCAGCCTCCTCAGGATCTTCTTCCAGGGATTTCAAGGTCCTCCCCTGGGACAGCAAAACCAAATGTTCCAAATTTCTGTCTTGTCCCCACTGCAGTTCACTGGCTGTCCTCAACGCTGCACAGGGATCCAGGGCAGGTGGACCTTGAGGAGCATCAGCTGCTGAACTTCTGCAGGTCAGAAGGTCCCACCCAGGCCCCCTTTGGGTGACTCTTCATTTTGTATTTGAGATGGGTTTACAGAGACACAAAAATGTGTTTGGTGCATCTCTGATTGAGTTATTCCCATTACCTGTGTCAGGTTGGTCCCAAAAAGCATACAGACATCAGAAATTCCTGAGAAAAGCTGGATTTCTGCAGGAAATTATACCTGCAAGAGAGACCTCAAAGCAGAGCCCATGGCCTCACAGGAACCCTGGTGGATGAAGGGAGAGCAGCCAACGTGGATTTCACCTAAAGCATGGAGAATCCACTGAGTGAAACCAGGGGAAGGTACGGGAGGGACCCTCTGGGGAGAGGGGAGGGGAGGGGAGGGGTAGGAGGGAGGGGAGGGGAAGGGAGGGTCAAAGGAGAGAAAAAAAGAGGAGAGGAGAGTTCGGGATGAGGAGAGTTCGAGGAGAGGAGATCGAGGGGAGTTCGAGGAGGAGAGTTCTGAGGAGGAGTTAGAGGAGAGTTCGAGGAGAGGAGCGTTCGAGTGAGAGGAGAGTGCCGAGGAAGGAGAGTAGTTCGAGGAGAGGAGAGTTCGAGATGAGTTCGAGGAGAGTTCGAGGAGAGTTAGAGAGTGGATGAGTCGAGGAGAGTTCGAGGAGAGGGAGAGTTCGAGAGAGGAGCGTTCGAGGAGAGGAGAGTTCGAGGAGGAGGAGAGTCGAAGGAGAGGAGGTCGAAAGTGAGAGGGGAGGTTCGAGGAGAGGAGAGGAGGGTCGAGGAGAGTGCGAGGAGAGTCGGGAGGGAGTGCGAGGAGAGTGCGAGGAGGAGGAGAGTTCGAGGGGAGAGGAGAGTTCGAGGAGAGGAGAGCGAGGAGAGGAGAGTTCGAGGAGAGTTGAGGACGAGTTCGAGGAGAGGAGAGTTAGAGGAGAGGACGAGGTCGAGAAGAGAAGAGAAGAGAAACGAAGAGCGAAGAGGGGGGAAGAGGAAGGAGAAGAGAAAGAGAAGGAAAAAGAAGAGAAGAGAGAGAAGAGAAGAGGAAAGAGACGAGAAGAGAAGGAGAAGCGAAGAGAAGAGGAAGAGGGGGGAAGAGAAGATGAGAAGAGAAGAGAGGAAGACCTATTTTTATTGAATTTTATCCCAAGAATTGAAAATTCAACACAATGATTTCCGGTCAGGTCCATTGAGGAGCAAGCCATGTATGCCTAATGCAGGAAGTGTGACATGTGTTTAATTGAATGAATTAGGATCTGTGGATCCATAAACGGAGATGTCTGGAAGGGCAAGGAGCCTTCCGTTTTCTAGCTGTAAAAAACTACATAAAATAAACACTTTAAATAATAAATAGTGGATTTTAAGCACTTCTTCACTTTGGAGGTCTTATTGCGGTACTATTCACAATTCATTTCAATTAAACAATAATTTTAGATTCGGTTATTATACAGGCATCTTTAAGTTTCTCAGTGTTATACCCTCATTGTGTGGGAATTTCCTTGCATTCTAACATGGACAAAAATTTAGGGAAAACAGTAAAAATACAGGAGTTTCTTTACATGTAGTTTCACCATCCATTCTTTTTATATCCAATATTTTCAGCCACTGTTCCGGAAGATGGACAAGAACAGCAGTTTAAGCACAAGGACAGATGGAGCCAACAATAGAAAAAATGCATTTTCTGAGTCATAAGATAATAAAAGATATCAGTTTGGGGCATGGAGTCCTACAGAAGTAATTAGGAAAACTGTTCCCCGAACTTAAGTTTCTGCTGGGCTTTTTCTCCTTTCCCAGGATGAGAAACTAAGCCTCTCTCCCTTCCCCAGTTCAGCTGGAAAGGAGAATTCCAATTCCTGTGGAGCAAAACGGGCCTTCCCGTGTCATTTCCATCTGGAGGAGGAACTGGAAGCTGTATGACAAAGAGCTGCCTGCGACGCTGGGATTGCCTCCATAATCCAGTCAGGAACTCAAAGACAACGCAACAATCACCAAGCAAACAGAAACTTCCCAAGAGTGCCTGAGAGTGCTCCTGACAGGAGGGAGATCCTGGAGCAACTTCAAGATTCCTATGACATTCAGGATTGGTGATGCACCCGATCCTTGAGGTGATGGTAGGATTGAAGGGATGGAGAGGACACCAGGTGGTCCTGTCTCCAGGTGCATTCGGATCCCTGGTGTCAAAGCTGGAAACAGGTTGAAAAGAAATTGATCGTGACAGGGACAAGAGGGACGAGACCTGAAAATGCGTTCAGATGACAAGGCGGCTGGGCTGGTCAGCTGGAACAGAGCTACGGAGCAATCCTAAACGGAGAGTGCCCCAGAAATGGAGCAGTGGGAATGGGAAAACATGATTATTGTCCCGTGTGAAATGGGCAGCCAGTGACAGGTTGATTGTAAAGAGCAGATATAGACCAGACTCAATGGAATGGTTTGGTTTGTTTCATTCAAAATTGTAATTTCATTGTTTTTTGTCCATCAAAATAAGGTGAAGGCTCAAAACTCGTCCTTGGTGTCGATGGGACAGGATCAGGGATTCTAATCGGTGCTGACTAAAGAAACACCTGGAGAACGGACAACGAAGGTGTTTATTGAGCACTAAGATGCACCTGAAGCCCTGTGAGGATTCTCTCTTTGTTTCCTTTTTTTTTTTTTTTTTTTTTTTTTTTTTTTTTTTTTTTTTGTATTTCACTGTAAACACAAAAAATCGGAGCCATCAGACTGAGTCCGAGCTGGGACCTGAGTGCGTCAAGTACAGTGATAAAACTGTGTTTCCTCCTCCTGTTTCTCACGTGGAGAGCAGAAGTGGGGAAGATAGGCCTTAGATTGTCGTGGTTTGAAAGGACAGGTGTCTGCTTGGGAAGGCAGGAGCCTCTCTTGGATGGGACATGTAAACCCTCTCTTCAGAATTTATAATTGTAATTAAGGGACTCTCAGGGAAAGATATGGAAATAGGAATAAGCCGTTATTAAAAAAACCTCAGTGTTCAGAGTTCAGGCTCCCGCTTGTACCATGGGGGTCAGAAGGTTGTGGCGTGCCATCCCATGGTGGCGCGCCTACTGACAGTGCATTGTGCTGGGGGAGCAGGTATCCTGGAGAAAGGGGAGACGAGTTGTCCTCTGAAGGTGCAGTGGGGAGAGTGGGGTTGGGTTCCTATGGAATGCAGTGGGGAAAGGATCCTTGGTGGCCGTTCCAAACCCCAGAGTGGATCCATGCTAGGAAAGGTTTGGTGTTCCCAATCCCAGATTGAGTCAAGGTAGAATGTTGGTGTTCCCAAATCAACAGATTGGAGCCAGGAGGAATGTTTGGTGTTCAATCCAAGATGGATACAGGTAGGAATGTTTGGTGTCCCAACCACAGATTGGATACAGGTAAGGAATGTTTTGTACTCACCTGGCTGCAGCATCTCAATGGGCTGATGGAATTTTCTCGTGACACTCCGCCCAGCAGAAGGAGATCTCTTGCCTGGGAGAGGATGGGTCCTGCAGAGATAAAGGAAAAATTCCCCAGCTGGTTTTCAACGATGGGCCCCATGGCAGAGCATATTTCACCAGAGTCTGAGGGATGGGGCCTGGAAGGAGAGATAAAGAACAATGCCCAGCTGGTTTACACAGATGGTGATAGAATACACACTTCTGGTTGCACCTTGCAATGCAGACTAAGACAGTGCGTACGGAAGTATTTGATTCCATCGGGTCCTGGTAGGATTGACTGGCGCAGTCGTTGTAGGGCGGGAGGCTGGATTGGATGCTCATGGTGGGTCTTACCAGGGAACAATTCCTTCAAATATCCATCCATCCCTGCCTTGGGCAGTGGAAGCCATCCTGTGTCATGTCCCTCCATCCTTGTCTCATCCCCCCCAACTCGTTGGGTCCCTCCAAGCTCAGGATTTCCTGATTCTGTGATGTCAGTCTCGTGACAGAAGTGAGCTGAAAATCCCAGGTGGAGGAGCTGCCTCTGGAGTGCATGGCCATGAGTGTGATCCAGGAAGATGCCCAGCTATGCTTGGGGCACCACACTTTCAGAGGGGTCTACATCAGACCCAAACAAAATTCCATGTGACAGAGCTCCTCACCCGACAAGCATCCAGGATTTCCCTCTGTCTCCTGATGTCTGGCTCGCCAATTGGGGATTTTTGACCCTGCAGGATATTGGCAATAGAAATTTCCCATTTTCTTTTCCAAACTGTTACCTGCCAGACTGCAGAGACATAGGTTTTAATAATATATTGTAATGAATTATCCACTTCAGAATCAAAATCCCACTGCATGTGGCCAGATTAAATCCTTTCCGGGCTGGCTTGGAATTTTCCCCCTCAAGATTACCAAGAAGAAATTCAATGTGGCTTTCATGTTCCTGTTGGGACGTATTTGAAAAGCACTAGCATTCTTTGTTTTGAAACCGAATTATTCTATGTCTGTGGGGATTTATCAGAGTTAAGCCCACAGGGAGTCAGAGCTTGTCCTAGCAGGGAAGAAGATCAGGACTGCTGGAGCTCACTGGGGATTTAAATTATTGTTATAATTTTATAGAGAAGCTGTCCAGATACACAAGAAGAAAGAGGCAGGAGGGTCCCCCTCCCAAAGAGGATCATCAGCCTAAAATTTATTAACAGGAGCATGTTGGAAAGGAGAATGGGGCTGGATGTTGGGTTGGATTCTACTCTGGGTTTATTTAAGCCTTTGACACAGGTGGACAAAGACACTCAGCTGTGGGCGCAGCAATGTCTCTATGTAACATTAGCAAAGACATAAGGGGGTTGGTAGCAATAGGAAATCGTTTTCCCAGATAATTTTTTCCTGTGGATGAAGCAGGGTTTGTAGCCTGTGACACTAGCTGGGCAGCTCCAATGAGGGTATCCTGTGAGATTCACCCTGTGATCATCACGCCTTGGGGACACTCAAGATGTGAGGGGCAAAGGCCTCGGCTATGTCAGGGAAGATCCGGGCAGGCATCAGGAGGAAATTTCTCCATGGAAGGAGTGTGGGCCGGCGGCAGGGGGCGTCAAGGGGGGTTTGGAGTCCCCATCCCTGAGTGCCCAAAGGAGGATCGGTTGGGCAATCGTGCTAGGGTGGGGTCAGACACGCTGGGAATGGGATTAATGGAAGGTTTTCTCCAGTCTCAGTGGGTTCAGGGGTTCTGGAATGCATATGAGAAGTAGCGTGGTACTGAATTTAAAGCCAAGAATAAAAACAAAGGCATATAATCTCCAGGGGCCTTAAATCCTTGGCCCTTTGTAGTGTTTTTAGAGTATTTTGTGGGAGAAGTTGATGTTACCTGGGGCTTACAGCAATGTTTTTGTTGTGAAAGACATATGGAATGTAAAGCCATATAAGAATGTCATAAGCAACAATGTAAGGCCTGGACCCACATCCTTTTCTGGGAAAAACCTCTGGAAGAGAGTTCCCAATCCCAGATTGGATCCAGGTAGGAATGTTTGGTGTTCCCAACCCCAGATTGGATCCAGGTAGGAATGTTTTGCTCCTCCCCTGGCTGCAGCATCTCCCAATGGGCTGATGGAATTTTCTCAGTGACACTCCCTGGCCCAGCAGCAGGAGATCTCTGCCTGGAGGGAGGATGGGTCCTGGCAGAGATAAAGAAAACTTCCCCAGCTGGTTTTCAACAGCTGGCCCATGGACAGAGCATATTTCACCCAGAGTTCTGAGGGATGGGTCCTGGAAGAGATAAAGAACACTGCCCCAGCTGGTTTACACAGATGGTGATAGAATACACACTTCTGGTTGCACCTTGCACTGCAGCCTAAGACAGTGCTGACGGAGTATTTTGATTCCATCGGGTCCTGGTAGGATTGCTGGGCAGTCTGTGTAGGGCTGGGAGCTGGATTTGATGCTCCTGGTGGGTCCTTCCCAGGGAACAATTCCTTCCCAATATCCCATCCATCCCTGCTCTCTGGCAGTGGAAGCCATTCCCTGTGTCCTGTCCCTCCATCCCTTGTCTCCAGTCCCTCTCCAACTCTTTTGGGTCCCTCCAAGCTCAGGATTTTCCATGATTCTGTGATGTCACGTCTCAGTGACAGAAGTGAGCTGAAATCCCAGGTGGAGGAGCTGCCTCTGGAGTGCTGGCCATGAGTGTGATCCAGGAGCTGCCCAGTCCCTCTGCTTTGGGCCACCACCACTTTCAGAGGGGTCTACATCAGACCCAACAAATTCCATGTGACCAGAGCTCCTTCCACTCCGAAAGCATCCAGGATTTCCCTCTGTCTCCTGCTGTCTTGGCTCTCCAATTGGAGGATTTTTGATCCCTGCAGGATATTGCAATAGAAAATTTCCCCATTTTCTTTTCCAACTGTTACCTGCCAGACTGCAGAGACCAATATGTTTATAACATAATATATTGTAATTGATTATCCAATTTCAGAATCAAAATCCCACTGCATTGTGTCCAGATTAAATCCTTTCATTGGCTGCTTGGAATTTCCCCCTCAAGAATTACCCAAGAAGAAAATATCAATGTTTGCTTTCATGTTCCTTTTGGGACTGTATTTGAAAATCACTAGCATTCTTTGTTTTGAAACCGAATTCTTCTCTTCTGTGGTGTTTATCAGAGTTAAGCCCACATGGAGCAGAGCTCTGTCCTTAGCAGGGAGAAGGATCAGGTACTGCCTGGAGCTCACTGGGGATTTAATTCTTGTTATTAATTTTATAGAGAAGCTGTCCAGATACCACAAAGAAAGAGCAGGAGTGTGTCCCCCTCAAATAGATCATCAGCCTAAATTTATTAACAGGAGCATGTTGGAAAGGGAGAAATGGGGCTGGATTTTTTTGGGTTTGGATTCTACTCTGGGTTTATTTCAGCCTTTGACACAGGGAAAAGACAACTCAGCTGTGGCTCAGCCATGTCTCTCTGTTGTAACATTAGCAAGACATCAGGGTTGGGGTAGAAATAGGAAATCTGTTTTCCCAGATAATTTTTTCCTGGTGAAAGCAGGGTTTGTAGCCTGTGACAATGAGCTGGGCCAGCTCCAATGAGGGTGATCCTGTGAGATTCATCCCTGTGAGTCCTCACTCCTTGGGGACACTCACAGATGTGAGGAAAAGGCCTCAGGCTATGTCAGGGGAAGATCAGGCAGGACATCAGGAGGAATTTCTCCATGGGAAGGGTGGGCAGGCCTTGGCAGGGGCTGTCCAGGGGGGTTTGGAGTCCCCATCCCTGGATGTGCCCAAGGAAGGCCTGGTTGTGGCACTCAGTGCTCTGGGTGGGGATCAGACACAGCTGGGACTGGTGATCCTGGAAGGTTTCTCCAGTCTCAGTGGTTTCATGGTTCTGGAATGCATATGAGAAGTAGCTGTACTGAATTTAAAGCAAGAATTAAAACCAAAGGCATTATAATCTCCATGGGACCATTAAATCCTTGGCCCTTTGTAGTGTTTTTAGAGTATTTTGTGGGGAGAAGTTTGATGGTACCTGGGGCTTACAGCAATGTTTTTGTTGTGAAGACATATGGAATGTAATATCCATATAAGAATGTCCATAAGCAACAATGTCCAGGCCTTGGACCCACATCTTTTTTTCTGGAAAACCTCTGGAATGAGAGCTCTGTGCTGAGCCTTTCCTGAGCTTCATCTCCTCTGCTCCTGGTCCAGTGGAAGGCGCATGGCAGGGGCTGGAACTGGATGGGCTTTAAGCTCCCTCCTACTCTAGACCATTCCATGATTTTGTAATGATTCTGGGATTCTCTGTCCAGGCTTTGCTTATTCCATAGGCCCAGTGGCAGGCAGGGAGGATAAAGTGGAGAAATATCCTAATAAATGGGTTTTTTATTGAGTTCTTGCATTTATTTCTCCTTTTATTTTTATTTTCACTGTCACAGCAGCAACAGTTAAGAGCAAGTTTCCATGAAGGATTCCTGGTTTTCAATATAATGAGAATAAACATGGAATCTTGCAGGAGTATTGTGAAACAAATTAAACCCTGATTGCTCTTCCAATTCCCACCTAATGATTCATTAGAGATTATCCAAACAAGTGTGGGGAGCACAGGGCTATGCTCCCAAAGCCAATCAAGTTTGATGGCTTTAATTTGGATTTTCGTGTGTGTGTAAGTTGGTCAATAGGGAGACTTGTCAAAAATGTTGTATCTGCTCATGCAAAGTGAATGGAAAATGTCCCTGGGTGTCTTTGTGTCACACAAGTGGCACAGTTGGGTTTTTTTTTTTGCAAAAGGAGGGTTTCTAAAGGCAAAAGGATGCAATAAATAATGAGCTGTTATTTACAAGGACTGGTGCAAATCTGTGTTTTGGTAATTGGGGCTTCTGCCAGGCCTGAATTGCCGGGGGAGGGGGGGGGGCTGAGACCTGCTGGGGGTGTTGGGGGGTGGCCCGTGCTGGCCTTTAGATCAGAGCTGAGTCATGGAATCATGGAATGATTGGGTGGGAAGGGACATTAAAACCCATCCAGTCCCACCCCTGCCATGGGCAGGGACACCTTCCACTGTCCCAGGCTGCTCCAAGCCCCATCCAGCCTGGCCTTGGACACTGCCAGGGATCCAGGGGCAGCCACAGCTGCTCTGGGCACCCTGTGCCAGGGCCTACCCACCCTCCCAGGGAACAATTCCTTCCTAATATCCCATCTCTCCCTTCCCTCTGGCAGTGGGAAATCATTCCCTGTATCCTGTCCCTCCAGGCTCTTGTCCAAAGTCTCTCCTGGAGCCCCTTTAGGCCCTGGAAGGGGCTCTGAGTGTCCCTGGAACCTTCTCTTCTCCATCTCACTCAGCTGCTCCTCAGGAGAAGAGTTTCAGCCCTGTGCCAAGGAGGAAAGTTCTCCCCTGCACTCATTGAACTCTTCCTAAATTTAAAAGCCGGGGCCTTTTCCACAACATCCAGCCACAGGCTCCAAGGGCAGCAGCAATTTGGTTCGTTTCCTGCTTGGGGCACTCCAGTCACTGTGCTCACTCTCCCTAATGGAATAATGGAAGAATAATGGGAATGAGAGCTGCCACACCTGTGAACACACAGGAGCTGCTGTGCCTTTGGGAAGAGGGGCTCTCTTCCATGTGGGAATCACCTGCAGCTGTATGGAGGCAGCTCCTTCATGCAATCAATAATCCCTCACCAAGGTGATGCCCTCACAGGAACAAAAATGGATCCATAGTCTGTTCCTGCCTTCCTGTAACTCAGAATATCCCCCATCCATCCCTGGGAATGTTTCTATGGTTACCTCCCAGAATACCAGTTTGCCAACATCAGGTTATTTCCATCTTGGAACCTAAATCCAAGCTGGTTTTACAGCTGGGCTCAACTCTAGTGCTGAATTTTAGCCTTCTGAAGAGCTGGAGGTGTAAAGCTCAGACAGGAATGTGTCACCATTTTTGTTGTGACTGTCACAACTCTGAGAGTGATGCAGAACTGAGTCTAAGAAGAAACAGACAAAATATCATGGATTTCATGGAACTGTGGTGTCCTGCGGCAGCTCACAAAGATACTGCAGTCGTGGCCACAGAAAAGATTCTCCCAGTCACATCAAGTTGTGTTTGACTTCAGGTTCTGTGATTGCTCTCAGGAAGGATAGAATTATGACTATTTTAGAATTAAACTTGAATTTTAATGATTTTCAGCCAGACCCTGTCTGTGCCCCCAAAAGGAATCTCCACTGGGAATGTGATGAGGACAGTGTATCCCTTCTGGTTGTATTTTGTTGACAAGGAGAAGTGGGGATTTTGCTGCTCCCCAGGAAGTTGTGGAAAGGCTGGGAGGGTTGTGATTGTCCAGCCTGAAGAAGAGAAACTTTGGGTTAACCTAATTTTAGCCTTCCAGAACCTGAAGGGAGTCAACAGGAAAGATGGAGAGGGACTGGACAAGGACCTGGAGGGATAGGACAAGGGGGAATGGCTTCCCACTGCCAGAGGGCAGGGCTGGATGGGATATTGGGAAGGAATTGTTCCCTGGGAGGGTGGGCAGGCCCTGGCACAGGGTGCCCAGAACAGCTGTGGCTGCCCCTGGATCCCTGGCAGTGTCCAAGGCCAGGCTGGACATTGGGGCTTGGAGCAGCCTGGGATAGTGGAAGGTGTCCCTGCCCATGGCAGGGTAGATCTGGATGAGCTTTAATGTCCCTTCCCACCCAATCATTCCATGATTTTATGATTTAGTAGGTAATCCTAATAAAACATTCTCTAACGCAAAACTTTTCCTGTCTGGAGTTTGAGCCCCCATGCAGGGCTGGAATCCATCCCTTCAAGTGCAGTTTCCATCACTGAGCTGCATTAGGAAAACCCTGTGAATCTGAGAAAAGCTGTGAAACCTCATTGTCAGCTCTAAACAGCACAATCCCTTTTTTTCCTTCCAAACCAGGGAGGTCATGTTGCTGATAGTCACAAAAATGAGGCTTTTTTGTGTCAGCAGCTTTGCCTGATCTGTCGAAAATGTCACAACTTGCTTGTAAATATTCCAAAATCCACAAGTCTCTGCTTCCAAAGCCAATTATGGGTGTCTGACTGACAGTAAAGTCCCTACTTAGCACACCTGGCCACTTAAAAGCAGCAAAGCGAATGGTTTGGGATATCACAAACCTCCAAATGCCCACAAAACAACCCAAATTATTCTGATTAGGCATAAAATTTTATCCTAGCACAAGGCCCCTGATTGTGACCCAAATGGGATGTTATTGTTCCAGCAGCAAATTCAAAATGCAAACACAGCACAAAGGCATTTTGCAACAGGGACATAAAAATTATAGTGATGTAGTTTTGTGACATTTCCACCTAGCAGTGACAGTGTTCCTGATTCCAGTGCAAAACAAAGCAAAAATCAAAGTTTTTTGGCACAGAACAGATTTATGAGCATGGTCAGAGACAATTCTGTCAGAATTACAGCTAAATCTGAGACTCAGGGTATAAAACTCCTTCAGTAAAACAAAAGAGTGAAATTTTAGAGCAGACAGAGAGAGGAAATGGAGTAGATAAAGATTTAATGATCCCAGAAGTCTCCCTGGGTGTAAGGCTGACTGATGCTCCCAGGCACAGGGTGGGATTTTGGGGTGTCTGTACAAGGCCAGGAGCTGAAGTCCATGATCCCCGTGGCTCCAGCTCAGGATATTCCATGATGACTGTGTTGCTAAAGGCATTAATTCTTGCTTTACTTAGATATTCCCAGGTGATTTTGGGCCTCCAGGAGCTCAAAGGATTAAGCAGGCGGATCTGCAGAGAAGATCCCAAAAGAGGTGTTACCAGGCTGGATGCCCTATTCCTGAAGGACAAGGGGTCAGGTGCTGGGCTGAAGTTTTAAAGAGAGATGCAGAACTTGGCAAAATTTTGGAAGTTTGGAAGGAATTGTTCCCTGGGAGGGTGGGCAGGTCCTGGCACAGGGTGCCCAGAGCAGCTGTGGCTGCCCCTGGATCCCTGGAAATGTCCAAGTCCAGTCTGGACAGGGCTTGGAGCAGCCTGGGATAGTGGAAGATGTCCCTGGCCATGGCAGGGATGGGACTGGATGAGCTTTAATGTCTCTTCCAACCCAACCCATTCTGAGATTCCATGATTTGTTTGACACTTTACTAAGTGTCTTTCCAGAACTGAGGAAAGGCTGAACTGTCCTGCACACAGGAGGGAATCGATGGGATTCCCCTGCAATCCAGGAGCAAAGGAAATCTGGAGAAACCTCCACGTTTGAGGAACATCTCAGTGGAGTCAGCAGAAGTTCTGTGGGCTGAGCACAGACAACCTGCAGGAGCAGAGGAAGGGAGGCAGCTCTGCTTAATGAAAAACATGGAATAAAACAAGAAGGAGAGGTGGGAATGTTGTGAAACCTCAAGGAAGAAGCTTCTTTGAGCCAGGTGCTGCCAGAGCCCTGCCTGAAGATGTGCTCCTCATGTCCCCCTGCTAATTTTCTGCTGGGAACAGTGGGAGAGGGGAAAGGAGGGATCCGAAAGACACTGACTGCTGGAAAAAGGGAGAAAACCCTACAAATATCAACTTGGCAAGAGTTCAGCTGGAGGGCAGTGCGGGAAAAGTGATTTTGGGGTGCTTTGCTCTGGGAAGGGGAGTTTGGCCCTTCAAAGAGGTGGAGGAACTAAAAGAGAGGACATTTCTCATCTGTCCAGGGGAGGAGGGCAGGGGGTGCCCCAGGAGGGGAGTGGAGCACTGTGAGCCCCATCCTGGTGTGGCAGGCAGTGGGTGGGAGGGTCGGGCCGTGTTTGGGGGTGTTCGGGGTGTGTGGATCCCTCAGAAGCATCCTGGTGTTCCCAGGAGTGTTGGGATCCCTGGGCAGTCCTGCAGGACAAAGTGCAGAGCAGGGAAGGGGCTGGGCCAGGGCTCTCTAGGCCTTGGGGCAGAGCTGGGAGGCTCTCCCTGAGTCTGAGCAAAGCTCTGATGTCAAACAGATCCTTCAGGGGCTGATCCAAATCTCCCCCTACACCAAGACATCTTCATCCCATGGTGTGAGCACACTCGGAGCAGGGAATTACACATGCAAGGCTGTAATTGCCTTGTTATCCAATTAGCAAACCCCAAATGATTTCCCAGTGTCACTGACAAATCCTTGCAGGAATCCTCCTCCTCCCTTCGCCATCACAGCACGGCTGTGGCAGGGCTTGGGAGGTTCTGCTGGAGCTGGCACTGGCACAGGAGCGCTCTGGGCAGCTGTGCTGGTCACTCTCTGGGGGACAGGGTGTGGTGGGCACACCGTTGTAGTCACTCTGCAGTGGTCACTCCGTGGTGGTCACTCTGTGGTGGGCACTCCGTGGTGGGCACTCCCTGGGAGGGTGGGCAGGCCCTGGCACAGGGTGCCCAGAGCAGCTGTGGCTGCCCCTGGATCCCTCCAAGGCCAGGTTGGAGGGGACTTGGAGCAGCCTGGGATAGTGGAAGGTGTCCCTGCCCATGACAGGGGTGGAATGGGATGACCTTTAAGACCCTTCCCTCCGAAACCATTCCATGATTCCATGAAAGGAAAAATCCCATTTTCCTGCTGGTGAAGACAAACAACACCTGGAGTTGTAAAACCAAAATGGCACAAAAATGGTTACAAACACCTCAACAGAACCCAATCCATGATCCAAGTGCTTTGCACTTCCTCACCCCAGGTGCTATGGGGCTCTGGGATGGGCATTCCATGCTCATCCCTGCGTTCCTGAATCCCTGCACCAGCTGGGGGCTGGCTCAGGGACAAGGTTTGGGATGATGTGTTCTCCCTAGTGCTTCTCTGGTTTGGGAAGAAGAACGTTGGGAGGAGACCACTTGTCTTGTCAGAGGAGCTCCATCAAGACCTGCTCTCATTCCCACAGAATATCTTTCCCTAAGGTAAAAACTTGCAATCAATCCTAAAAATCCAAACAATTCCATGTTTGTGCAACCCCAACCCTTCCACGTGCATGGCTCCATGAACACTTTCTCTAATAAAGCAGAATGATCCATAAGGAGATTTCTGCTATTACTCATTAGTCCATGCACAGTTAAAACCGTTTGGATTGTATTTCTGGTCTTGCTGGGTGTGTGCTCCCTTCCCATCCCAGCTGAGGAGGAACCTGTCCCAGCTGAGGGGTGGGAAGTGGGATTGAGCTCAGACACACAGACCTCGCTCTGCCTTGGGAGTTGAGCGGGATTGAAGGCAATTCCCTGCTTTTTAACATTTGGAATGCCTTTTGCCGTTTCTCCCTGATCTGTGAGGCAGTGAGGAGCCATTAGGTGGTGCCCAAAAACAAGGAGGACACAGCGCCAGGGCTGAGAAACTCAGTGTGACACTGAGGGGACACCATGAGGACATCTCTGCGTCAGCCAAGGGCTCATCCCAACATTCCCGGCAGAAGGTGTCTTGGTTCCCACAGGATTTCCCCTCTCATTAGCCCCTCATTTACCATTTTATGGCACTAACAAGTGTCTGAAACTAAGGGAAGAAAAATGTCTTCTCCTGATCCATTTAATAAGATAAAAATGGCGTTACAAGGTCATTCTTTAATATGTGACAATTAAATCTGATTGAGGATTTATGCCATAGAATCACTTCTTTTTTTTTCAGATGTTCCAAATAAAAATAAAATCCACAAGCAGGGATGATCCCACAGGATCTAGCCAATATTAATCTCTCCCCTCTTACTAGAGCCAGGCTGTCTGAAAGGTTTTTCCCTTCTCCAGATTTCTACTTCCATTTGATCCCCATTTTGTGCGAGACAAATATTCTGGATTTCTATTAAATCCCTGTTATTAAACCCCAATCACTGCTGTAAAGCTCAGCCCTCGGAACTTAATGGGAATTGGTTCCTCCTCTGGCTGTGGTGTAGCCACAGGGACATCTCTGGGGAGGGAAATGCAAAGTTATTAACGAGAAAGGCTTTTCCTTCCCTGGCATTCCAACAGATCCTTGGAGAAGAGCTCCAGGCTCCATGCCAGGTCTGTGTCTATACGAACGCAGCCTTTTGCTTATTTCCCTTAAAATGGAATTAAAAGGCATTAATTTTATATATTTTTTTATTATTATTCATGCACTGCTGCCACTTCATTATCCCAGCTAGGCAGGCAGGCAGCCCATTCCAAGGAATGAGGATGGGAAAGGCTCAGCCAAGAAGATTTAAATGCCACCTGTAGGCAAATTGAAATGTTCCCCTCCAAGTGCTAATCTTTCCTTTATTGCTATAGTGGCAGAGCCCTCCTCTTCCCCGGGAATTCTGCCACGTTTATTTAAAATCCAGGCCTAGGAAACCCTGAAATGCCTCTGCTAAAAACACCAACCCGAGATCCCAAGTATTTTATTCCTTCTGAAACGATTCCTTTTACTTGCAGGGAGCTGTAATTAAGATGCTGCTGCTTATGGCTGCAGGGTTTGCTGCTCCTGTGCTTCCTACATTGCTGAATCCCTAAAAAAAGGTGTGAAAAAGGCTGGAGAGGTTTGCTGGTAGGTTTGCTAGTTGGAGTTATCCAATGGATAATTAATAATTGTGCAGCACCAAGAGAGCCAATGTCCCATTAATGACTGACGTGGTCACGTAGGATTTAGCTTGGAGGCTCCTCAGGAGGGCTCTGCACCAGTCTCCTGCTTGGAGCAGAGGGAATTTAAGGTCAGACAGGGGTGTTCAGGGTTTTTGTTCCATCTGATCTTGGAATCTCTATAGTCAGAGGCTGCACAACCTCACAGACACCTCCCCTGCACACTGCTGATGTCTTAATGTGGAGCTTTTCCCTGCCTCCTTGCTCTGGCCAGGGTTGTATTCCCTGGATATGTTGGCTGTAGTCAGGTCCTGCTTGGAAGCTTTGCTCTCTTAAGGGCTCTACAAAGACCTGAAATAATCAGGCTCTGTATAAATGGCTCTTAATTCAATTACTTCTGATAATTGATTTAATTAATTAAGAGCATGGACGAGATGGGATTGCTGCTCCCAGAAGCTGGAGTTAGGACTCAGACTCTGGAAAATTTGGGCATCAGCAGATCCAGCACTTCTGTTTGAGAGGGGCTTTGGACAAGGGGCCTTAAAGCCCATCCAGTGCCACTCCTGCCATGGGCAGGGACACCTTCCACTGTCCCAGATTGCTCTAAGCCCTTGTCCACCCTGGCCTTGGACACTTCCAGCCACATCTTTGTTCACTCAGGACCTTTCTCACCCTCTGGTCTATGTCACAAATCCAAGATCCCTGAGATCTTGAAGCTGGAGCCCATCTTCAGAGCTGCAGCTCTCCTGGCCATCATTTTCCAGGATACTCAGAGAATTTGGATCCTGCCTCCCCAAATCCAAGCCTCCTAATAAATTTTTCCATAAGAAAAAGTGATTTTGAGCTCAGAGGATCCCAACCTCTGAGCTCTTCCTCTTGCTTTCCCCTGGATGCTGAAGTCATTATAAACCCCAGCTCATTCTGACAAAGCAGGAGAGGTTTGGGTTTAATTGCAGTTGTTAATTAATTTTATCACTGTGGAATCTGCAGCGTGGTGGGAAAAAGGAAATTCCATTTAATGAATGGCTCCCTTCTCTCAGCACCTGGTGGAGAGTTCAGCACTCACTCTCCTGTCCTTGGCCAGGACTCCTACCACATCCCCAGCTCTTTTTCTCCAAAATCCTCTCCAAGCTGTGAAAAAGCCTTTCCAAGGCGGGCAAAGGATCCTCCCTCAACCTCCTCTTCCTCCCCTCTGGGTCTCTGCAATGGCACCAGAGGGCAGGGAGTGCCCAGTGCTGGGAGTGAAGCTGTTTGGATCCTCTGGGCAGGAGGATCAAGGCTCAAACCTTCTGGGGAAGAACGCTTGGAAGTCCTGCTGTAAAGGAAAAGTGAAAAAGGCTTTGAACTCTGCTTCTCTGTGGGCAATAAAATGGGGCAGCTGTGGGAGGTTTCATCCTCTCAATGAGGCTTCGCCCTTCCCTAGGAGAGAAGTTTTGGTTCCCAAATTACCCCCAGGAGCTGGTGTGAGTGGCCTCAAGTTGCAGCAGGCTTGACTGTCTCCATCACCCCCTGCCTCTGCCATGTGAGATGACACCAATTTGGTCGCCGTTGTCACCACATTCCTGTTGTCTCTGTGTCCTCTCTCCCAACCAGCCCCATCCTGGGCTCCTCTTTTCCTCCCCACTGTGATGGTTCAAGGTTTGCCAGTGCTCGTCTGTCTCCTCAGCATCTTGTTAGTGCTGTCACCCTCTCCTGGCTCCAGCAGACCTCTCCTGGCAGCATCCCCCCTTCCCATTAATCCTTGTTTACCAGGAAGGTACATATTTATTGCTTTTTATCTTGTTTAATCTCTCAGGTCTCGCAGCCCCTATTCATTGTTACTGCTTCCCTTCTAACTCCCACCCATTTATCTTCCTCTGCTGCTGCATCTGCTCCAGCTCATCCTGATTATCTCCTGCCATTCCCTGTGCCAGCCCCGTGCCCTGTGCTGGGATTCAGCTCCCTGGAACAGTTGGTCTTCCACAATCATCATTAGCTGAGTTATGGAGGAGACAGGAAGAGATTCTCTCCATGGACCTGGTGTCCTGTCTTCTCTGCTTAGTGAGCAAATGAGGTTAATATTTAATAGATGTGGGGGTCGAAACAAATCCTGGATATTTTGTTCCATATTTCCATGCTTCCAAAAGGTAAATAACCACGAGAGGTCCATCTAACTTGGTTTTTCTGACAATAACCTCCAGCAAATCCTGAGAGAAAATTTTAAAGACGTCAGATGTGAGTTTATGATTCCTCACATAATGGTTTTACACCTCACGTTTCGCGTGTGGGGATTTCTCCTTGGAACAAACGGGGCTTCTGAGTTTCCTGAGCAAGTGAAGTTTATTTCTTATCTTCTACAGAGGCAGGGAGAGGATGGATCCCTTTTACAGATGTCAGCAGTGTGGCCAAGAAGTCACAAGATTTCTACTTCTCAGACTATTTCAGGCTTTATGGGCCAATAAAACTCTGCCAACTAGATATTCCTGTTATTAAACCAATACTGAGCTAATTGGTGTGATTACAGTGTGAACTCTCTAAACCAATCCCCTGTGAACCCCCAAACGTTACAGGGTTACATTCTAAACCCTCTTGGGAACCTTTGGAACTACTTTTGCTTTGTCTATGACTTTTAAGTTCTAAAACTAAGCTTTCCTCTACTCAGCTTAACTCTGCTTTAAGTTATAAATCCACATTCTTACTTCTAGCACCTAAACTTGGGAGCCTTTCCCAAGGTTTCAGGTTAAACCCCGTCTCTAATTCTAAATTTTGGCTTACAGACCTAATATTCTGAGATTTCCCAGCATTTTGTATTCCAACAGTCAGACACAGAAAAGAGATTCCCCAAATAAATTCCCCAGCTGCTGCAGTTCTGCCTGTGCATCCTTATGGAGCAGCAGAGGCACCTCTGCAGCTCTTAACTGGGGTCAGTTCTAGCTGTCGCTGGGAGGTGACATCTCCCTGCCAGGATTCAGGAGCCCCAAATTGCTGCCAGTGCTGAACCCTGTCCTGATCCATGGGATCAGCTCCTGTTCACAAGAGCTCTGGGACAAATATCTCTGCTGTGGTGGTGCCAAAGGCCAAGCAGGACTTTGGTCTGAGCAAAAAAAAGTGGTTTTGTCCTTCACAGATTGTCACCCCTACCTCTCTCACCAAGGACAGGTGATTGGAAGCAGGGACAGGACTTCCCCATCATAAAGAGGGATCAGAAACGTATCTGCAGGGACTGATTTGGGCTTTGAAACTCCACCACACCAATTCCAGCCCCTTCTCCTTCCAGAAGCAAGGATCTCCACAGCAGCAGCTGGACACACTGACAGGACCAGAACCACAGTGAGTCAGGGGCTGGCCTGGCCTTTAGATAAACATTTCCCTTCCCACGTGGCTTGTCCAGGATCTTTTGGCACATCCCTGACTCCTGCCAGGGCATGGTGTGATATTCCTAAAAGCTACCGAGGTATTCAATCAGGTGATGGCTCTGGGGGCAAAGGCAAAATAATCACAGACATCTGGTTAGAGGTCAAATAACCACAGACACCTGCTCAGGGGTCAAATAACCACAGACACCTGCTCAGGGTTAAAATAACCATAGACACCTGCAAAATGACCACAGACACCTGCTCAGGGGTCAAATAACCACAGACACCTGCTCAGGGGTCAAATAACCACAGACAGTTGCTCAGAGGTAAAATAATCACAAACATCTGCTCAGAAGCAAAATAACCACTGACAGCTGCTCAGGGTTAAAATAACCATAGACACCTGCAAAATAACCACAGACAGCTGCTCAGAGGAAGGGCAGCTGCTGGAATGGGCAGGCCAGAGCTGCTGGAGCGTTGCTGCCTCTGGCAGAAATCTCTGGAGCAGATAAGGGGTGGATGCTGAGATCCACCTGCATGTTGGAGTCACTGCCAGGAAATCCCGAGAGTGAACCCAGCTGAATTCTCCTGAACTGGGAGGCACTGGGCTACACTGGGGGGAGCCAGTGCCACATCCCACTGTGGCCAGGCCTTGGATCTCTTGGGAACTCTTATCTGCTACACCAGTGACACTGAGCCACTCCTGCTGCCAGGTCTGGCTGCTGGCCAGCAGCTCCCAGCCACCACATCAGCTCCCAGCAAGCTCAGCAGTTGTCAGAAGCAGATGAAGAAAAATCTCCTAGTTGGGGCAGAGCAGAGGGAGGGCCATGCCCGGATTCTGTCAGAGACTGGATGGGTTCGAAGCTCCAAAAGGGGATCTCTAATTAGGGGAACCCTCTGAGTTGTGATGGATGAGCTCTGTGCTGCTCATCACTGAAAATCCAGCCAGAATCTGCCCCTTTGAGGCTCAGAGGAAACATCATTCTAAATAAATCCTTATTCCTGAGCATCTGTAAACACTGCTAAGTTCTCCTGCTCAGCCCAGACCTCCCCAAAACTGCTCCCTCCCCTGCCTGTCCTTGTGTCCTCTTTCCTGGGGGCACATTGTCCTTGGAGGCTGAAGCTGGAGCGCTCAGCAGCTCCTCGCCCATTCTCAGGCTCAGAAATTAGGGCAGGCTCAGAGAGATCACTGAGTTTCCTTTCCTCCTGATGGCTGTGCCCAGGAATATGTAAGAGAGGAAAGCAAATTCCTTCTGCTTCTCCTCCCGGAGCAGGGCAGATGCAGTTTAGCAGGAAAAATACAATAGGACAATAATTAAGTTGTTGTAGGGATGCTGAGGTCACTGAGGACTTCAAAGTCTGTGTGGGCCCGGAGGTTCTGGAGAAGGTGCTGGGAAAAGTGGGAAGAAGGTCACTGAGTGAAGGGTAGAGAGCACCGACTTCACAGTGGTGACAAGTGTGGCCAGCCAGGTTCCCTGTCCCCTTCTACTAGGACACACTGGCACCTCCCTGACCTCCAGAAAGGGCTACAGCAGAGGAGAAGGAGCCCCCAATCCCCAGGAAGCCTCAGGGGGACAAAGTGATCCCTTAAAGTTCATTTGAATTTTCCATTTGTATTCCACATTTAAAGTTCTAAAGCAGTGCCCTCATGGCAGGAGCTGCTGGACCTGGGTGGGCTGAGGGCTCCTGGCAGGCAGCACTGTCTGGGACACAGTCTGAAGGAGATGTTTGAAGAACCTCTTTTGCCCTGTTGGGTGGGGATATGGTGTTGGTAGGTGGTGGAAATGACCCAGAAATCAGGGCTGGAGCAATTTCCATCCCTCACACCACTGGACAGGACCCCAGTCTGGCTCCCCTGAATCCATACAATGGCCTGGAGGGAAAGTACCTTAAAGTTCATCCCATTCCTCCATGGGCAGGGTCCACTATCCCAGGCTGCTCCAAGCCCCAATGTCCAACCTGGCCTTGGACACTGCCAGGGATCCAGGGGCAGCCACAGCTGCTCTGGGCACCCTGTGCCAGGGCTTGCCCACCCTCCCAGGGTTATCCCATCTCTCGGGCAGTGGGAAGCCATTCCCTGTGTCCTGTCCCACCAGCACTTGTCCCCAGTTGCTCTCCAGCTTTTTTAGCCTCCTGTGGCAGTGGTGACAACTTTGTCAAGGCTATTCCTGGCTCATTCCCAGTGACCCTGGAGCAGAAGGATGCTCTGGGCTGGGATAGTCCCCAGGAGGACACTGGCTCCCTGTTGGAGTTCCCCCATCCTGCCCTGCTCCTGCCGAGCTGTGCTCTGGTAGGACACAGGAAGGGATGATTAATGGCTCTAATAAATATGTTAATCTGCAGAAATGAAATTTTCCTAATTAAGAAACCTCTTCTGGGGTTTTTCCTGCTCCTTTCCTGAGCTGCTGTGAGAGCAGCTCCATCCACTTTGGAGTGAGGAACACTCAGGGGTGTCAATCACATCCCAATCATCCCAGTTTAACAGAGGGGATTATTCCCAGCTCCTTCTCCTTGGCAGAAAGGGGCGTGTGCTCCTGCACCGCTGACTCCTTTCTCCTTGGAACAGCCTTGCCTGTGCTAGAGAAAAGCAGGATTTAAGCTAATGAAAGGATTAGGATAATCTCTGTGTAACCCAGGGCTCCAAGGCTGCTCCGATCCGTCACACGGAGACATCCAGCAGCTCCAGCACTGCTGGGCCTCCTCCACCAGCTTCTATGCAGGCTCCTTCTCCATGTGCCACATCCCTCTTCTGGACAGGAGTCGGATTGAGGAGTCCCCTGTGATGGGAAGGGATGTTCAGAGAGCCCTCCAGCCTCTGAACCTGCTCATTTCTCTATCCCAAAACCAGAGCCACCCCCGGGTGTGGATTGCATGCTTGGTACACACATGGCAGGGAGCTATTCCCTATAATTCCCTCCTGTCCATGGAGATTCATGGATATTTGTTCAACAGTTTCCACTCATAAAACCTGAGGGAAAATAGAAACATCCTGGATTTGAAGGGAGGTGAGACATGAAGGGGGCAGTTTTCCACTAAAAGAGGAATTGTTCCCTGGGAGGCTGGGCAGGTCCTGGCACAGGGTGCCCAGAGCAGCTGTGGCTGCCCCTGGATCCCCGGCAGTGTCCAAGGCCAGGTTGGACATTGGGGCTTGGAGCAGCCTGGGACAGTGGAAGTTGTCCCTGGCCATGGCAGGGGGTGGCACCGGATGAGCTTTAAGGTCCCTTCCCACCCGAACTATTCCATGGATCCGTAAGATGCCCACAACTGGCTTGAAGGGCTTTTCCTGGTGTCTCCTGCCTTGTCCATCACTTCCCTCCTGAGGGCTGGCATTTAATTTATCCCTTGGGATGTGCCCCAGGAACATTGTTTATCCAAGGCAGGTGTATTTCCCTGCACTTTGCAGCCCGTGGGTGCCTTTTCCTGTGGGATGCAGGGAGCAGCCTGTCTCTTCTCAGAAATCCCTGTGCTGGCAAATCCCAGGAGCTGCAGCCATCCCATGTCACATTTCCATGGCACATGTCAGTCCCTTTGATTTGCATCTCCTCCTTTTTCCTGTGAACGTGCCAAACCTCCAACAGCAGCTGGAGCTCCCTGACAGTTCCATATTCCCTGTATGGACAAAAGGAATATTGGAACATGAACCCAGCGATTTTCCTCTGTCTCCAAACCACAAATGTAACATTTGGATCTTTTCCTAAATTTTCTGATTCTCAACTCAAACTTCTGCAGATCATTCCTTGATTCTTGAGCTTGAAGTCTCGTGGAAGTAGGACTTTGGGATGGGGCTATGGATCACTCTCACTGTCACTTGGGAATTGATAAATTGGAGGGTGATGGAGAAGTGAAAGGGACTTATGGCAAAGCAGAAATAAAGGCTCTTTTTCATCACTGTTCCTGGTTTTCTTGGAATCCTGAGCCGCCTTTCTCACATAGATAATCCCAACTTTCAAAAAAAAAAAAAATTCTATCCTATTTTTCTTCCTCTCTTCTGACCATATTTTCTATTGGAAATGTCCAAATTCCCCAAAATAACCAGAATTCAAACCCAATAAATATTCTTGGATGAAAAAATCACTTTTGTGAAGTCTTAGGAAGTGAGAAAACTGACTGAAAACGGCTTTTCTGACTGAAAAGATGCCTGAGTTTAAACTGTCATCCATTTAAAAGATACCAAGAAGAAAATGTTGGAAGTGAAAAGATGAAAGTCCAGAAGAGGAATCTCATGGAAAATGAAAATATTTCCTGTGTGAAGAATTTGTGAGTTACAATCAAGTAAGAAAACCTTGCTTTCTAAGGTGGCCAACCTTAATGAAAAGTCAGAATTCCAATTAAATCTTGGGATCAGAGCTTGGAGGTGCCATTCTGATTAATTTTCATTCCCAGCAGGAATGACTGACCAATTTTTGGGAAGGGGATGTATTCCCAGCTCCCTGACTCTCCCCATTTGTAACACTGATGTTCAGCTCCATTTCCTATCTGAAGAAATCACTCTTGACAAACAATGAAGCAGTCCATTAATTAGTTGTCTTTAATTGTCTTAAGCTCATTGCTGTAATTAATTGGTGAAGAGCAGTATAAGCAGGACTGTTCCATGTTTAATGGCTGGAATGTCCCATTGCATGGAGTTAATGCAGCTGTCTTGGAATGGCAAATAGAGGTTGGGACACCTTCCTGTAAGGGGAATATAAATAATCCTGCCATAAAACACTGGGATGTGGATGGAATAATGCCAATGGAATTAAACCCAGCATTCCATAGGCTTGTGGAATCATTAATTGCTGAGCTTAATGACTAATTAAAAATCATCACTTCCCAAACTCAGCCCAGATCCTTTTCCATCCAGGAGTGTCTACCCCGTGACCAGAGGGGTGGGATCTGAATCACAGTGCCAGGACAAGGGGGAATGGCTTCCCATGGACAGAGGGTGGGTTAGATGGGAATTCTTCACTGGGAGGGTGGACAGGCCCTGGAATGGTTTTCCCAGAGAAGCTGTGGCTGCCCCTGGGTCCTTGGAAGTGTCCAAAGTCAGGTTGGATGAGGCTTGGAGCATCTTGGGATCGTGGAAGGTGTCCCTGCCCAGGGCAGGGGGTGGCACTGGATGGACTTTCAGGTCCCTCCCATCCCAAAGTATTCCATAATTGTAGGATTTTTTGACTTTGTCACACAAATGTTGAGAGATTCCTTCAAGCAAAAGGGATAATAATATTCATCATCTTCCTTTTTCTTCCTTAAATTCTAATAAACACAGCTAAGTCCTCCCTTAGGTTGATTCCCAAATGTATTTTCTAACATACTTATAAAAGTCCCTCCCCCAGGAAAAGCTGAAGAGGAGAATCTCCAGAGCAAATCCCTGGGCCTGGAAAAGTAAAGCCTGGAAGGTAACTCTGGGAATGCTGGGGGGGGTTCATGTCTCTGAGGAAGCTTCAGGACACACAATGGTGGATGCATCTCATCAGGCAGATTCCTGGGCATGAAGAAACTGGGCTGAACATGGATCAGGAATAGCAGGAATCTGCTCAGGGAGAGGTGTTGGAGCTCACAGTCAGCAGGAACAGCCCAGGAGGAATATTTTGCATCCTGGCATTGTTCTGATTGCTTTGCTCTTGCAAAAGCTTGGAAATTCCTCCACGCATTTAAATTTTTGATATAAAATTTATTTGGAGTCTCCTGTCTGCCACCTGGACTCTGATTTAGCTGGACATAGAAACCAATCTGGGGCAGGCAGGGTGACCTCCTTCCCACCCTGCCTCCTCCCAACCCTGAGGAGAAGGCTAAATCCAGGATTTTTTCCACGTGTGAAGGGAAGATTAATAAGCAGCAGAAGGAAAGGTGTCACCAGGCTCTGTTCCCAATGTTTTTAGTAACGAAGATCATTCCCTGAATTGATATTCAGCCCAGAAGTGGGTTTGTTTTGCCGTGTGTGTGTTGAATAATAGTAGGGGAATCCTAAGGGAAGGATTGCTGGATGTACAGTCCCTCATCCCAAGCATCACTGTGCCCTTGTGGGGCTCACATCCCAGGACTGGCACCTCCTACTTTTCCCTTTTCTAGGGCCACTCAAGTTGACTTTGGGGCTCAGATTCCACAATCCTCTTGGAACAACAGGGTGTTTTTTGTGGAAACTGATGGAACTCTGTAAATCAGAGTCATTATTTCCAGCCTGTCTCTCCAAATGGGAATAATTATTTCAAGCACCTTCCAGGCTTTAATAAAACAATCAACTGGAACAACATCATTACTTAAAGTTGGATGTTGCTCCCTGGAAGAACATTCCTGGGAATCCCTAATCACTTTGGATCAGTTTGGATGGCTGCTTCCAGCTGCCTTGAAGCCACTGGGAAAAGTGGAATGGATTGATGGGAATTATTGGAGATATTCCCAGCTGGACACAGCAGGAGGGTTGGGAATCTCCTTTTCCATTCTCGAATAATCTATGATTCTGCGATATGAGCTTTCTTTTGATATTCTTAAGCCTGTGCCTGTGTGTAATTCCAAAGGATGTGGAGTGCCAGGCAGGCATGGGGCTCCTCCTGTATCCCGGCATGCTGCTCCTGATTTTAATGAATTATTAAGGGAGCAACATTTTCTGTTGGATATTCCTTGTGAGGAGTGAAAAAGGCACCACCCCTGCACGCGCGGGCTGTCAGGACCTGTTCCATTCATTAACATGCTCCATTAATTAACATGTTTACATTATGCAACATTCCCATGTTGCATTTTTAATTCCAGTCCGTTCTGACAATCCCTTTCCTGACTCCTCATTATTGGGAATCATTGCACAGACCAGGTGGCTCATCAGGATTTTAATCTCTTCCCTCCCTTTTTGGCCCAGTTTTTTGTATGTTTGTACTGAAGTTAGGCCAGGGTGGGAAATGCCCTTCTCCCACACCCTGAACAGCTGCAAATCCTGAAAAATTCCTGCTATTGAAGGGTAAAAATTTCCTGTGGAACCAGGCAAGTCATTGGCACCATAGAAAAGGCTTTTTAGTGGGGCAGGGAAAGGTTTCTGGAAATGTCAGAGTTGTCCTGGCCAGCAAACTCCATCCTGGGCCACCAAACTCTGTTCTTGCCCCCAAACGCCATACTGAGCCACCAAACCCCATCCTGGGCCACCAAACCCTGTCCTGGCCACCCAACCCCATCCTGGGCCACCAAACCCTGTCCTAGGACACCCAACCCCATCCTGGGCCACCAAGCCCCATCCTGGGCAATCATACAGGATCTGTGGTGGTTGTTGGCAATTCCAAAAGTCCCAACAAGAAAGGAAAGGCAATGGAATCCCTTTGGAGCAGGTGGAGACAAACATCACCTGAGCTGAGTCATGGCCCAGAACTCCCTAACACTGGCCATGGCATCCAGAGCAAACAGCCATTGCTCCCATCTGGCTCATCCAGCACCACTGGAGTGTTCTGGGGACAGCACCACACAAAAATTGGGATGAGCTTGGCAGACTAAAGCAGGGAAGGGAAAGGATGAGGAGATGGCTTTAAGATGCACCAGGGGGGCTCAGATCAGAGATTGGAAACAAAATGTTCTCCTGATGGAGCGGTCAGGCCTTGGAATGATTTGCCAGGGATGGATTCTCTGTGTCTGGAAGTGCTCAAGAGGCATCTGGAGGTGGTACGTGGGAATGTGGCTTTAGGGCAGTTTGGGGTTGTCAGGTGGTTGGATTAGGAGATTTTGAAGGTCTTTTCCAACCTGTGGTCAAGATCTTTGTCCTTCATTTCTGACGTTCCAACTAGGAAAACCTCACTGAAAACCTGGTGCTGTCCCAGGGGGACACTAGGGAACCACAACCAGGTTTTCCAGAGTGGGATCTGTCTAGGAAACACTTCCTATTTGTTGCAGAAGAAATCATCAGGATTCCTACATCTCAGGATTCCCAGAGCAGCTGTGGCTGCCCCTGGATCCCTGGCAGTGTCCAAGGCCAGGTTGGACATAGGGGTTTGGAGCAGCCTGGGACAGTGAAAGGTGTCCCTGCCCATGGCAGGGGTAGCACTGGATGGGCTTTAAGGTCATTTCCAGCCTACATCATTCCAAGATTCCATAACTCTTATCTGAAAGAGCCGAAAGACATGAAATGAGCACATTTTCCAAATAAACTACGGAAGGCCAGGAAGAACTGGTGAATGCAGTGATGGAGGCACTGGTGCCACAACATTCCATGCTCATGGATGCTTCCCTTTCCCAAGCTGATATTCCTTGGAAAAGACCAGAAATGCCTCTGAACACACAGAAAAAAATCCTAAATGTGCCCTAAAATCCACACTGCAGTGGGCAGAAGGTCCCATTTTTCTCTCCAGAGTTTTGAGGCTCTGAATGAGCATTCCTAGGGTCTAAACCCTCTTTTTCATCATCCCAACTTGTAGAACACAATTTTTTCATTTCTCAGGTCTAGAGAATAATTTTTAGGATTCCATTTTAAGGAAGGGCTCACACCTCCAATTTTAGCCATAACCCCTCATTTCCAGTAGCCAAAAATCCCAGTTTGAAAACCCAAAAACCTTTACAGAGTCCTAAATTCTCTTTTTCAGGGCTCAAAACCACAAGTTTAAGACCCAGCCCCCATTTTATGCTCCAAATGCTCATTTAAAGACCAAAAGCTTCATTTAGAAAGTTCAAACCTTCATTTTAGGAGCCAAACCCTCATTTTTAGTGCCAAATCCCATTTTTATGGCCCAAATCTACATTTGTTTTTAGGGTCCAAAGGCTCCATTCCACTAAAAAGTCTCCTTTTAAGAGTCCAAATCAGCATTTTTAGTGTCAAAGCCTCCAGAGGGGCATTTTTAGGATCCTGCCCACCATTTTTAGGATCTAAGCAACATCTTCAGTCTCCAAAACCTCAACTGTGGATTACAAATCCCCTTTTTAGGGCCCAAATTCTCATTTTTAGAGCCTGAAGTTTTGCTTGTGAGCTTGAAATCCTCATTTTCCAACCCCTCATTTTAGGGTACTCCTCACTTAGGGCTCAAAGCTTCATTTTTTTGATGCTCAAAGCCTCATTTTGAGCATCCAACCCCCAATTTTTAGGTGGTAACCAACAAGATAACAGGAAGTCAGGATTGAGAGATGCTGTAGGACTGGGAACCAGTTAAACCCAGCCGAAACCCAGCAGAGGAATCCCCTAAAATGCTGGGACTGGCTGAATATTCAGAAGATTTAACCACAACCTCTCTGTATTTATGGCTTTGGAGACCATTTTTTCCGATTTTCCTGATAATTCCAAGAACCAGAGTCAAAAAAACCTACTTCAAATTTTGAAGTTTGTTGGGTTTTTTAAAAGAAATTATTTTTATTGTGCTGGAAAGGCACAAATTGGTGATGTCCAAACTGCAGAAATTCCAGGAAATGACGGAAGTGCTCAGTCCATCTCATCCAGAGGGAAACCTGGAATTTCAGCCTTGTTTGAAGCTGTGGTGGCCTGGTATGGGGGGAATAATTTTTCCTAAATAGCAAATTTATTTCCCCCATAAAGGAAAGATGTGACTGATCCTTCACCAACTGCATGTCTCCCGCTTCAGTCCTGCCATGTATCCCTGAGGATGCTCCTGTGGGAAGCACAGACTCCCTGTTGTGCTGTAAATTGAAAAATTATGGAGCCTGTCTTGGTTTGAATGCCAGGTGTCTGCTAGGGAAGGCAGGAGCCTTTCTTGGAACGGAGAATGGAAACCCCCTCCCTCTGAATTATTATAATATTGAAATTAAGGGGCTCTCAGGCAAAGCTATGGGGACAGGAATTTATCTTTATTAGGAGAATTAAAATTAAAATTTAAAAAAACAAACCAAAAATGCAGTATTAAAAAAAAAAAAACAAACCCCAGTGCCAGAGTCAGGCTCCCAGCTGTCTCCTGTGGGTCAGGGGTTGGTGGCAGTGCCATCCCATGGTGGCTGCAGCACTCCTGCAGTGGCAGATGTGGCTCTGGGGGAGCAGGGATCCTGGAGAAAGGGGGAGTTTTCCTCTGAAGGTGCAGTGGGGAGAGCTGGGGCTGGTGTTCCTCTGGGAATGCAGTGGGAAAGGATCCTTGGTGTTCCCAACCCCAGATTGGATCCAGGTAGGAATGTTTGGTGTTCCCAATCCCAGATTGAATCCAGGTAGGAATGTTTGGTGTTCCCAACCCCAGATTGGATCCAGGTAGGAATTTTTGGCTCCTCCCCTGGCTGCAGCATCTCCCAATGGGCTGATGGAATTTTCTCAGTGACATTCACTGGTCCAGCAGCAGGAGATCTCTGCCTGGAGGGAGGATGGGTCCTGGCAGAGATAAAGGAAACTTCCCCAGCTGGTTTTAACAGCTGAGCCATGGACAGAGGGTGACCCCACCCTCACCCCCTGCCCTAGTTTCAGCAGATGGTGACAGAATCCACACTGCTGGGTACAGCCTGAGCTGCAGCTTAAGACAGAGCCCAAAGTGAGGTCGGATGTTGTCCTGGAAGTCTGGGATGACCCTCTCTGCTGATCCTGTGTGGAAATAGTTTTTAAAGGAGGGGATTGAGAGGACACACAGCATCAGTGACATCCAAAAATATTTACAAGCTGAGGACCAAACCAAGGTATTGCTCCAAACTGCAAATTGAGGCTGCAGGTAATTTGGGAAGGGGTGGGAGAGGAAACAAAAGCTGTCATGAATGCTCCAGGTAGGTAAAAAATAGGACCCTCCATAAGCTGATTCCTTACTGGGAGCAACAGGAAATCCAGAGGAACTCCACCTCCTTCCCAGCCCTTCATTCCCAAGTGACCTGTTGGAAAAGACCTCTCCTAATGGTGAGGAAGCCCAAGGATTGCAGAGCAGACATGCAATCCTGCTTAGCTCCTGCTAAGTAGCTGCTCGCCTTTGGAATATTTAATATTTTTCCTAAAATTCTCCTGTCCTGGGGGAAGGAGGGAAGCTGTGTTCCACTAAGGAACATCTCGTTAATCAGCTCCAGAATGAATGACTGAAATCAAGGATCATGAATGTCAGATTAGCTCAGTAATTATTGAAAGGCTCAGGTCTTGAATGGAGACATGGAAAATTACTTTTCTTCCTTTTAATCAGAGCCTTGTGCTCCATGAGGGCTTTTCAGGGAAGGAGGTGGGAGAGATTTTCCATCCAAATCTGCCCTGAGGGAGCAGCTTCCAATCCAGGCAACACATTCTGAGCCCCAAAGAGATTGGAGAAGCAGCAGAAAGTCACATGGGTCACAAAAGTGGGATTTGTGGGAGAACCTGGCAGAAAATGCTCTGAGACAGAATCAGGGAGATTTTAACCCTGGTTTGAGGTTTCCAGGTGCCCATTAGGGAGGACTCATCCATTTGTTCCTCAGGCAGTGGCTCTGATCTGGGGCTCTGTCTCCTCTCTCCGCAAATGTCAGCACAGCCTGGTGGTACCAATGGGCTCTGAACACCCACTTGTATCAGAGCCAGACTGGCAAAAAACCCCTTCGATTTTTTGATCAAATTAGATCTTAAAAAAATCCTTCTTGAAATCCTCCTTGAAAATGCTTCTGGGTTTGGTGTGAAAAAGAAGGGCTGACAAGGTGCCTCACTGAATGTTGTGCTTTTGTCCTTTGAAAATGCAAAGTTCTTGTTTTGAAAGGAAGAATAAAACATCCTTGGGAAATGTCCCACTTTTCCAAGTGGATAAGAACCTCAGCTGAAGAAATCCGGGCGGTTGGGGCTGGTTTTACAAGAGGTTTCAGCAGGCAAACACAAAGCCCAGACTTCTCTCAGCTCAGAGAGTTTGATCCTGCCCCAAGAAAAACACATTCCTTCCAAAACTGGAGGACTGATGCCCTCCAAAGGGATTTTTATGGACCTGGACTCTCCCAGCCTTAGGAAGATCAGCAGAGTTGTTCAGTGTGTCTAAGTGCAATCCCAGTTGCACTTGATTTTGGTTGGAGAATCCAGAAAAATGAGAAAACCTCAATGGGGATTGCTGCCAGCACAGGCCCTCCAAATCCAGGGAATTTATCTTGGACCTTGGGCTCATCCAGCTGCACAGAGCTGCTCAGGGATGTTTGGAGGTGACCAGGGCCAGGATGTCACTGTCCTGTGACGCAGAACCAGCCAATGCTCCCTGCAGGGAAATGGAGCCAGCAGGTAGCCAGGCTTCCAGTGAAATGACCTCCAGGTTAGACCAGAATTCCAGGACTCGAGGATCATCCCAGCTGATCCCAGCTCAGACAAATGGGTTTTAATTGAAATAAAAACCATTTTTATGTCCAAGGCACCAACCATGGCCGGTGTCCTTCAAGCCAAGAGCTTGATGGACAGCAAAGACTATTCTAGGACAAATTCCTTATTCCCAATGTAGGACATTGATCCGTCTGTGGGGTCTTCCCCAGAAAAAGTGCTCCTGTTGAATTCACGGGCATATCCAAGCTAGGATTCACTTTTCCCTTAGAGCAATGAAGTTCCTACAGAACCTCTCATCTCTCATCTCTTCACTGATGTCCAACTGCTGTCGTGACCCAGACCTGTCCCAGGGGGTTCCCCTTCTGTCCCTGCAGAGAGCTGGGACCCTCAGGAATGTCCCCTTCAGCAGAGGTGGATTTTCCTGGGTGCCAACACCAGCATTGGGCATCGGGAGTGCAAAGCTAAAGCCACACCCTGGGTGGGATCTGCCTGGAGCTGATCCAGCACCAGCTGCAGCCACCTGGAAAGGCAATTCCAGAGCCAACAGCAACTCCACCAAAACATCCCCCCCCTCCCTCCACGCAGGAGAACGGGAGCAATCAGCAAAGGGAGTGTGAACAGGTCTTTATTCTGTTAATGAATTCCCACCAAACCCCATTGAAACGCTGCAGACGAGTGTTTATCATTAAGACAATTATTTGAGGCTGCCCTACTTTTGTTGGGCCCTTTAATACTGTGGGCCCCTCATTAGCTGTGTACAGGGCTAAGGAAGACAGCGAGCTAATTGGCAGCAGCTCTTGAAGAACTGAAGCAGCCTCATCGTTTGCCTGCTCACGTTCTGCCATTCCAGTGAGGAGCTGCGGAAGATGTTCCCTGATTAGGCTGTTGAATTATGAATTAGGCTCTGCTCCCACTGCAGCTGTTTTCTCCATGTCATTCCCAGCACTTTATTTCCCCATCTGCTTATAAAACCAGGAGCTTGATCCTGCAATAAACACTTCAAATGGTTTCTTCTTTTTTTTAGGGGCTAATTAATTGTGTTGCATTTCTTGAGGTGCCCTGGCTTGCAGCAAATTAACAATGCTAATTTTTCCTCTGCTCAGTGCCCAAACAATCCCTCCTACAGAGGAGATGGAAAACAAAGAGGATTCTATCAAACCACTCCCATGTTTCATCTTCTTCCCGTTTTGATCCTTTCTGTGCACGATGCAGAAGGGGTGTCCTCGTTTGCAAACCATTCCCAAAGCTGCTTGGATGGATCTTTCCAGGCAGGAGCCAAAACGGAGCAGTGACATTTGCATCTGGCTCGTTCCTGGTGCTCAGTCCTAATCTCCAGTTGATGCCTTGGCCACTGGTTTGTGTCAACTGGAAAAGGCCCTGCTGAGGGCGGGGCAGCTCCAGATGGAGACAAGGGAATGGGGAATGGGGAACTGGGAATGGAAAATGTCTGACTGAGTGATGAGTAAGGCTGCATAAAAATAACAGCTGAAGAAGAGACTGGGTTAAATTAATGACCCTTTAAAGCCACTCTGCTCCCCAGTAATAAGGTGACAAATTGTCCTTTCCTGCCCACATGGATCTCAGCAGGGATCAGCTCCAGGCCATGCTTGGGTTGGTTCACAAGGATGTTGGATGTGGCACCTGGAGCAAGCCAGACACCTCCTGCAGCTGGGCTTTGGTGCCAACATCATCCTGTGTCTCCAAGGGAACGGGGGGCTCCCCGAGCTAATTTGGAGCTCACAGGGACCCACTGGAGCCAGGTGGCTGCACTGGGCTCAGCCTCTGGAGGGGGAAATGGGAGGGAACCAGAAAAAAGCACACAGAGCATGGATCAGCCCTCCTGAGAGGCCAGAGTTCCTTATTTAATCCCAACTAGGAGGAAAACCCACCCCTCCAAGCTGTTCCATGGCCTCACCTTCAATGCCTTGGACTCTGCATCAATGAGGACAATGCTAAACATTTTGGTTTGGCCGAGGCTCCACCTTTCCACAGACAGCAAATGTGAGCTGCTGGGAGGATGGAAAGGAGAGAAGAATGTTTGGGAGATGATGTGGAGGAGGCAGCAGGGTTGGAGCCTCCAGGCCCAGCTTTACAGTGATGTGTTTTTGTCTGGTATCCTCACAGGCCCAGGGAGGGAAGTGCTGAGGGACACTGAGCTGAGATACCAGCCAGTCCTTCCACAAAAATGGAATAATATCCCAGATGTGCCAGCTCTCAGGGGCAAATGAGGAACTTGGGAAGGCCAGCTCAGAATGGAGACATAAAAAAGGAGGTGAAACAAGCTCTGCTCCTTCTGCTTGAGGTTATTGCATTTTTTCCTTAACTCACTTTAACCTCTTTTCCCCTCTCTCCTTCTGATTACCATAGGACCATATAAAAATGAAGAGCCCAAATCCATGTTTTCACCACTGGGCAGCCCAAGATGGGACGAGGTTTCCCATGGAGGCTTCCCACTTGAAGGTTTTTAAGACAAACCTTGAAAAAGCTCAAAAAAATCTCATATCTCATATCTCATCTCATCTTATCATTGACTATGCTTGGAGGAAGAGGTTGGACTCTAAACCTCCTGAAGCCTCTTCCAAGCTGATTATTTGACCATTTTTTCAGCTTCTAGAAAGTTTCCTAATTTTTAAATGATTTTAATAATTGTTTAATTTTTCTTTAAATTTGAAAAAAAATTAAAATTAATTTTTAAATTTACATTTTAAAATTACTTTAACTATTATAATAATTATGCCAAATTTCAGTGGCATTTGTGACTTCCCCTCCTCCCTCTGCGATCATTCATTTGAGAGGGTCTTTGCTAATTAATGAACCTTAATCCTGGTCCAGTTGTTCCCTGCTCTGGGGACTGCAAACAGGGGCTTTGCTGTGACCTCCAAACCCTTTTGAGTTGGGATCAACCTTCCCCGAGTCCCACCTTGCTCCTGGCTGAACCTCTCACTGCTCCACCTTGGGCCAGCTGTGGTCATGCCAGCAAAGGCCACCCCAAAAAGGGCCCAGCCAGAGCCTAACTGGGTTTTTTGGCTCCTGACAGAACAATTTCTCCCCACTCAGGGCTGCAGGTGATTTTCTGATTCTGCTGCTGAATTCTGGTTGGTTTTTGCAGCATTAAAACATTCAGGGCTGGTCTCCTTTGAGTTCAGGGGTGTTCCTTTTCATATATATTTAATACATGTTTTTAAATGAGCTACATGGAAGCTAATCAAGCAGTTAAGCTGCAGGATGAAGGCGAAGTCCTGCCTGACATCAGCCTTAGCTCCATTTCTGCTGCAAAGCCTCAGATTTACGGGTTTAGATTTGTAAATACTCCTCCTAAACCCAATAAATTGAAAGAGCCCCTGGTGTATCCTCGGCGTTCAAGACTGAATGAGCCCAATTAGCCTGTGAAGAGCTGTTCCCTGCAGAATAATTCCAGGGTTTGGGCCAGTCCATTGTGAAAATCATTTGCTGCTCTCCCTGCTCATTGATGATTTCTCATTGAGCACAAGGAGCTCCGAAGGTGACTTGGTTTCCTGCCAGAGCCTCTGTGTTGATTAACTCTCTTCTCTCTTTTTCATCATCCTGCTCCTTCGATTCTTTCCAGGAAGGCAAAGGAACAAATGCAGCTTTTAAGGAGGGGGAATATTTCTTTTGCTGCTCTGTGCTGTTTCCTCATCCCTGCTTTGTGTCCTTTGCTGTTCCAGGGGTGTCTGTGTGACATCCAGCTCAGGGCAAGAGTGACAACAACACTTTGTGGCAGCCCTGGGGCCACGAATCACCCAGGATGGTCCCTGCCCCATGGAATTTCTGTTCTATGTCCTCCTTCCCTCTGTCCTGTGTGACTGTGGGCTTGGGAATACATTAGGAATTCAGCCAAGCCCTGCAGAGGGAAAAGTATGAGATCCTGGAATGGTTTGGGAAAGGACATTTACTCTTCCCCTGCCTTGGGCAGGGACACCTCCCACTGTCCCAGGCTGCTCCAAGGCCCAATGTCCAGCCTGGCCTTGGACACTGCCAGGGATCCAGGGGCAGCCACAGCTGCTCTGGGCACCCTGTGCCAGGGCCTGCCCACCCTCCCAGGGGACAATTCCTGCCCAACATCCCATCCAGCTCTGCCCTCTGGCAGTGGGAAGCCATTCCCTGTGTCCCTCCAGCCGTTGTCCCCTGTCCCTTTAAGGCTCCTGGAAGGGGCTCTGAGGTCTCTCTGGAGCCATCTCCTCTCCAGGTGAGCACCCCCAGCTCTCCCAGCCTGGGTCCAGAGCAGAGGGGCTCCAGCCCTTGGAGCAGCTCTGTGACCTCTGGAATCGCTCCTCAGGTCCTTAGCTGGGGCCACAGCTCACTGTGAAATCAAGATCTGGCAGGATAATCTGAATTCCGGGTGGCAGCCACTCATTGTAAGCTACAAAAGCCACACCAAACTTCCACAAAGCAGAGACCACCTGTACATGTTCCTGGCAATGTGTGGAGATTTTCCCATGAGCAGGGACACTTAGTTCATGGGTATTCCCAGGATTTAAGTGAAGGAATCTGGATATTATCATCATTTCAGTGGTAAATCACATTCAACCCCTAATCAATACCATTTCTTTTACTCTAGTATAGGTACACTGCTCTACTGCTCTGTTTTATGTTATTCTACAATTTACCAGTAGTTCTTTTAGTTTTATCCCATGTAGTAATTAATTCTGATTAAGATCTTTCATCTGTTATCTCTTGCCTGTTCATTTGTCTTAATAAATAATTCATTTTTATAAATAGATCTGATTTGCCAGCATTAAGAACTTGAGGGATAAAGTGATACAATTATACCTCCATAACTTCCTTAAATTCAAACTACTGCCAAAATCCGCAGCTAAGGGAGGATTTAGCACCATTAAAACCCTTTCTGAAGGAGTTTAAATACACACTGACACTTCTCAGTGTTTCTTTGGGATAATTATCCTTTTCCTGGCATCTCAAACAGGAGAGTGGGCAGGAAAAACCTCAGTTTACTTTTGGAAGGGGTTGAGATTGCTCTTGTGACTGTGGGATTTTAAATTTCAGGCTGTAGGTAAATTCTGGATCAAGTTTTCCTCAGATTAACCAATGGAGCTTCCTCTGGAACCCTGCCAGGATCTGCTCCCTAAATGTGCATAAGAACAGGAGAGTTTCCCAGTGCAGATATTGCCACTGGTCAGAAAAAAGGTGGAATGCTGAATCCTATAAATTCCTTTGTTCCTTTTTCTTGTGAAAAATGTTGTCCATTTTGTAAAAAAATAATACAGAAAACATTGTTGCAAATTGTCCTCCCTCATTTTCTCCCAAATGCTGGGTGTGGGTTTTCCCAGAATCAGGGATCACACATCTGTTGTATTCCCTTTAGGAATGTTTTTCCCCCAAAACCCCTCCCCCAGAAACTGTAACCTGGCCTGGGTTACCTGCCCCCTGGTCTCCTGACCTATAGCCATCGGACAGGTAACCTGACCCCGACCCCAAAGGTGATAAAAACCCCTCTCCCCCCATGTGATCGCTCTCTCGCTCTGGATCCCTTCAAGGAATAAAGGCCTTGGAATACATCCTGGGGTAAGGGGGCCTCTTTTGTAACTCTCTCTACCCTATTCTGTAATTCCCCTCTTCCTATACTCCCCCTAAATCTGGGCTGGCAGCTTGTGGGGGGGTTGGAGGAACAGAGGAATTTACACACATCCTCTTGGATGTCTCCTTCCCAAGGGATATTTTGAAGTCATCTGGCCACAGAACCCATCTCGAGCAGGGAGATGGGACAAGATGAGCTCCAGAGGTGCCTTCCAAGCCCAGCCGTGCCGTGGTTCTGTGGGATTTTGGGATTTGTGGTGTGTGTGAAGGGAACTCTGTGGAACTCAGGAGTGTGTGTGTGTGTGGGGGGGCTTAGAACCAAATGAGACCCTGGGAGCAGCTCCAGGCATGGATGGTTTTGTGGGAGTACCAAGGTGAAACCAAGGATGCCATGTCCTCCTGCCATGCGAAGGAAATTATTTATTAGCTCATTCTAGCACTTCCAGGTGATAAAGGTTTGCAGGCAGGGGTGACTTTGAGCTGATTTCATAGAAAATCCAGGATTTCAAATGATGCTGGAACTTATTAGGTAAGGCACAGCCACCCCAGAGACCACAGGCTGGTCTTTATTCCTCCTTTCCTGCTGATCCCTGTGGTTTCCTGCTCAGAAGGGCACCTGGTTTCCTTCCTTGGATCAGCTGTCTCCCAGTGCTGAGTGTCCTCTCCTGGCAGGCCTTGGCATCATTCCATCACCAGCGCCCAGCATTCCTGCAGGGCCAGGGTCAGACCCAGCCCCAGGCCCTCAGCCAGGGCCTCTGATACTCTTGCCATTCCTTGTCTTTTAGAGAACATGGAAAAATCATGGAATCCTAGAATGATTAGTATGGGAAGGGACATTAAAGCCCATCCCATTCCACCCCTTTGTGGGCAGGGACACCTCCCACAGTCCCAGGGTGCTCCAAGCCCTGTCCAACCTTGGGCACTTCCAGGGGTCCAGGGGCAGCCACAGCTGCTCTGGGCACCCTGTGCCCCCCCTGGAAGTGTCCAAGGCCAGGTAGGACATTGGGGCTGGGATAGTGGGAGGTGTCTTTGGCCATGGCAGGGGTGGAATGGGATGGGTTTTGAGGTCCCTTCCCAGCCAACTCATTCCATAAGTTTGTGAAGATCCAGACTGATAAATTTTTTTTTTTAAAAAGGGAAAAAAAGGAATATAGTATTAAAAAAGTGAGGCAGGATTTTCTTTCTCCTCTACCCACATGACCTGCTGAGCTTGCTGTCACCTTCCAGCCTCAGAGCAGGAAAATTGGGAATGCTTTCCAGGCCACTGGCACAAACATGGCTTCTCGGTGGGAATGATGGGCCTCTGATGACCAAACATCCAATTATCCAAACTGCCTTCAGCTTCCTAAAAATTCCATGTCCAATCACCAAATGATTGCTGAGGAAGAGCCACACCTGTGTCAGGGGATCCATCCCACCTGGCTGACCTGTGTCCCACCCAGCCTGTGCATCCCACAGCAAATCCCTCGTATTAGCAGCACCAAGTTGGAAGCATTCAACCCCCTGCAATCACTGCAGCAGACAGATGCTCATTACTTCTCTTGAAATCTCTATTTTTCATAAATTTCATTTTTGCTGTTTGCAGCTTGGGCTCGTTCCCAAATAAAGCAGGCAGTGATTGAGCCTGGCTTTATTGCTCCCACAATCCAAATTACAGCCATTATCCCAATCTCCCCCCTGCAATTATCCTCAGCCTGCACATTCCAGCTCTTTATCCAGCCAGACTTTGTGCTGATGGGAGGTGATAGACGGACAGCCAGGAAAGCAGTGAATTCTCTCTGAGCAGCAGATCCAGAGCTGCTGCTCCAGCCCCTCTCCCCCTTCCCAGGATGCAGCCTGTGTTGCTCACCAGCTCTCAGGGACATGAGATAATCAGACTGATACAAGGTGGCCTCTGTGAACCTCAGCTATTCCCCCAAGGATTAGGATTCCTGGATTTCTTCAGCCTAATTCCACCCTCCTGTCTTGGGTTTTATAAAAATATTTTTTTGCTGTTGTGTTTTTCTTTCACAGTGCACCGAGAAACCCGAGAATGTAAAAATCTTTTTCCTCCAGCCAGAGAATGAAGAACTGGTCATGAGCTGTCTCTTCTGTTTTTTCATGATTGTTTATTCATTTTTATCTATAACATTCTTTTTCCTGACCCACAGAGATCTGTGCAGCAGGTCAGTTCCAGGCACTCTACCCCAGCCTCAGGGCAGTGTGTTCCTTTATACCAAAACCCACGTAATCAGTATTTACAATAATTTTCCAATACACATCACCTTTATTAGAAAGTCAGTCTCCACTTCAAACCGACCAGAAAGTGCCACCTTCACAGCACAAGATGGAGCAGATGAAGAAGGAAGAAGCCCAGAAACCATGAGGTTTTCTCCATCTTGCCTTCACTTGCCTGCCATTCTAGAAACCCCAGAAATCTAAAATCCTCACCCTGTGATAAACTACACACTATGCTACTATCTAATACACATTCTTGAAAGTTCTGCTTCATTCCAGAGCTTAAAAAGCCCTTTTCCATGAACAAAGGTTAAAAACATTGTTTGTCAAAGGTTTTTCATCCCTTCAACATGCAAAGAAATATTTCCCAGAATTCCTAATTCCCACACTCCTGCAGCCTGGGCTGGGGCAAACCTGCATTTCATGACATGATTCTGTCATTTTATCCACCCATGTGGGTCTCTTCTCCTTCAGGGAACCCATCTTTAACCTTCTGCTGGTGAATTTTCTGACCCACACATTCTGAGAATCTTTTTGCCTCAAGATTTGGAGACATGAAACACAGGTGCAAACCCCAAATCTGCAACCCCATTGATAGTAAAACTCTTAATGGGGTTCTGGTTCCTCTCAGCTGCCTTGAAATCACAGAATCCCAGGATGGTTTGGGTTGGAAGAGACATTAAAGCTCATCCTGTGCCTCCCCCTGCCATGGTTAAGGACATATTCCACTGGCTCAGGTTGCTTCAAGCCCTAATGTCCAGCCTGGACTGTGCTGGGTTTGTTGGTTTTCTACCTTAAAATTCTCCTTGGGCAGGATTTTCTTTCGTTTCCCTCAAAAGCACTGATGGGAAGCAGATCTTCTGCTCATCATCCCAACTCCCAGACTGGTCCTCTTGGAGGAGAGCTATCAAGATGTGGTCACTGCAGAGCTGGAATTAACTCCAGTCAGGTCAGACCCAGTGGGATGGGAGTGTCCTGGCCCCGTATCCTGGGATGAAAAGTCCCCATTGCTGCTGCAAAAGGCCCTGCCTGCAGCACAAACATTCAGCTCCAGTTTCATCCCACATCCTAAATTCTGAGTTATTTAGGGGGCAGTTTCCACAAAACAAGAAGCAAGTCTCTATTCCTTCCCTCCCTGCTTCCTTTTCCCAAGAATCCACTTGAGAAGCAGTGAGAGCTTCTTGGGAAAGGAGAAGGTGTGCTGAAAAAGAGGAAATAAGCACCCAAATTCCTGCAGGGTTGGTGAGTATTTTTGATTTAAAATCAAAGGTTGCTTGTTGTTAACAGTTGCTGTTGTGCTTCTGTTTGCACTCTCCGTGCTGTCTCCCACATCCCTGTCTTTTAAGGCGTACAAGAAGGAATTTTTGGATAATACAATTCCCCTGCCTCATGATGGAACAAGGGAGACACTTGAGCCCTGTCTTCTGCTACAAGGGGGATCAGTGAAACTGCTCTGCCTTTCCTGACAGCAGCACTGAGCAGGTTCAGCCCCTGCTGGGGGGAGTTAAAACTCCACAACAACAACCCTGGGCTCTGGGAAGAATTCCAAATGGAAAAGGCAAAACGACCTGACAGACTCCAAGAGCTGCACTGACAACTCAGGTAAAGAAACTTCAGGGGCAGAGTAAACTGATCTGGAATATTTTGCTCTGATCTGCATTTCAAAGCAGTTCTGTGAAATGGCCAGCCTGTTAAGAGGGAACAAACAAATAATCTCAAGAAGAGGAACCACTTTCTGTCTTTCAATTCAAAGGTTAAATGTGTTGAAATCCACTTGTGTTGAATTCAAAGTCACTTTGGTGATCCAGCTCCCTGCTTAATTCCTTTCCCTGCAGGGGGATTTTGGGGCAATATCCTGATTATTCCACTTAAAATCAAATACTTAATTTGGGGGGTAGGATGATCCTGCATCTCTGAGGGATGTAGAAGCAGAGGAGACATCTTTCCTTTTTGTTCCAGTGAGTAGAGCATGAGTGGGACAGATTCCCTGTGAAACATGAAATAGATTCCCCATGGAACACGGGGACATTGTCCCCATTTGGAGGTGGAGACACCAGTCCAGGCTTTGCTAATGCTGAATGTAAGGGGCTGTTGAGAGTAAAAAGATGCAATAACTTTGCAGGTTCATTTTCCTTCAAATGGCCCAAACCAGCATAAAACTTCTTTGTTTTTAATCACTAAAGTGGAATTGTTTCATTTTTCTTTTTGGCAAGGAAACTTGAAAACATCTGCTTGGGTTTGGACCAAATTGATTTTTTTTTTTTTCACTTTTTAACTCGGTAGTTGAACTGAAAAATCAATTATTCACTCAGCCTTCCTACCAGCACATGTCCAGGAGCAGAAACTCTGGGTTTTATTCAATAGCAGGTGCTCAGCAATTGGAGAAAATGAGTGTTGGGATAATAGGATTTACCTGACTCTTCCTGCCTCATCTGCAAAACCCAACCAGGACTGCAGGGATAAATCCCAAAAGGTTTCATTTCTTGGTTTTGTATATCCAGTTTGGCTGGATCTTGGTTTCGATCCTGATGTCATTGTTGGGTTTCCAGCCTCTGTTTTAGGATGAACAGATTTCCTTGGGCCAGGTAATGAGATTCCTTGGAGGACTCAGACCATTCCTGCCTCATCATCTCCTGTCACAGCAGTCTCCAAAGGGAGGAGATTGTCACGAAAGGGGAAGTTCTAACGACCGTAATTCTGTGTCGTATTTAAGAAAAACAACTTCATTGAGGCCGTGTTTCCAAATAAACAGCTCTGCTGGAAAGAATTCTCCTTTCAGGCATCCCAAATTCTGCTGTCCCTCATGTCCCAGCAGTGATGAAAGGGTCCAGTTCACAGCTGGTGAGGTGCTAAAGGTTTGGCTGTCCAGGAGGTGACAGGATCTGCTCTGAAGGCTCTGCCTCCATCACATCATTGCTGGAGAACTCCAGGGAAATGCAGGATTCTCACTCATGTCCTTCTTCTTGAGAGGATTTAATGAGTTCAGATGGTCAGGAGGAGTCACTCTTGTCAACACTGGAGGTTTTCTGTTTCCTCTGGGTATCTTGTAGGTGGCCATGGGATTTCACAGGAGCCCCTGATCCCCTTCAGTGCCTGAGTCTCCTGCACAGAACATCCTGGATGGATGGATGTGTGACATGGAAAGGCAGGAATGAATCTATGTCCTTCTCATCTGATGCTTGACTGGAGGAGGTGACAGACAAAAGCCAGGACTCTGAATCTCAGCCCAAGTCCATCTCTGGCTCAACCCAAAGGTGAACCCTGCCCCTGAGGGGAGGTTTGGGGTCATTCCTCTCTGGCCAGGAATCCTGGCCTGCCCCACCATGGGCCAGAGGGTCCTGCTGGCCTCGGGCTGATTTTCCTGACTGACTCTGCTGAGGGGGGGAGTGAGCCCTGCGTGTGGGGGCTGAGCTGGGTAGGGAAGAGCTCTCTCCTTCTCCAACTCATCACCTTCATCCTCCAAAGCATGGAACTGATACCAAAATCAGCCAGAAGGAAACTTTCTAGCACAGTCTGGAGTATTAGAAATCAGGAGTTCTGTATTGCAGTGCTGGGCATGGGGAGGATCCTTCCTCTGACTGAGTGTGGGGTGAACAGAGTTTTTATCTCACACTGATTACACATTCATGAGCTATCCCTGATTGCTTGACTTCATTTTACACAATCACACTCCTTATCAAAATCCTTCTAGGGTTCTCTGGGTTTGTCTTCAAAGTTTGGTGTCCTTTCAGGTGGCTGTTCCCCAACCTCCATTTTTGAGGAAGTCAAATATCTTTGTTCTCCATAACTTCTGCTTTGTCAGCCTTGCAGAGCTGGGCTGGCTCCTGCTTGTTATTTGGCTAAATTTTGTCCTTTATCTGCTTCTTCAAGGCTGTGCTGTTCTCCTGTGCTCATCAGAGTCAAAGCGTGTCCTGTCCCTCTGTCCTCATCAGGACCTGCCCCAGCTGCCCCCCATCCCCAGCAGAGCCTCCCACGAGAGCAAAGCCCTCCCTGGGCACTCTGCTCTTCTCCAGGGTCACTGAATCCAGAATGGGTTGGGTGGGAAGGGAACTCAAAGCTCCTCCACTTCCATGGGACATCTTTTCCACCCCCCCAGCGATTGCTGCTGTTGAGGTAAGAGGGGCCCAGTTTGTGCTCCCATTCCCATTCCAGCTGGGATGCAATCCCTTTCCCAATGTTTTTGCTGTGTGAGGAGCTGAGAGCCAATCCATCACTTGGCAATGGCAGTAGGAGCTGACAGGGAGTTCTGAGGAGAACATAAAGCATCCAGACTGCAGCCTGTAACTCCTGCCTCCTCCTCTGACCTCCTTTAACCCCAGCCCTGCTCGAGCCTTCCCGGGCTTTCACCAAAATGAAAAGTCTGGCTCGTAAAACAGCTGGGAAGGAAAACTGACAGGAAAATAATAAAACCATCATGAGGTGAGAGCAGACGTGTGGCAGAGAGAGTCCTGTGGAGCTCACCACGGGTTCTGTGGCTCCAGTGAGGAATTAAACCTCTCCATCTTCCCAATGGATGCTCCGAGCTCCTGTCCCGGTGCATCCTCAGGGAAAGACAGATGGTTCCTTTCCCATTTTCTCCTCACGCTGCTGGAGGTGCTGCACAAGGCATAAATCCAGGCTGTGAAGCACTGAAGGGAAAAGAACACCCTCAGGGGGCTCCGTGTGGTCACACGGTGGTGACAGGGCTGGGGATGGCCAAGGGCAGCTTCACTTCCTATTGCCTCTGGTTGAGGTTTCAGTTGATGCCTCAAGGCCCCAAACTGGATCCTAAATCCACTCCAAGGGTGGTTAATCTGCTCTGGCTCTGCAGGAGTTCAGTGCCCCTCCTCCTGTGGCTGCAGCTCCTCCTGCACATCTGGAAAGGAGCCTGGGAGTAGGAATTCAGCCAAGGGCCAGGAGAGTGGGAGTTGGATGGACCAGGTGAGTGGGAAGGGGATGGCAGCACCTTTGGTGCCTGCTGAGAGCTGGGATTGTTCAGCCTGGAGAAGAGGGGACCTTGTCCGTGTCCATCAGCACCTGGCAGGATGTGGAGGAGTCGGATCCAGGCTCTTCCCACTGATGCCCAGTGCCAGGAACAGGGACAGTGCTCAAAAAATTGTAATCCAGGAGGCTCCACTCACACCTAAAAAGAAAAATTTTAAGGTTGGTCAAGCACTGAGTTGTCCAGGGATGCTGTGAACTCTCCATCCTTGGAGATATCCAAACTCTGCTCCTAGACAATCTTCTCCTTGGGAAGAGTCCTGGGTGATCTCCAGAGGTTCCTCCAACTTCAGCAATCCCGTGGTTCTCTGAAAATGAGGAACAACCAGCTGGAAATGCAGAAATTATGGTGTGTGTTGTGACATTTGGAAAAACACTGTTTACTTTAGCCCGACATTTATTTTTCTTTCCAGTAGATGTTCCTGCTGCTCTCATAAATAATTCAGGTTTTATAAGCCAGAGTATATTATTTAAAATGGTACAAATTAATCACCTTTAGTGCATTCTGGGGCTCCTGTGTTATTTTTAATGAATTTGTAAAACACTCCTTAGGTATACAACCAGGATTCACTTCCATTTGCAGGCTAGCCTGGACAGGATCAATATTTCATGGATTTCTGCAGCTTATTCATATTTAGTTCTTCCAGAAAAGCTTTTCTTCCCAGTGATATGGGGACAACACAGGTCCCTGGTGTGAGAAGCAGTGAAAGAAATATTTAAAGCAATATTTAAAGCTTAAATTTCAGGTATTTTCACACCCAGGTCTCCTGAGCTGTTATCACACTCAACCTGTGCTGATTTTTTTCTGCACAAAATTGTCCAAAAATCAACTCAAAGCTTCTCAAACACCCCCTTGTTATCCCAAAATGTGATGGAATGTGGCTTTTTTCCATTTTACCAGTGCCCGTCTTTTCAATAGGAGCCATATTTGTGGCCAAATAATGTCACTTGTTCCTTTCTTTTTTTAGCTCCTGCTTTAATGTTTGCAATATCTCATAGACAGAGCACAAAATGAGTCTGTTTAATTAGCTCTGTCATAAAAATCCTCTTTTGGGAAATAAATAAATAAATATGTGCATATTAGACTATCAAAAAGAGGGTCTGTGCACCCCCAGCTTTATTTCTGTGTAATAAAATTAAAAATTCCATGTGTAGTGTCCTTCTGGATATGCAGGAGTGACCTTTAATGACTGCAAATCATTTAATGAGCCTGTTAGGTGCACATTAGAGAGGAAAAGAGGCTTCTGGGGAGACACCTGGATTTCTATAGGTTTAAGGTCGGGAAATTGAAAGATTTCTGTTATGCTGGCAGAACTGCCATGAGTTAAGAGGCATTAGAATTGGTTTTTCACAGAATCATGGGATGGCTCAGCTTGGGAAAAACCCTCCAAGATCATCAGGGTTTTTTTTTTTTGATCATCAACCCAGGTCCCCAAGTGCCACATCCATGGGGGTTCGACATTTCCAGGAATGGGGATCCAGCCCTGCCATGGGCAGCCTGACCACCCTTTCCATAAAGAAATTTTTCCCAAAATCCACCCTGACCCGCTCCTGGCCCAGCCTGAGGCTGTTCCCTCTCCTCCTGTCCCTGTTCCCTGGGAGCAGAGCCCGATCCCCCCTGGCTGTCCCCTCCTGTCAGGGAGTTGTGCAGAGCCACAAGGTCCCCCCTGAGCCTCCTTTTCTCCAGGCTGAGCCCCTTTCCCAGCTCCCTCAGCCTCTCCTGAGTCTCCATTCCCTTCCCCAGCTCTGTTCCCTTCCCTGGACCTGCTCCAGCCCCTCCAGGTCTCTCTTGTCAGGAGGGTCCCAGAGCTGCCCCAGCACTGGAGGTGCCTCAGCAGTGCCAGCACAGGGGACAGGCACTGCCCTGCTCCTGCTGCCACCCCAGGGCTGGCACAGCCCAGGTGTCCTCAGCCTTTTTGACTATTCCAAAGGTAAAATTTTAATCCATCCATGGCATTCCCTGTTTTGGGCTGCTGGTTCATACAGTGCATGTTCATTTTCTTCTCCTGTTAACTTGGAGTCAAATCTACCAAAATAAATATTAGCACAGAAACTACAAATGATGATAAATAGACCAAAGCTCAAAATGTTCAATTTTTTTTTTCCATATTCTGTGCCACCTTTCTTATCTTGAAAATAATCAAGCAGCTGATAATGATGTTGTAATGCAAATCAACAGATTTTGTTATTTTCACAGCATGAAGCATCAACAGTAAAGAAAACTGCATCCAGCCTTTACTAATAATTTTCCTCAGATGAAGGAGAACTTCATAATATGTTGTTGGGAATATCCATCCTGCTTTTATCCCACAAGGATTTGCCATTTTACCACTGAGTGAGGTCTTAAAAAAAGGGTTTCATTTGCTGTTGCAATCCCCAAAATCCATATTAATGATTGCTGGTACTGTAGGGATTTTTCTGCAGCAGATCCCTTCTCCTTTTCCTGTATTCTCATTTTCCTCACGCAAACCTTTCAAGGGTTCTTCTCTTCCAAGTTCCATGATAATGATATGAAAATAATCATATCAAAATAATGATATACAAAAATATTTTGCAATTATAGTCCATAAAATTCTAATGCCATCATTTGAGCATTTGCACTTGTCCCATTTGCATAGTGACTTATATCTGATGAGCCACCCCAAGCAACTGAGGACCTACTTCCATATAAACTTCCAAGAGGCACGGAAATTGCTGTTATATTTAGAGATTGATGGAAAAGCTTCCCATTTGGGAGAACAGAAAAATTCTTTCTTTTTAGAAAGAATCTTTTGCCTTGCTGCAGTCCCTGGAATGGTCACAATCCACATGGGACATGGAAATTGTGCCGTGACTGAGTCTGGGTCACCAGCCAGGACTCAACTAGCCCATATGTATGGATTAAAAATCCCCTTTTATTGAGAAAAGATTTATTATGTAGAGTTATCTCAGCTGTAGGTTATTGAAACACATTCCAAGCTGAACTTGATCCCAAAATTTTGTGAAATCAGGCAAGGAAGACAACCTCAGTCCACCTCTAAACCCTCCCTGCCAGCCAGGGATGGAGATTCCTGGAGTTCCAGGCCTGGTCTCATCAGAGAGATGGACTCGTAGGATGTCCCAAAGCCCTGTCCCTCCCTTTATCCACTAAATCCTTGGAATAAAATGTCATTGTCCAGGTAGGCTGTGGTGGTTTAATCCCACCTGGAAACTGAGCCCAGCACTGCCCCTCTCCCACTGCCCTGCCCTGGGGTGGGGTGAGAGGGTGAAAGTAGGAAAAATCCTGGATTAAGGTGAGGACAGTTTGATGGGACAGAAAAGAAAGACAATAATGATGATGATGATGATTGTAAAAAAAAATTAGAAAATACAAAAGAATTTATGCTCAGTTGCTCAGTGCTCGCTGATGGATTTTGCAGTGCACAAGGAACACCAACGACACAAAAAGAGCAACTCCTTTCCCCCTCACTTTGTGAATAGTTCCCGTTAAAAGACAAGTTTCCTCCAGGCTGAATTCCACCCTCAGAGCCAGCTTTAATCAACGGTGGGGCTGCTTCCTCTCCAGGCTTTGCCTGATTGATGTGGCCTCCCTGGAACTCGTGGAGCAAATGAAATCAGGGTCATCTGCTGGAAGAAGCAATAAAAAATCACCTCGAGGAAGAAATCAAGGCCATCAGGGATCTGCCTTTAAAATAAGGGCCACAGAACCAGCATAACTCTGATTGTCACTTGCTGATTACTGTGACAAGGACCAGCCTGCGTGGACAAGTCTCCTGCTCCTGTGTCCCTGCTGAGCAGGCAGAGTTTGGAAATGACAGTTTCAGGCCTAATTTCTATCCTGGAGTGGCCCTTAGGTGACCTGAGCACAGTAGTATGGGGGTAAAAGGTTGTCCTTCCATCAGAGCCACCTGCAGCCCAATTCCTGGTGCCTCAGGAGCACCAAAAACATCTGGAGGTACCTGCACTGACCTGCAGCCCCTGGAGATGTGAAAGCAGAGCCCTGGCAGGTTTATTAGACCAGAGAAAAGGAGCAGCAGAGCTCCTGCAGCAGCTCCTAGCTGGCACTCACCTCACTGTGTGGGAATACCACAGATAAATAGGTGGAATATGGGGTTCCAGCCTTGTCTGGGCACTTGTCATGAAGTTTCTTTTACTAGACATGGTGGTGTTTGGCCAAAGGTTGGACCTGATGACCTGGAGGTTTTTCCCAAGCTTAATGATCCTGTGATTCTATGGAGGCCCCACGGTCTGATCCTGAGCCATCCCCTTAAACACCCAGCTCCACTGGGAATCTCCCCCTCAGTCCAGCATCCAGCTCAGGACCCCCCTGTCATACACAGTGAGAGGAAAGAAAGCTGCCTCTTTCTGTCAGGACCAGCTGACACAGGAATTACAATGATCTGAGACATTTCAGATGGATTTTGCCTGATTCCTACTGAAAACACAATCCCAAGAGCTGTTTTATCCCGGATCCTGCTGGAGTGAGCTCCTCTGGCTTGTGGTGTGTTGTGACTGAACAAAACAGCTGATCCTTGCTCTGACATTTTTTCATAACAGAGGGGATGACTCTGATTCTCCATTTCATTTTCTCCAGAAGATTTGTTTCTGCACCCTGGAATGTGTGCCCAGCATCCTCCCTTTGGACTGCACTGCCCCCTCACCCCCTGCTCCCCAACATCCTCAGGAACCTGAGTCCTTCCTCTGGACATTCCTCCTGATGCCTTGTGTGGAATCCAGAAGCTCTGGATGCTTGTTCAGTGTGGAGACAGAGGGGATGCTTCACAGATGGCCCCGAAATCCTGGCAGGCACAGAAAGAAGCTCTGGAAGGTTCAGGTTCCCAGAGGGCTGGGAATTGTGCTCTCCATGAATTAAATGCAGCAGCTTCTCAGAGAGCTCCAGCTCATTTTCCTAAGAGCCCTTTTCCCTGCCTGCCCAGGATCCATGTTTCCATCAGGGCTCTGCTGATGCTGGGTTGTGTTCCAGGCAATAAATTGAGCTCCTCCCTGGCCTCTCCTGAGCTACTGCTGAGTTCTGTGCTCACAGAGATCAGGGGAGGAGAAAAAAAATAAATCCTGCATTTTTTCCCTGTGTAAAATTGTGCTGAATGTGTTCCAGGGAGGAACGGTCCTGCAGGAGCAGGACTCTCCACATGTTCCTTCAGAAGGAGGGGAGGGGAGAAAAATGAACTCTGCAGCCTTTTCTGGTCCCATTTGGTTCCAGATGGACACACAGGCACTCACTCAGGATGGCCCCAGCTTTCCAGGAACCTTCCTATGGAACAGACCTGGGTATATCTCTGGGATGTCACCTTTTGCTCCCCACCTTCCCCTCAGGTAATAAGGGTTTGTTTCTACACTCCCAAATTCTGACACTGACTTTGCTCTTTGGTTCCTCCCCACTCTGGGTTTTCCCTCTCCCCAGAACTCCCCACACTGCAGGGAATACACGGCGATCCCTGAAGAGGAACCCTGGGAGAGAAAAGACTGAGTTGTGTCTGGAAAAAGTGTCTGGGGACTTTCCCTGGCCTGACCTGGCACTGGTGTCCCTGTGCCTGTCCCACTGACCAGGATGAACACACCAGAATGCGACACCCCAGGGATGAACAGCTGTAGGGACAGACTGAGCAGTGTCTGTGTCTCCCTCCTTCCATTACTTTTTGGGATTGAATTTACCCTGGGATCAATGATGTTGCTCAGATACACGGGCAGCAATTCCCTGGAGGATTTATTCCTCCTAATTTTTAATGCTTCTGTCTGATCACATTTCTGTGGGCTCCCTTTGCAGTGTCTGGAGGGAAAGTGACACTTCCAGGTGCTGTTCACTGACCTATTTTAGGCTTTAGGCCAGGATTAATGGCAGCTTGGGCTCTGTTGCTTATCCTGCTGAGAGCTGCAGAGGGACACATGGAGCCAGATGAATCCCACTCCCAATAATTGTGGGATGCAGGGGACATTACCCACTGACAAATAACCAGACAGACGCTCAGGTTTTCACCATTTTTCCAGAGTTATGACTTCATATTTTCAGCAGACAGCACAAGTTACACCTGCTTCCCATTGGAGTGGGTTGTTTACAGCCATAATGGATTAAATTTTAGCTCCAAATCTCTTGGAGAAGAGCTCCATCCTGGCAGCAGCCAGGAATTATTGCTGAGACTTCAGCTGGGCTGTGGCCACGGCTGGAATTCAGGCCCCCTCTGAGCAGCATTATTTGACACTGTCCAAAGCTGGGTTGTGGGAAACAAATTAAGAAACAATTATTCCTGAATAATGTCAGCAGTTCAGGCTCTAGGTGTAATTACCTTCACTGGAATGTGACCAGGCCTTTCTTTCAGGGTGAGGGAGGTAATAAGTAGGGAAAGCAAGACATGAACTTTATGTTTCATTGCATGGAACCCTGAGGCTGGCAGAGCTGTGTTTGCTGCTCACTCCTGCTCTCACTTCCCCACAGATCACCCAGAGCCTCGTCCTGCATCCACAGGAGAAGGGAGAGGAGCAGGAGAGAGTTGATTTCCTGGGATTGATGACATCCTGTCCCCATCCTCTGTCCAGACTGGGAGCTGATCCGTGTCCTGCACCCTGCACTCTCCCATGGGCTGGCTCCTGAAAAATCAGCAATCTTTACTTTGTTTCTTGCCCTGTTCTTCCCTACCGAGAGAAACCCCAGACCCCATTAATCCCTTTTCTAGGACAGCTCTCTCCTGTAGTTCCTCCAAGAACAAACTCCTGTTTCCTGTGCTGTCCCACCCTCCCTCACCTGTGACTGAGGCTCTGTCCCCTCCCCATGTGAGGTCCCAGTAAACAATGGGATTCTGCATTTATCCCTTCAGGGCCAGGTTGGACGAGGATTTGCCTTGACTGGGAGCTGCTTCCTTTGTTTTCAGGGCATGTATCCCAGCAGGATGCTCTGGGGAGTGTCCAGAAGCTCCCTTGATTTTCCCTTGAAACATTCCAAATCCGTCTGTCTCTGGTGTTCCCCATGTCTGTCTCTGAACCTGTCACCTTCACACCTTTTCCCTGATTTTCATGTTCCTTACAGTCATCTAGAGGAAATTCTCTGAATTATCCAATTGCTCCTTCATGACTTTCTTCAGCCAACTGTGGTTTTCTGCACCTTTTCCACCTCTCCTGCATTCCTGTTCCAGATGGGAAGGCCCAGAACTGCCCCTGTACCCAGGCACAGGTTTATCATGGATTTACCAACAGAGCTTTATGATGGATTTACCAGTATCACAGACACATTCCTGTGTGTCTGTCCTCTCTTGTCCTGATAATTCTGTAATTTGATTTGCTTGCTTTGTGTGCTGAGCTGATGTATTTATGGAACTGATAAAATCTCACTGCCTCACTCTAGAATAACAATAATCCACTTGGAGCCCATCCCTGGAGATGCCTAATGAGGATTTCCCCCCTTGCACTCGACTTTACATTTATTTAAATTCAACTTCACCTTCCTTTTCCTCACATTGTGATTCCATAATTCCTCCACCTTGGTCCTCTGAGCAGCAATGCCCCAGCAGCAAATCCCTCCCTGGGCACTCTGCTTTCCTCCAGTCTGTTTATCCCAGAATTCCATAACTGTCTGGTGTGAAGGGACCTTAAAGCTCATCCAGTGCCACCCCTGCCATGGGAAGGGACACCTTCCACTGTCCCAGGCTGCTCCAAACCCCAATGTCCAGCCTGGCCTTGGACACTGCCAGGGATCCAGGGGCAGCCACAGCTGCTCTGGGCACCCTGTGCCAGGCTCTGCCCACCCTCTCAAGGAACAAACAATTCCTTCCCAAATTCCATCTGTCCCTGCCCTCTGGCGGTGGAAAGCCATTCCCTGTGTCCTGTGCCTCCATTCCTTGTCCCCAGTCCCTCTCCAGCTCTCCTGGAGCCCCTTTAAATACTGGGAAGATATCCCTGGAGTTTTCCAGGCTGTATAATATCAATAGCATTAAAAGCCACCTATTTAAAAAAAATATTTGTATTCATTATTTCAAGGCCTTTGTTCCAAATCTTGTCCAGCTTGGCCTTGGACATTTCCAGGATGGGGCAGCTCCAGCTTCACTGGGTGTTTGTGAGAAGATGAACTCCTGGCACAGCTCAAACCCTGGGACCCAGGCAGGTCCCTGCCACCCTCCCTGTGATGGAGGACGACAACTGTGATGCTCCTCATTCACCCCCAACCCCTTTCCTTCCTTCCAGCCCCATAGTCACCCCATGAGGACCTTCCCCTTTCTTCCTAAGGCAGCACAATTCCCCTAAAAAACCCTTGCAAGGGCCCTCCCTGTGTTCTGCTCAGACTTGGGGCAGGCAGAACCACCCAGAGCTCCTCTGGGATGTGGCTGTTGGGGCTCCTTTGGTGACATTTGTCTTCTCCTGAGCTGCTCTGACTCTTCCCCGAATTCTCTGGACTTTCAGACGTGTTAGATGAACCAGAAAACTGGAGAACATTCCCTGATCCTGTGCTGGTTTTAAAGTAGGCTTGCCCAGAGCTGGTTTGTCCTTGAGCTCCCTGGAAACTCGTGTGGGAGCACTGCATGATTTGGGGAGGTTTCCTGCCATTTTATCATTTTGTCCTCCAGCTTTCCTGCCTGGGTTCCTGTTAAAACCACATCCTTGATAAATAGAGCCAGCCCAGGGGCTGATTTATTCTGAGACACCACCAGGGTCTCTTCAAACCCTGTGTGCCCTTTGCAGTTGATCAGCAGAGCACATCCTCCTGCAGGTGTAAAAATGCAGGGCCAGACCTGCAGCAGGAACAGTTTCTGTTCTCTGCAACTTCACTGCAGTAAAATCAGAGGGTCAGGGCCTGAAAATTAAACTGACTCAGGGTTCAGGGTTTAAACACCCTGCCCATGGTGTGTGGCAGCACAGCCAGGCTGGGAAAGAGCCTGTGAAACCTTTATGGGTCTTATGAGCCAGCAGTACCAGACACAAATATTTTATCCCAGGGAAAACCTCAGCTTCCATTTGCTTCCCTCTCCCTCTTCATTTGACTCAGATGTGCCAGGCTGATAAATCATCACTTTATTAATTTAATATTATGGGGAGATTCATAAACACCTGACTCCCACTCTGGAGTCCATGGATCTCTCTGATGAATGGAGAGTTTCTGCTCCAAAAAACTTCCTGTTAAATCCCATGCCTTGGGAATGCAGATGAGCACTAATACAGCAGGCAGGCTGTGGTCAGCAGGTTTGTGACTGTCACAGCACAGGTGGCTTTGGAGCAGGGCTCATCATTTCTTCTGAGAGGGGTTGTGTTAAATCATGAGACAGTTAAATCCTCGAGGGATGTAAAACAGTGGATGTGGCACTTGGGGGGTGGCTTAGTGGTGGCCTCAGGAATGTGGTTGCAACCAACCAGGTTCTGTTACTTCAGGAAGAAATCCATGCAGCAGTGGGGCAAATATTGGACAATTTTAACTTTAGGACAGTAGTTTATGATCCCACATTTGGGGTTAATGCTGAGTTTTGTACCCTACAAAATACCAGAGATTCGTGTGGCTTTGTGCTAATCCCCACATGTGTGACTAAAAGATCTCGTGCCAGCCAAATACCATATTTGGTATTTCCCAATATCCATGATTCATATGGACTGGGAGATGCCTGAGTTTCGAGAACAAAGATCAAGTGCCAGAATAAAGAGTGATAACAGAAGGTGCATCATGACCTGGTCACATATTTGAGACACCCTCAAGGAGTGAAGATCCATCAGATGATCCAGGACTATACAAGGGGATTTTAAGGAATGGGATGCTCCAAATGCCACTAACGACCCTCAAAAGATCCTTGCTCATATCCAAATAAGTTCATAATGATCACAGAAGTGTAATGAATATGGAACAGAAATGTGAGGATTATATATAAATTTCATGGATATAACTTTGTCTGTAGGCAGGAGAATTCCTACACACCCAGCACTGATAATTATGAAATGTAGATTTATTCTGGCTTTCTAATCCAGCAAATCGGTTGGAGAGTTTATTCCCTGGTTTTTGATGACACAGTGGAGCCAAGTCTTGCTAAAGGAGACACTGAGCCCCACTTCAGAAGCACTAAAAAATGCTCTGGATCACGTGCCTCTTTCCTTTTGTCCCCATTTCAAACAGGAATCCAATTCCTCTTTATCCCATAGGATCCCTGGCTGTCCTATTCCAAACCCAACAGCCCCTAGCCTTGCCCTGAGGCAGTGGAGCCACTTCATCCCACCAGATATGACTGGTATTGCCCAAATATTCCAAATTCCCTCCTCCTGGAGGGTGGTGGTTCTGCTGGAAGGGTGAGACCTCCTCAAGCTTTTCCTCTGGGAGCTGAAGGGTTCCTCTATGGGGATGTTCCTGGGATGGGTTGGCCAAAGGGGTGCTGGAGCCAAAGGATTTCGTGCATGTTCCAACTGGTCCCTGATTCTGCTCCCACATTTCTCACTTTGTATTCCAGACTTGAACACTTGGATACCACTCCATTTATCCATGAGGATTTTGCCCCTTACAGATCCTTTGTCATTTTGTCCTTTAAAATCTGGGGATCAAGGATGGAATTGCTTGAACAAGTGTCCTCTTGAAGGCAGTTGGGAATTTATGGTGTTAGATCTTGTTCTCTGAGAGGTAACATTTGGAATTGCTGACTCTGCAATTAAGGATATAACATCATAATCCAAGCAAAATGCCCCTTTCGAAAGGTCAGGACAGGCTCCAATAAACAGGTTTAGAGGAATCCTGGGCTGCACTGGGAAGGATGGAGAGCAGGAAGCAGCTGAGCAGGGAGAGGTTTGTAATCCCCTATTCCTCAATCTTTTCCATCCTCCTGGCTCCTTTGTTTCAGCTGGAGGTGACAGGAGATGCTCTCCTTGCTGTTCCTTTCTCCTGGAGTGGTGTGTTATGAACAGAGGAGAAATCCCAGCTGTCTGCTCACTCCAGGGATCTCTAACAATTCTGCAGCAGCAGCTGGGTCCCACTGCAATGGGAGGACACAAGAGAAGGACAGGGGTGAGATAGAAGGAACCAAAAAAAGGGAAAGCCCCAAAGCCTCGGAGGGTGGGGATACAGTTTTCCAGCTTGTCCCTCCACTTTTGTGTTTCCAGAGCACCATTCGCTGCCAAACCAGGGGTGGAGTTAGCTGTGGAAACTCCCTGGATCAGATAAACATGCAGGAGTGGGAAACAGAAGGGCTTTTTCCCAAGTGCAACATCTTTCCTCCCTCTGGATTCTCTGCAGGCATTCTGGAGACATCAGTGTCCCACAGCTGCTCTGGCATCTCCATGTGACAGAATCCCAGAAGGAATCTGCCTGGAAGGGACAACAGAGGGTCCCTGGTGCCACCTCCCTGCTCCAGCAGGGCCATCCCAGAGCACAGGGCACAGGATTGTGTGCACACAGCTCTGGAATATCCCCAGGAGGAGACCCCACAGCCTCTCTGGGCTCTGCTCAGGGCTGGGCACTGCCCAGGGCAGAAGTTGTGTCTCCTGTGCAGGGGCAGTTCCTGGGCTCAGTCCCTGCCCGTGGCTCTGGGGCCATTGCTGGGTCTGGAGCAGAGCCTGGGCCCTGCCCTGTCCCTGCCTGCACACAGGGACAGACAGGGACAGACTGGGACAGATTGGGACACACAGGGACACCCAGGGCTGAGGGCCTCTCTCAGCTGGGGCTCCTCTCCAGGCTGAGCAGCCCCAGCTCCCTCAGCCTTTCCTGGGCATGGAGATGCTCCAGGCCCTTCCTCAGCTCCAGCAGCTCCTGTCCCTGCTGTGCTGAGGAGCCAGAGCTGGGCACAGCACTCCAGAGGTGCCTCCAGAGCTGGGCACAGGGTCAGGATCACCCCTGACCTGCTGGGAATGCTCTTCCCCATGCACCCCACAATCCCATTGGCTCCTTGTCCCCAGGACAGATCAGGGAGAGCTCATTGTCCACTGGACACTGCTTACCATCTCCACGTTTTATTCTCTATGATTAGAGCAATATTAGGGCAGAACTTTTCTCCAGTATTTTCCTAAAACTGCACAAAATCCAAGGAAGGATTGGAGACAGCAAACTGAAGAAGAGCTGGAAAAATGCCCGATTCTTTTATTAGTTCCCTGAATTAATGGGGAACGCAGGAGTTCACCTGATAAGCACCCAGGGAATTGTCAGCAAGAGTGATGGTGGTAATCCCTCAAAGGACAACGCAGAGGTACAAAAGCCACCTGAGGGATTGATAAGACACCAGGGGGAAAGATAAGCAGGACAGGAAATTTCCAAATATATCCTCCAAAAATAACGGCAGCATTCTTGTGGAGAAAGATAAGCAATTAAAAAGAGCATAATGACCCATGATGGACAATTCCAGCCACTGGGAATGCAGAATTTGGGATATAAGGGACCCATTTTGGGTCTCTAATGAGGAATCTTAGCTCAGTGTCCTCAGATTTGGTCAGCTGGGAAGCTGAACCACACCTGCTGCTCTGGTGCTGCTGTGAGGGGTCTGGAGTTGGAATGAATCCCAGAGAGAGGAAAACCACTTTTGTGAGATGTATTGGAATGAAACCAAACTGCCCCCTGGGCTCTGAACAGTGGCAAGAGCTGAGGGAACTTTTCCCAGCACAGGGAAATTCATCTGCAGTTCCCTGTCCAGCCTGGAGCTCCAACAGCTCCAGGGAGATGCTGAGAAGCTCTATAGGATCCACTGGAGACAGAACAAGGTGTCCCAGGGCTTGGAGCAGAGGTCCTACCATGAGACACTGAGGAAATGCAGGAAAATGCAATTGTTGTCCAGGGAAGTTGTGGCTGCCACTGGATCCCTGGAAGTGTGCAAGGCCAAGCTGGATGGGGCTTGGAGCAGCCTGAGATAGTGGTAGCTGTCCCTGACCATGGCAAATGAGCTTTAACATGCCTTCCCACCCAAACCATTCCATGATTCCATGAAATCCCAGGAACTGCCAACCTCCCATTTCCCCCAGTGCTGGCACAGTCTGAGCAGCAAGAGCAGCCCCTCCTGTGGCCCTGAGGGAGCAGATCCAGGACAGGGCAGGGATGTCCGACACAGAGTTGGAGCTTAACACAATAATGACCAGGAGAAGTGATTGGAAAAGGAACCAAAAAGTGTGGGAGGATGGCAGAAATAGGAGGAGACACAGCTGAAAAGGGCCAACTGCTGCCTTGGTGTTGACAGTGTGTGGTGCTCACACAGCCAGGGGAATTCCAGGAGGCATTTGGGCTTCCTGAGGCTTCCCATAGCACCCTCTGCTCCAGAAAACCAACCCTGCCCGGCCCTGGGGAGCTCAGCTCTCCCTGTTTCTGCTCACATTCCAAGGGGGGTGAGCAGGGGGACCCATCCTGGTGGGATGGGGCTGCAAAGGCTGCACTCCAGAAGAGCTCCAGCTCCTTCCAAACCACGGGTTTGAGTGTTTGGGGGTCAGAGACCCCCAGGATCACAGGACAAGCACTGCCAGCACTCCTGTTTCGGGACAACATTCCCAGGGAATATATTTCCTTGTACTGCGGGATGTTGTTGTGCAGTTTGTGAGGCTGCCTTGCTGGTTGTGAGTAATTTATGTATTTATTATGTCCCCTGGCAGCGCTGTTTTACTAAAGCTGTCCTTTTTTTTTCTGGTGCTCTTTCATCCCTCTGGGAATAGAGCTGATCTATATTCTTAAAGAAAACAGAGTTCTTTCATATTTCCGCAATGGGATTTTAAGTGGAGTAATGCAGATGAAGGGCAGCACACAAACACAATCCTGCTTTGTATCTTAAATAAAAAATACCTTTCTCACAAAGGCAGGCAGTGGGGATTTTTCTCCCAGGCTTTCCACAGAAAGTGTTGGCTCTTAAAGGACTTCTCTCTTTGTCTCTAAGTAATTCCAAGCACATTCTTCCCACACAGTTCTGCTGGGTAAAATACAGGAAGGCTTTTATCAAGTGTCTTTTTTGTATCCCAGGGCTTCTCCAGGTGCTAAGCGGGGCTTAAGGAGATGCCAGATTGTTTTGAGGGAAAGAAAGGGAGAAGGGAGCAGGGGTGCTCCCAGACACTGATCCTGGGAAATCACAGATTAAAGGAGCTCCACTTTGAGCTCCACCTTTCCCTGGGTGAGGATCTTGCTGCCCCTGGATTACTCAGGTGCCTGGATCTACTCCTTCTCCCCAAGCTGACAAAAGCTTTCAAGGCCAATGATGCCAGCAGGAATCTCGCAGGAATTTTGCTGCTGCTGCTCTTTACCGTGCCTATGGAAGGGAAGTGCAGAGATCTCTCAAGTCCCTGCAGAGCCAGGGGAACATCCATGAGCTGCCCTGACAAGCTGAGGTTGCAGCAGGTTCAGAGCCCACAGCCATGTCCTGACCCTGCTCCTTGGTGAAGAGCTCAGGCTGGAAAATCGGGAGTGGGACTGCCAAGGGAAGTGCAGGAAGAGGAGCAATTTTCCCGAGCCTGTGTTGGATGTGGAGAGAGAGGAGCTGCTGCCTGTGGACCAGAGCTGTGAGGGAAGTTCCCTTTCCAGGAAGAAACCTCCCTGGCCTCCCTGCTGGCACGGGTTCAGGAAGGATTCCCCCTCTGTGGGTGCTGTCAGGGGGGCTGCTGTCCCTGTGTCCTGCTGCTTCTGAGGACTCTCACTGGCCTGAGCCTCCAATGCCACTCACACATGATGCTCTCAGGGCATAGACGTGAGGATTTGCCCCAGCATGTGAGTTAACAGCTCTGCTCCCTTTCTCCCACCAACCTCATCACGGCTCATCTTTGTTTCAATAGTCACAAAAGTGGAGTCAGCCCTTCCCACTTATCCCAGCCCTCGCCTTTCCTGCTTGTCCTGGGTTGATGCTGAATTGGATCCCCATGCATCTGTTTAGCTCAGAAATCAGTTTTGCACCCTTAAAACTGAATCTGAGAGTGAAGGGGGAGGAGAAGTGGTGGAATGTCTGAGGTGGTTGTTTTCAAATATAAAGATCAGAGTTTTCAGTTTTCCTCACACACAGCCTGTGTTGTCTGCAGTGAGGATGGCAGAACAGAGCTCTCCTTTGCTTTTTGTCAGTTTTTAGCTAGCTGAGGCAGGGAAGTTCTCTGGACTGTGGGGTTTTTTTTCTTGGAACTGTTTGAACTTGCTCTGGACTAAATCCCAGAAGAGCCCCAGGGGATCCACCAGCTCACACCTGTGGCTCACTGGGCATGCCCTGGGCCCAGCATTTCCCAGCATGGAGGGACTGACAAAACTGAGTGAGCCGAGCTGCACCCCACGAGGGAGATTTTCCGAGTTTGTCAGAGTTTTGGCGAGAGGTTTTGTTGTTTAGTGTTGTTCACTTGATGTACTGGGGAGAGCTTTGCCTGTTAAATAAACAATTTTTCCCACTCTTCTCCAAGGAAATCTTTTTTCCCAAACCAGCTGGGGAGGGGCCATTTGGATTTGCTTTCTAGATGGACCCCATTTGGAGATTTCTTCCCAAATTTGCCCTAAACCAGGACACTGCTTAATTTCATCTCTGACCTGACTGGAGCAGAGCAGGATCCCTCACCCTTCTGGAGTTATTGGGATACATCTGAAGTGTCAGAACAGAAGATAGGATTGAAAATTGAACCAGGCAGATTGATCAGGGCCTGGCTCTGCATCTCCCCTTCCCTGCTCCAAGCACAGGGAAGAGCTCAGGGGTGAGGTGTGGGGAGAGGGGGCAAAGGAAGCATCAGCTGCTGGTAGGGACTGAGGGAGGTGACACAGAGGCTGTGTGAGGATCTGGCTGGATGCTGAGCTCACCTCAGCACTGCCCAGCTCCCCCGACCTCCCAGCAGGGCCATCATCCCATTTGGGAGAGGATGGTGTTTTCTAAGTACAGGCCCAGCAAAAAAATGAAGATGGAAACCCAAACTCGGCTGCTCCAGGCTGCAGCTAGAGGCTCTGGCTGAAATCACAGCGCCACAATCTTGTTTGCAGCACGTGTGGGACATGCTCAGCACAATCACACAAAACTGGCCTTTGGATCCAGCTGCTGCTCCCCATATTCCCATTTGGCAGCACAGGGAGAAGGAGCAGCAGATCCTGCTGGAAATGTGGCACTGCCCCAGCCCTGTCCTTCCAGCATGCCCTGGAGCAAGAGCTGAGGGGCTAGCAGTGCCCAGGAGCCCAAAGCCCTGCACAGGAGCCCCTCACCTTCCTGGCCCCACTGTGACCCCCAGTCTACCCTCACCATGGCTACAGACGGGCAGTGGAGCTTCAGTCCCTTGAAAAGGAGCTCAATTCCACTTTGCACCATCCTGACCCTTCTCCCGCTCCTGTTCCTCCAGGCAGGGGATCCACCAGAGTCTCTCCCATGTCCTGGAATGTGTCCCTGAGGAGAGGGTGAAAGGAATGAGGGACTTCATAAACAAACTGTGGGTCTGCTGGTAAATAAAACTGGATACAGAGAGATGAAAGAAACAATGGGAAGAACTATAAATTCCATAGGAATTCCACTGAGTGACACAAGGAAAAGACAAAGTGGGGGTATACGTTAGAAGGGGGTCTGTATTAGGCATTTGGGGAGTCTGTACCTGTTGAGTACCTCAGCCAGTGGGGAAAGAGAGAAGGAAATGTGGCCGTGAAATTGGGATAAAAAGAAGGCTGGGTCCTTCAAAAATCTGAGAGACCCCAGGGGAATGCCCCATTGCCTCTCCATTTATTCAAAGTCACTGGACTCCTCTGTCTCCTTTTTGGACATCAACCTCTGGTATTTGTGGATTAATTTTCCTGGCAAGGGTGACTGGACTGACTGCAGCCCTTGGTGGGGATGCTCTGAAGCTGGTTTTTAACTCTCTCTCACATCCCAGACTTAATTCAGGGTCTCAGAGTCTCAGTCAGGCCCTGACAGCACCCACTACACACCAGCCATGAAGGGGACAAAGAGGAGAGGAGAGGAGAGTTCGAGGAGAGGAGAGTTCGAGGAGAGTTCGAGGAGAGTTCGAGGAGAGTTCGAGGAGAGTTCAAGGAGAGTTCGAGGAGAGGAGAGGAGAGGAGAGGAGAGGAGAGATCCTACATCTCCCCCAGAGGAGGGTTCTGCGTACAGGAGCAGGTCCCCAGTGCCCGGGGGTCCCCAGGGTGGTTTGTGCCCCGCAGCAGCTCTGACTCGTGTGCTCAGTGGGAATCCCCTGGGAAGCAGTAGGACCAACGCTCTCCTGCCATTCCTTTGGCCTGGAAAGGAAGCAATCTGGAGGCAACCACCAGGTTGAAATCCTTCTGCTGGGTGTGCTCCAGTGTCAGAGAATGGGTAGAAGGAGCCTGCTGCTCTTTGCACTGCTTCTGTGGGGAGGATACCAACTTTCAGCTTCAACAGTTTTTCCATCTCAAGACTCTGCAGCCCAGGATGGACCCTCACCAGGAAAGGGACCTTGCTGGTCAAATCTTTTCTGTTGGTGGCTCTGGTTTTGGAGCCCCTGAGCCAATGGAGGCCACATCAGCCACAAATCTCTCTCCTCTCTGTGGGGATCCTTGTCACTGCTGTGGGTGGTCCTGCCTGAGCAGGGGGGGTTGGATGAGGTGACTCCAGAGGTGTCCCCCAACCTCAGCCAGGTGATCCCGGTTGAAGCTGGAACCTGATCTTCAAGGTCCTCTTCCACCCCAAACCATTCTGTGATCCTGTGATCCTGCCCTCCAAGGCAACAGCTCTGTTGTGGAGGCATTTCATCCCCAGAGCTGTTACCACTGACACAATGAAAATCTGAGGCTCAAATCCCAAGAAATGAGATGTTCAATCACAGCCCCAAAATCCCAGGATGACAAGCAGAGCCCCAGAGAAACCCTGACACAACGTGGGAGGTGCAGCAGCAAAGAAACACCAAATTTTCTCTGCTGGAGAGCGAGCACAGGTTCAGCAGCCTGGAAACTTCAACATTCTGGGCTCATATCTGCCCATAATTTATCACCCTGGTGAGCAGGACTAAATCAGAGCTGCAGCAACACTCAGCTCTCAACAGCCCCCTCAATCAGGAAGCTCAGACTCTGTGGAGCACACAATTAACCTTCCACTAGCAAAGGAAATTACAACAGGAGGCAAGAACAGATCAGAACCTTCCCTCAAAAAACCAGGGCTGGATTCCACCCTTGTGCTGGTGCTCAGCCGCACTCACTGAAGCCTAAATAGGAAATAAGGGAAGGAAAAAGGAGAAAAGAGAAGAGCAAAGGAGCAAACATATGGAGAAGAGGAGCAGGGTCATATGGGGAGGGAGGGAAGGAGGTAAAGGATGGCCTTGGGCTCTTATCAGGCGTCATCCTCTCTTCCATTCCTGCTGCTTTTTGAAAGTGTCCTGGGACCAGGTTTGAGATCACATCTTATTGGCTAAGGGGATGCAGCATTTGCAGGGGTGTAGAGACAGTCTGATTAACACCCCCAGCAAAATCCTGATTTAATTTCTCCCCATCTGGGTTTCCTTTCCTAAAGCCCAGAGCACTGAGTGCCCTCAGGAGCAGCACCTGCAGCTCTGCTGGGACACACTGGGACCTCACACGTCCCCACTCCTGTGACTCATGGAAAGCCAATTCCACAACCATTCATTCCCAGGAGTGTCTGAAGTGACAGCTGAGCTGCAGGATTGGATTTGCCAGCTCCACACTCACTTTGGGTTTACACTGAAGGACAAAGGGCTGTTTATCTCACATCAATCCCACTCATTTCCTTCCCCTCCATCCCGTGGTTGGACAGCTGAGCTAGGGGCTGCGTTCTTCCCCTCCAGGCTGGTGACATCTTTGGAGCTGCAGCAGCATCACAGTGGTGTCACCCAGCACCGTCACAGCAGTGACTCACCCACAGATGTGCTCTCAGAGCCCGCTCCTGGAAATGATCCATTTCTCCTTATTAAATCTTGGGGCTTCAAGAGAAAACTTCTTTCACAGCTGTGCCACGGAAACAATTCCACTAAATTCCATTTTGTTGCTCCCATTGATGCTGGGCCATGAGGGAAGTGTCAGCAAGGATGGACAATACGGAGAAAGGAAAGAAATTGTGGATGCCCAGAGCAGCTGTGGCTGCCCCTGGATCCCTGAAAATGTCCAAGGCCAGGTTGGACATTGGGGCTTGGAGCAGCCTGGAATAATGGAAGGTGTCCCTGGCCATGGCAGGGGGTGGGACTGGATGAGCATAAAGATCCCTTCCCACCCAAACTGGGATTCTGTGAGGAGAGAAGTTGCTCAAGGATTACTGGACAGAAAAGAGACTGGCACAGGCACCTGCAGTGACAGCCACACCTCTGGGACACCTGGCACCACAATTCCCACATTCAGAGCTCTCTGTGGTCACCTTCATCCTCCAGTGAAGTTGTCTTGAATCCAGCAAACAAACAAAGCTGATTTATTTCTTTATGCAAATTCAGATATTTCAACAGAGGGGATTTTCTGATTTATTCTTTGAATAAATTGCTAAAATCCAAGGTTTGCTGGCTGGAGCCCTGAGGCAGGACACAAAGGTGATGTCACACCCCAGGCACAGCCCTGGATGCACCCAGGGAACATTCCTGACTGGGACTTGGAAAGGGAAACAGCCTGGAGGTGAAGCACCCACAAGGGAGAAAAGGCCATTCCCAGGTTCTTCAGGGCTCCCAGATCCCTGGGGGATGTCTGTGGTGTGTCACAAACAGGTTTGGCTGCATTTGGTTGAAATTTTTGGCAGAGGCAGATCCTGCTGTGCTGCTCCAGTGGTGACAAGTGTCAGGGAATCACGGAATTCCTGCTCACAGGGCAGGAAGAAACAGGAAATTTGCTCATCCCCTGACAGGAGCCAAGAGAGTCCTGTGTGGTCAGCTCAGACCAAACACCCAGTGAGAGACACCTTAAAAATCCCTCACTCTTTTTCCTCATTGGAATTTTCCCTCATTATCGCCTCACAACATCCCCATTGTCACCCTGTTCCCAAGCTCAGGTGACAGGATGCTTCCTTCCCTCCACCGCTCCTTTCCTACAATTCCAAGTGGGATCAGTCTCCCTTCATCACCTCCCAGCTTTCAGTGGTAACTGTTCTGATTTCCTTCCAAAATCTTGTTTTCCTGATTGCTCCCACTCCTGCACCTCCAAACTCAGCCACCTCCTTCCTGAGTGGAGCCACATCCATGCAGCATTCCGGGTGTGCCGTGGATGTGTGCAGTGGAACCTCCAGAACGGTGCCTGTCCTTTCCCACCATACAGGGACATCCTGGGATGTTTCCCTGTGGTTCTGGGTGTTCCCTGTGCTCTCCCCAGGGCAGCTGAGTTTTCCTGTTCACTGGAATCCTGATCCATGCCATCCATCACTGCTCACCTGAGCACAAGGCCTGTTTTCGCTGCTATGAAAGGGCATTAAATTGATTTTATGTGATTTGCTCTTGACAAATCAAACTTGGCTGTAATTCCCTGCCTTGTTATCTCCCAGGTGTTCAGAAGCACTTTGCCAGATAATACATTCCCATTCTTGTCCTGGCTATTTCAGCCAACAGATCCCCATTTTATCCTTTTTGTAAAGATAGTCTTAGCATTTATTTTTTCCAGACCTCCCAAATTTTCTTCACACACATTCTAAGATAAAAGCCAAGTGCTCCAAGATTGATTCAGCCTCCTTTAAGCACCACACAGAGAATGTTGGCAGGGCCAGGCAATTTGGGATCCCCTAATGGCCCTAAGAGCTCCCTGCCCCATCCTTCTCCAGCTGCAGAGTAAATTCTGTCCCCTGTGTCACTGGAGCAGTTTGTTCACCCTGTCATTGTCACTAACTCCTTTAGTGAAGGCTGAAGCAACAGTAGAGGAAATTCCTTTGCCTGGGACATCACTGCTTAAGGCTCCAGGAAAAGTCTCTTTCGCCTTTTTCTCATTGCTTCTTTCATTACAGAAATTTTCCTCATTGGTTTTTATCTCCTGCGCTGCTCAGCTCCCTGTACCTCGTGGAATCCCAATTCATTCATGGAGGAGACAAGGTCCAAGTGGAAGAAGCTGTAGCCACTTCCATTCCTAATTTTTCTCATCTCCATCACATTTTATCTCAGATCCAAACTGGGAGTGTGGCTGTACCCATTTCCCATGAGACATAAACTGAGCAAATCCCTTTTTCCCATAGTCCTGAGCTTCCTGCTCAGGAACAGCAAATTCCCTCAGCATTTCCTTGGGTGGGTTTCTACCTCACCATGTTAAGCTCAAGTTTTGTGGCCATACAGGGAAAGGACTTGGGGCTGGAACCCAGAGATTTATCCCAGCACATCTCAAGTGATGCCTATCCAGGGGAAATCCCAAAGGGAGCAGAGGGGCAGCTCCAATCTCTGCTCCACGGGATAGGAACAGCACCCAGGGAACAGCTGGAGCTGGGACAGGGCAGGCTCAGGCTGGAGCTCAGGGCAAGTTTCTTCCCCCAGAGGGTGCTGGGCACTGCCCAGGCTGCCCAGGGAATGGGCACGGCCCTGAGGCTGCCAGAGCTCCAGGAGTGTTTGGACAGCACTGCCAGGGATGGCCAGGGTGGGATTGTTGGGGGGTCTGGGCAGGGACAGGAACTGGACCTGTGAGTCCCTTCCACTCAGGATATTCCAGGATTGTGTGATTTTGGTAACTACACTGGGTAACAGCCGTGGGCTGGGACACACAGGCTCATTTTAAAATAAACCAGAAGGATCCTGCACAGGTCTGACTGGAGTCTAAAAGTGACATCAAACTAAAGCAGCATTTCCACATTCAGGTGATGACAGGGCATGGGGGACATTTGTAGGGCACAAAAGGACTCCCAAGCCCCAGGTGGCTTTCAGAATTTCTGACTTTACTGGGGATTTTCCCTCCCTGCAGAGACCCCAGATGCAGCCCTGGCCGAGGTTCCTGTACTCTGACACTTCAATTAATCCTCAGCGCTGTCAATTATTTATTGTCCCTCTCCTTGGTGCTCTGTCACAGCTGGGCTGTAACAGCTTGTGCTTCCCGACAGGCTGTCATGGCTGTGGCTATCTTTGGAGCTCGTCCCACCTCGGAGATGCTGACGGAGATTAAGGCTCCTTGTCACACCGCCACAGCCCAGAGCCACTCGTGCTGTCCCTGCAGCACTCCCAGGGAACAGAACAGAAAGTGCCATTTGCTCTGGGTTTAAAAGTCATTGCCGGCTTTTATTCCTGGCAGGAGAGAGGATGGAATTGTAGGAAACAGGAGCAATCAATCCCGGGCTATTAAATAAAGGCACTTTGATAGGACCATTACATCAATTAATTCGGAGCTGATCATTCCGTTTTAGGACTGTATCTTGCCCCACCATTCCTGCCGGTATTTCTGCTTTGTCACCTGTCACCCTGCAGGACAAACACGTCCCCAGGGGTGTCTCCAGCACAGGAGCATCACGGTGCAGACAAGAACCCTTCTGAGGCCCTGGAGGTGCCAAGCGCAGCCTCAGCTGCTCCCGGCACGGACTGCTCATCCCTTTGTTATTCATGGCCGAGGTCCCCCTGCTGCCATCCCCACCTAATGACTTCACCGTGATGATGATGATGATGATGATGACGATGATGATGTGGTCATTAAGAAGGCGATTTGCTCAGGGCTCCCGTGCTTCAATGAGGAGAGGAAAACATTAAAGGGAGATGTTCAGAGCCTTCGAACAGCCACCGGTTTTTTATGATTCCTAATTAATCCAGGGTGTCCTTAACGAGAGGCAGCAATGCAGGTGGCAGCTGCTTTTAGGGGTGCACTGGGAATCTGGTGTGGATTGGGATAATGAACCAGCAGAGGAGGAGCAGAGCAGACTCTGTGTGAGCCCCACTTGCCCTGAGATCCTTGGGCAGTGACTGGGAATTTACTGGACAGTAAATGGGCATTTACTGGGCATTTACTGGGCAGTAACTGGGCATTAACTGGCTAATAACGGCATTTACTGGGCAGTAACTGGACATTTACTGGTTATTTACTGGGCATTAACTGGACAGTAACTGGGCAGTAACTGGGCAGCAACTGGGAATTTACTGGGCATTAACTGAGTAATAACTGGGCAGTAACTGGGCAATAACTGGCCAATAACTGAGCACTAACTGGGCAGTAACTGGACATTTATTGGGCACCAACTGGACATCTACTGGGCATTAACTGGGCATTAACAGGCACAAAAGTCATGTCCTAGAGTCCATAGCAGAGCAGCATTCCCTGCCTGCCAGCCCTGGGATAAAGTGTCCCTCAGTAAGGATTTTGCTGCTGTGAAATTCTCTGCTCTGGACCATGGGTAGGTCACAGAATCATAGAATATCCTGAGTTGGAAGGGATCCACAAGGACCATCCAGTTCAGCTCCTGGCCCTGCCCAGACACCCCAACAATCCCACCCAGTGCCTGAGGGTGTTGCTCATTCTTCATTATTGGAATGGAAATGAAGGAGCTCCCAAACTTTGCTGCATCCCAGGCTGTTCACAAACAAACATTCAGTGTTTAATTTTAGTTACTAGTGGGATAAATATTTGTTCCAAGCATTTTGGATGCTAAAATAGAGAGCTGCAAACACGGTTGGAAATGGAAATGGGCTCTGTGGGTGGATGAGAGAGGAAGGACTGGCTCAGGAGGCTGGTTTGGCTCCAGGGTGCCCTGGCTGGTGAAGCTGGAGTTGTACTGATCATCTCCTGCATCCCCCAAAAGTGTCACCTAGGGACCTCTAGAAAGGCTGAGGAAGAGCTGACAGGGGTCTGTAAAGTGTCACTGCCATCTCTGTCCTTTTTCCAGTGTGACAATTCATGTCGAAACTGAGAAGAGCCTTGCTGGTGTCAACCTGAACTTCTTTGTGTGGAGTAGGACACATCCCTGCTATCCCCTATCCCATACCTGTCTTTGCAGTGGCTGTGGGGGGGATATTCCCATGAACCTCCCTTGGGAGACCATGGTTGAGCTTTCCAGCAGAAATCCCCCCAGCAGGGAGAGAATTCCCCCCCTGAAGCTCCCCAGCTCAGACTTCTACATCCCCGCACAGGGCAGAGCCAAGAGCTGCTGTGCTGCAGTAATATTGTCAACATCTCCTGCAAACCCCATGTCCCTCAGGAATTCTGCTGCCTGACCTCAGCTAGAGATCTTTGGATTTGCTCATCTGGAATATTGATGTCTGACCTTTGCCACTCGGACGTGTGTGCAGAACTGTGGAGGAAAAACGGATGAAAGGTTCCTGACTCCTGCTGGGCCAGGCAGGAGCAGAATGCTGCAGGAAAGGCTTCCAGGGCACTATTGATTCTACAGGATCCCCCTGGGTCAGCTGTGGCCTCATCAGCTTCACACAGAACTGATGGGCTCCTTCTTTGGCTCCAGGGTTATGAACTTGTCTTGTTGACACTTCTGCCTTCCCAGGATGGATTCCTGGAGTCTTTGCTGGGTTTGAATCAGGCCCTTTAGCTTCCCTGCTCAGGATTTGGAGCACAGTGAACACTTTTTGCCCTCTTTAGCTGATCCCCACTTTCCTCCTTGGACTGTCAGATCCATAATGGCTCTGGCACTGCCTAGGGAGCAAAACTGCCAGGGATGTTCTGAAGAACAAAAGAGCTCTTGGTGGAAATGGATCATCCTGGGCTGGGTTCAGATCCTGCCCTGTGCCCTGGAGGCACCTCTGGAGTGCTGTGCCCAGCTCTGGCTCCTCAGCACTGCAGGGACAGGAGCTGCTGGAGCTGAGGAAGGGCCTGGAGCATCTCCGTGCCCAGGAAAGGCTGAGGGAGCTGGGGCTGCTCAGCCTGGAGAGGAGCCCCAGCTGAGAGGGGCCCTCAGCCCTGGGTTTCCCTGTGGATCCCTGGGTGTCTCTGTGTGTCCCAGTCTGTCCCAATCTGTCCCAATCTGTCCCACTCTGTCCCAATCTGTCCCTGTCTGTCCCAGTCTGTCCCAGTCTGTCCCTGTGTGTCCCAGTCTGTCCCTGTGTGTCCCTGTCTGTCCCAGTCTGTCCCAGTCTGTCCCAGTCTGTCCCTGTCTGTCCCAGTCTGTCCCAGTCTGTCCCTGTGTGTCCCTGTCTGTCCCAGTCTGTCCCAGTCTGTCCCAGTCTGTCCCAGTCTGTCCCTGTGTGCAGGCAGGGACAGGGCAGGGCCCAGGCTCTGCTCCAGACCCAGCAATGGCCCCAGAGCCACGGGCAGGGACTGAGCCCAGGAACTGCCCCTGCACAGGAGACACAACTTCTGCCCTGGGCAGTGCCCAGCCCTGAGCAGAGCCCAGAGAGGCTGTGGGGTCTCCTCCTGGGGATATTCCAGAGCTGTGTGCACACAATCCTGTGCCCTGTGCTCTGGGATGGCCCTGCTGGAGCAGGGAGGTGGCACCAGGGACCCTCTGTGGTGCTTCCCTTCCAGGCTCACCCTCCTGGAATTCTGGGATCTAATGTTCAAACTGTGAAAAAAAGTTGGGAAGAAGAAAGCAGAATCCTCAGTGGATGCTCTCAGTGATCCATATGGTGACAACCATTAACTAAAGGCAATTCCCAAGTGTTCCTGCTGGGCACAGTTCTGAGGTGGCTCAGGATGGAGAGTGTCCAACTGCCCACAAAGCACTTGGAACAGTGAAGAGTGGAAATAACTGAACCAAAAAATGGGGGAACATAAATAATAGGGGGCTTCCAATCATATCCTGGACCCAAATTCTTCCAGACTGTCTCTTCCCTGAAAGAATTGGAATCGGAGGCAGAACTGAGGCATCCCAGTGGTTGTACATTGATTTGGTTCAGGCTGGTTTGGTTTGGAGCTGTTTGGAGCAGTTGAAAGGTGAAGGGACATGGGATTGTGGATTGTCCCATTTTGTGAGTTGATGTACTCACAGTGGCACTCCAAGATCATGGAATCATTGAATGGGAATTTATGGTCCCTTCAAGTGGGAAGGGACCTTAAAACTCATCCCATCCCAACCCTGCCGTGGGAAGGGACACCTTCCACTGTCCCAGGCTGCTCCAAGTCCCAATGTCCAACCTAGCCTTGGACAATTCCAGTGATCCAGGGCCATCCTTGATGTTGAAAACAAATCCAGGATTAGAGGAAACCTGTCCAGTCCAAAGCTTTCTTCTCCAGGGATCCCAAGTGTGGGTGAAATCAGAGGAAACCAGGCAGATCTGGGCCCTTCAGCCCAGGAGCATTGGATGTTCCCATCTTCCCCTGCACAGAACACCCATGGGGCTGGTTTGGATTCCCATCCTGCCCCAAATCCTGGTAGGATTTCCCAGGGGGACCTGTCCTTATGTTGGAACCTGGAGATTTCTGGATATCAACAAGTTCCAGGCCTTGTTTTTCTTATCAAAACCTTCCTTTGTTGGGTTTTCAGCACAATTTAATTTCTTCTGAAAATACTCAATTTTCCACATGGAAAAAAAAAAAAAGTAAAAAATATTTTGTGCTGAAAACATGAATGACAGAAATCTCAAATAGTTTTCTTAGGGTTCTTAGGAACCAAAATGTATTAATTTGCTGTGTAAATATCCCTGCAATCTGAAAAGGATTCTTATTTTCATTGGAATAAAATGGAAAAGTTGGAATTGCCTCCTCTCCTGCCTGGTTCTGAATGATGGGCCAAGGACAGATCCTGCTTCCTTCCCTGGATCTGGGAGGTGTTCCCAGGTGCAAGTGAGGGTTTAATTTGGGAACCATACAACCAGAACAAGCAGGAGAGATGCAATTCCTTCTTCAGAGATAGCTCTGCACAGATTTCCAGAAGAAAGGCTGGATGCTGATCTCATATAAATTTCTTTTGTTCTGTTTTTCTTGTGGAAAATGTGGTCTGTTTGGTAAAAAATGTCCAAAAACCTGGAAAACAAATGGGTTCGATTGCTAACTCTTCTCCCTCTTTTTTCCTGAAAAGCTGCATCTCACTTTTCTCAGAAATGCTGGAAAATGGTGAAGGAAATCCCAATTTAGCTGAAACCACTGGAGCATTTTTGTGTGGAAAGAAGCACAAACGAATGCCAAACAAACTGCACGGACACTCTAAGGTTGTCCAGAATTCCTCCAGCATTCCTAGGCAGGGAGCATTTTCCTCTCCTTGTGCTGTCCCGAGGCTCAGGATCCATCAATCCACCTTTGCCACAAGCTCAGAGCAGCATCCAGATTTCAGCACTTGCCTGGAGGCAGGAGGGTTCCCAGGAACTGGGGAGCAAACCATGAAAACATTGGCAATAGGAGCTGTTTACTGGGCTGGGTTTTTCCTCACTGATTTTCACTCCCAAATCCAAGGCCAGTGGATGCTGGGGCTGTGGGAGCCTCCCATGCTCTTGGGAAGAGCTGCCAGGTGTTTCCATGGTGGGAGCCTCATTCAGCCTTTCCAAAGGGTTCTCCTGACCTACACCTCCTCAGCAGCACTCCCAAAATAAATCCTGCTTTTCACCCTGCCTCCGGCTGTTCTGCTGGAGGAAGCTCCTCTCCCTTGGAATCTTCTCTGCTGGGAAAAGGTTAAACTGGAGAATGAGAGGCTGAGGGAGTGATGGAGAAATCCAGGGTCTGCTCCTGATTTGTTTCTCCCTTCCTGAGCTCTTGTTTTGGGATGTTTGTCCTCAGATCCATCTTGCACTGGCCAGTGGAATAATGCAAATAATTCAAATAATAATTATAATTCAAATAGTAAAGGGATAATTCCTATTAATCTGGGCCTTTCATGGAGGATGTCCAAGGGCTTGACAAACACCTTGGAACTTATCCAGGGATTCTGGTTCAAGGCAAATGAGGGGAAAAACCCAGAAGATATCAAAGTGAGGAAACAAAAAATTCCCAACAGCTTTGGATCCTTTCCTCCTCACTCTCCTCAGCATCTTGGGAATTGGGATCCCTCCTCCAGAACCAGACATCCATCCCATCCCTGACAGGAGCATCCATACCCAGGGAGGATGAGGGGGATGAGGCTCCAGCTCCTTCCCATCTCCAGCCCATTCCCTTTGATAGAACAAGTTGTGCTCTCCTCTTCCATCTCTGAGGATTCCCATGGTGGGCTCTGCACATCCTGGAGTGTCACTGGTCCCATGCCCTGCTGTATGCTCCATGATTGGAATGCCTGATCCAAAGCCCTTGGATTTCCAGGCAGGAAGATTCCTTGGAATGCTCCTCTCCAGCTGCTCAGAGCTCTGTGAGCAGGGTGGGGGGTGGTGTGTCCCACCAGGGGTTGATCCAGGTAGATAATTCCCTCTATTTCTGCTCACATACTGCTCTGTTGGGGTAAAATCCTTCATTAAAGGCCCACACATCCCTTATCGTCCATATAGAGCAGAGGAAGATCTTAGAAATCCCAAATCCTCCAGCATGTCCTCATATCCCTCATAGTCCTTGAGTCACTCCCTGTCCTTGTACCCCTCAGGTACGAGCTGAGGACCAAAACCCCTCAGGGTCATGGCTCCAAAAAATTCAAATATAGCAAAAGAGGGACTTTGGAAGAACTTTGCCAGAGTTATTAATCATGGAATACAGCAAATGGCTTGGAATAATTAATACAAATATTTAAAAATCCAATGAATGTAATTTTTAACTTAATGGGAAAAAAGGAGATGTCTTTTAATGCTATTGGGATTGTTCAGCCTGGACAAGACCCAAGGGGATTTTTTTGGTGGCCTTCCAGTGCCTAAAGGGGCTCCAGGGGAGCTGGAGAGGGGCTGGGGAAAAGGGATGGAAGGACAGGACACAGGGAATGACTTCCCACTGACAGAGGGCAGAGATGGATGGGATATTGGGAAGGAATTGTTCCCTGGGAGGGTGGCAGACCCTGGCACAGGGTGCCCAGAGCAGCTGTGGCTGCCCCTGGATCCCTGGCAGTGTCCAAGGCCAGGCTGGGGCTTGGAGCAACCTGGGATAGTGGAAGGTGTCCCTGCCCATGGCAGGGGTAGAATTGGATGAGGTCCATTCCCTCCCAGACCATTCCATGATTCCATGATCCTATCTCCATTTCCACAATTTCTGACGGCAGAGTTTTGGTGGAGAGGGAATGGAGGTCCCCAGGTCTGTCCATGTGTTTCCCATGAGGAGAAGCAGCTCCTGCCTGATCTCCCATCCTCTCCTCCCTGTCCCTGCCACTGCCTGGGCACAGAGCTCAAGGGTCAGCACATGAAGGGTCTCCACCAGTCCCACCCAACTTCCCAAAGTTTCTGTTGTCCAGCAGAAACATCTGCTGCCATGCGGGAACATCTCCAAGTGATTTCCACCCATTGAATGGGATGTGGGTGCACAGGAAGGTGGAGGAACCATGAACTGGATGAGAGCCCCAAGCCCAGCAGGGCTCCAAGGGCAGAACTGGTGGTGTAAAAACATTCCTGGCTAATAATTAGGATTATTAGGAAAGGATTCTTTAGGGAAGAGAACGCTCAGGGTGATTTGTGCACCCCTTAAAACCAAGCTTAAACTTGAGTTTGGCTGAGCACTGGTTAAGAGCAGCACACTCACATCAGCTCTGCTGTATAAAAATAATTTATGGATTTTTCTATTCCATAACTTTCCATGTGCTGTCACATTTTGATTTCATATCCAAATAAAAATCTATTGGGCAGGAATGAAGTGCTATAGCTGCAGAATGGATGCAAACATTTCCAGCAGCCCAGAATGAAGTGCAGGGGCTCAGCTGTGGGAGGGAATCCTTGGGCTCCGTTAGTCCAGGGGGGAATGAATCCTTCACTCCCACTAAATAAATAAAAGCTTGCAGAGAACAACTTGGGGGATGTCAAAATATATTTGAGTGGGGCCATGCCAACATCGAGCTGTAAAGCAGAGCAGGGAGGTTTCACATTCCCCTGTCCCTCAGAAACAGGGAAAGAATAGGGAAAAAAGGAAAATGGTCTCTAAAAAGTGAGTTTGTGGCTCTGCTCATCAAAAGGGAAGAATGGGAGTCAGGGAAGGCTGGTGGAGGCTGGGGTGGAAGAGGTGGAACAGGGGCAGGGGTGAAGTTGGGACCACTTAAACCCAAATCCAGCTTTGGGGCTGCAGCCCTACAAACACATCCAAGCACATTCTTTGGAGATCATTGTGGATATTGAGGAGCAAAGTGGGATGGAAGAGCCCACCATTGATGCTCCAGCTGTCCCTGGGGCTCAGAGACACTCACCCCAAACCAAAACCGGAGATTAATTCTCCTAATGGAGCAGCACAGGAAATAAATCCCTGCCCAGGCAGGTGGATAATGCACAATGTTTGCAGGACACCCATGAATTCCCTGTTCTCCCCAGGGATGAAAGGAATAATTTCACTCTGGAAAGTCCCTGATGGCAGTGCTGGACTTGAATCTTGTGTTTTTGGGCAGCCTCCGAAATCCTAAAACAGCCTGAGCTGGGCAGAGAGCAAAGAAAAGCCCAGAATTCCCAGTCCAAAGGGTTTTTAAAGGAATTCAAAGCTCCCACAATTTCTGAGGCCCAGCTGCCAGAGCTCCTGGCTGCCAAATGAAAGAGGGATAGAAATTGGATGATCTGCACCAGATGCTTGGATTTTTTTCCAAGCTCATTCACTTGAGCTGAAATGCTGGCAGGCTGGAAGCTGGCCAGCTCCTGCTGCTGCTCCGGGGAGCAGCTGGAGGCATTCCTGTAGGATGCAGGAGCAGGAAAGACCTTCCCTATTTTCTGATCACTGTTGGGAAACAAATTGTCCGTGACAGGGTAAGAAGGAAGCAACTTTGGATGTTGGGGGAAACAAAACACCCCTGACACGTGTGGATAAATTCCTGCAGGAAATTATCCCTTGGAAAGGCTTTTTGGCTTTTCCAGGTCTGTCTCCAGCATGGTCAAGGTGGGCTTTGGATCTTTCCAAAAGAAATGAACAAAGCTTTCAAAATAAATGAATCAAACCCCAACCTGTCTGGTTTTTGGATGGAGGGAAATGTGCAGTATTTTCTGCTGTGTTTTGATCCCTTCCCAAGAGAAATGTGATGGATGTAGCACTTGGGGTTGGAGTTTTAATGTCAGACAAGTGTCTGCTGCTGGTTAATTCAGATTGGAACAGATCCAGACTGCCCCTCTCTGAGGGATGGAGGCTGCACCCTGCAAAATCACCCTGGAAAAGGGTTTTCCTTCATGCATTCCTAAACCAATATGGTCCCTATAAAAAAACAACCAAACCACTCCATGATTTCATGATTTAGTCTCCTCCATTAGAGCTGCTCATCAATTTGGGAACATTTTTTTAGAAACAAGGGTTTGAAATGAGGTCACATGGCCGGGATGCAGCAGGACGGATCCTTGGGCAATTCCGGACTTATCCATCATGAAAAACACTGCAAGAACACAGAAGTTTATCCCCACAATAATCTGCAATCCCCATTTCCACCTCCTTGGTGTGTGGAGGAGTGGCAGAGTGTGGCTCTTTTCCCATTTCCCAGGAGAGCTGTGGTCTGAGGACACCCTGGACTGTGGGAATGTGCAGCTCCCGGTGGCTGGGACTGGCAGTGGGAGCCAGGAGCAACAAATTCCAAAATCGAGACACCAGAGTATTTACCTGCAAAATGGAGATAGAGGGAAAGCCCTCAAAGGTAGCAGAAAACCAAGAGACCTCTCAGCATCATCACAGCTGATCCCTGTGGCTCTGATCCCATCACTGGACCAGCATGGGAGGCTCCATCCTTGGAGATTTCCAAGCCCAAAGTGGCTAAAGCCAAGCCCAAACTGGATAGAGCTGTGCCCAAACTGGACAAAGCCCTGCCCAAATTGTCCTGATCTTGTGGCTCACTGTGCTTTGAGCCTGAGACAGGATTAGGGACCCCCTGAGATCCTTTCCAGGCTGCATTCCCCTCTTATCCCATGGATATCCCTTCTCCCAAGGCTTCTTAGTCTTCTCCGGCCTCCAGAAATGGAAATAGAATCCAGAAGCTTCCCTCCTTTACCAGGTGCTCTTGGAGATGGGAATGAGCAGCTCAGACTTGCCTGGAACACTCAGGGCTAAAGTGTGGTGGGTTCAGAGAATGTGAGAATCACAAATTGCTGGAACTCCTTCCTGCTTTTCCCTGTTCCAGCCCCATTCCCACAGCTTTTGTCTCTCTTTCCTGAGCATTCCAGCTCTACAATGGCAGGGGGAAGGCATCAATCACTTCCCTTTGTGCCTTCCCCTGGGAATTTTCCCTGCCCAAGGAGTAGCAGATGAATTTTTCCTGGTTTAGGTGCCTACAGAAGGATTTCTCAGCACTCCTCATGTCCCAACAATGCTGACTGCTTCCTTTCTCCTGCCCTTCCCTTGCTTTTTACACCTGGCACTGGTCCTCTTATTTCTCTGGGATTTTTTCCCCCAAGTTAGCCCAGGTTCCATTCTTTTTTCATGGAGCAGCTTCCCTGCACTGGGATGGTTTGACCTGATACACTCAATAAACTTTCCTTGTGCTACTCCCACAAATGCCCTGGAATTATTTTTTCCTTATGTTATTTTTTCCTAAAAACCCTCCTTTATCCAGTTCACTTTAAGATCCCTGTCCTATTTCCTGGCTCTCATCCCTTGAGCATTTCTCACCTCTGAGCTCCCTCTCCCAAATTCCCTTGGTTTGCAGCTGGTTTTTGTGGAGAGCTCACCTGCCCCATTGGATTGTCTCCAATTTCTGAGGGTACAATGTGGAACTTTTTCCAGAGGTGGAAGAGAGGGCAGCAAATCACCACCAGCAACTCCTGAAATGCACATGAGGGATAATAGAATGCAAATATTGGGCCAAATCAGGAAGGAAAAAAGCAAAGGCTCCTCCCAAAATATCCTAGCAAACAGACTGCCAAGGAAAAAGTTTGGGAAGAGACAGGAAAGGCTGAGCCTGAAGGCTTGGCAAATACTGGTTTAAAGCACTTTAGCAAAGCCCAGGGCCAGGTTTAAACCTGTGAGCAGGATTAGCCCTGGGTGCAGGTCTAACCCTGGGTGAGGTTTAACGTGGGAACAGGATTAGCCCTGGGTGAGGTTTAGTCCTAGGTGCAGGTATAATCCTGGGTAAAGTTTAATCCTGTGTGAAGGTTTAACCCTGGGTGCAGGTTTAATCCTGGGTGAGGTTTAACCCTGGGTGCAGGTTTAGCCCTGGGTGTGTGCAGGTTTAATCCTGGGTGAGGTTTAACCCTGGGTGTAGGTTTAGCCCTGGGTGCAGGTTTAATCCTGGGTGAGGTTTAACCCTGTCTTTCCTGTCTTTGGGCCCATCTTATCCCCCCCAGTTACAGCCATCCTGCTGCTTTCCCAGAAACTCTTGCCAGTCTCTCTCTCTTGACTCTCCAGAAAGATTTTCCCCTTCTAATCCTTAGTGCTGAATTTATGGAAAACATTGGAGAGGCAGAAGGGCAAGATTATCCAGAACTTCAAGTGGGGCAGAGCTTCCTGAGTGCATTGGAATTGGACGGGGGTTTTCCCAGGAAGAGCTTCCCAGTGAATTTGGCCATAACAGAATTCCAGGTGCCAAAATTTCCGTTTTTATTAAATGGCAGCATCCCTGAGATCATCCAGATGCTGCAGAGCCAGTAAAGTGGTGGATACCTTCCCACCACCCTGATTATTCCAGCATTCTATGCTTCAGCCCTTCCATGCCACCACATTTCAAGGCAGCCCAGCCATCCCCACTTCCAACTGCGTCCGGAGCAGTCCTGAGGGATCTCCTCCTTCCTTTGAATCCCAGCCCAGGAACGTCACTGGGAAAGTCTTGTTGGAAGTGACACTCCTGAGCTGATGCCCACATGGATCACCAAATGTGCCAGAACATCTCTGGGAGATGGAAAAGAACTTCTGGAAAAGGACTGACAGGGTTCAGCTCTCACTCCCAGGGCAAAGATTCCCAATCCAAGGGAGAAGTGTCCCAGCCTTTGGCCCCATCACTCCTAGAGCCATGGCTGAGGTCACCCAGGGTGGGATGATGCAGGGAAACCCCTTGGTGATGGTGTCAGTGACCTTCAGCAGAGCTGTACACTCTGGGATATTCGGGATATATCCAGAGGCACTGGCAGCTCCAGGACCTTGTCACTGCCCAGTCCCTTGGGAAGCTCTTCCCACATCTTCTCCTTGTTTTTCCTTTTTTCCTTTTGCTCTTTATGCTGATTCCAAAACTTTCAAACTGGGAGGAATTTAAATGAGAGGAGAATGCTGAAATATTTGGAAACCAGATGAAAAACCTTGGGATGAGACTGGGAATTAGCTCACATCTCGTCTGACCCACAAGCTTTCCAAGATCCCAGAGGCCATTGGGAAGCTCTTGGACTGCAGAATTCCCGCAGCCATCCCAGAAAGCCCCATTAAAATCCAAGAAATCCCCATTAAAATCAAACTCCAGTGGAAAAACAGTTTTCCAGTGATAAGATGCAAATTGAACAAGGCAACAGTTTTTCCAGAGGAGCTGTCTCATCTCAAGGTGGGAAGAACAGGCTCTCATTCCCATGGGATCCAGCAGAGCCCACTCACCCTGGGAATGAAAATGATGGAAGACAAATCCCTGCTGTTTGGAGGGACTGGATGGGAGGAGTCATGCAACACAAGAGCTGTCAGCACAACCTCCTCTCCACTCTGCCTGGAATTCTATCCCCAGTTGCTGAGTGTTGGAGCAGCTCCCTGTGCCGATGAGGCTCACCCTGGAGCATCCCGGAGTGCCCATTCCGCTCCCACTGGACACGCGGGAGAACCATGAGCAGAGCAGGTCACCTCTCCAAAGTGATCTCTCCACAGGGCACATGAGGGGACCTCCTGGTTTCTGTGGGCAAATTCCTGATTCAGGAATGCTTCAGGGTACATTCCTGACAGACAGACAGACCCCTGCTCCAGCCATAGCTCCCGTTTTTTTCCAGATTCAGGGACACAGAACAGCAGTGTTTCCTGTCTCACACCTTTCAGGCACTCATTAATGAGGTTGTGATTTCTTTTGAAGATGAAAAACCCTGGATAAACAGGCTTGGTGTCTCAGTTTTCCTGACATAACTTTTGGAATGTGTGTTTGAGCCGGGGGTGTTCAGTCAGGAGAGAAGAAGGCTCCAGGGACACCTCAGAGCTCCTTCCAGGGCTTCCAGGGGCTCCAGGAGAGCTGGAGAGGGACTGGGGACAAGAGATAGGGGGACAGGACACAGGGAATGGCTTCCCACTGCCAGAGGGCAGGGCTGGATGGGATATTGTGAAGGAATTGTTCCCTGGGATGGTGGGCAGGCCCTGGCACAGGGTGCCCAGAGCAGCTGTGGCTGCCCCTGGATCCCTGGCAGTGTCCAAGGCCAGGTTGGACACTGGGGCTTGGAACAGCCTGGAATAGTGGAAGGTGTCTCTGCTCATGGCAGGGGTGGCACTGGATGGGTTTAATGTTCCTGCCAACCCAAACAATTCCAGGATTCCATGATTTCCTCCTGTGCAGGGATTTGAAGGACGTGCCATATAAAGGACAGAATAACACAGCCCTCAGCAGAGAAGTTATTTGGGATTTCTTCCACCCTGTAGATTCTCAAGGAGCAGCTTGTGCAAGCTTTTCCCTAAAATAATCTCCAGCTTTTTGTGGGTGGCAGTGAAGCAACAATTTTCTCTTCTCTTCTCTCCCTCTTTTTTCCCCAGAGAGAATTTTTTTTTGGGAGCACATTTGATTCTCAGCTGTCTCAAACTGTCTTGAAATCTCACAATTCCCCATGTGAGCTGCATCCTGCTTTTATCTCACTTTATAGGGCCTTCATTTGAAGCCTATTCATTTATATGATTCCTTGACAAAGCAGTAATGGAGTGGGATACAATGTATGGCTGGCAGTGTCTTCTGGAATAATGTGATCAAATATTTTGCATTCTGTAGAATTTTACCTGGTTTTATTTTCATTTCAAAACCATGGAGAATGGATTGAAACACTTTTTGTTTTGTTTTGTTTGTTTGGTTTTTTTTTTGTTTTGTTTTGGTTTTTTGTTTTTGTTTTTTAAGAGGGAGGTGTCTCTTTTCATTGGCATGAGTCAGTGTGACAACCCACGAAGGTTTTTGGTGTCGTCACTCAGGCTCAGCACATTTCCCTGTGGCTGCCCCATCCCTGGAAATGTCTAAGGCAAGGTTGGATGGGGCTTGAAGCAATCTGGGGTAGTTCCACCATGGCAGGGAATGGCACTGGATGAGCTTTAAGGTCCTTTCTACCCAAACTGTTCCATGATTCAATGATTCCATGAGCATTCCTTTCATCCTTCCCTAAAGCCCTTTTCATTTCTCTGGTTAGCTCAGCAGCTTTGCCTTGTCCTGTTCCCATTTTACTGAGTCCTTTCTTCCCTCTGGGAAGGCAAATCCCTCTGTGTCATCAGGATCAGGAGAGTCTGACCCAGAGCTCCTGACGGCAGCTGATTCCAAACGCTCCTGCAGGCCCCAGGAATACAAAGTCACTTGATGCGAACCATAGTTGTCCTGGGATAACACTCTGGAATTTTTACCTGGGCAGTCAGTGCCAGAACACAGGGAATGGTTTCCCACTGCCAGAGGGCAGAGATGGATGGGATATTGAGAGGGAATTGTTCTCTGTGAGGGTGGGCAGGCCCTGGCACAGGGTGCCCAGAGCAGCTGTGGCTGCCCCTGGATCCCTGGCAGTCTCCAAGGCCAGGATGGACAGGGCTTGGAGCAGCCTGGGACAGTGGAAGGTGTCCCTGCTCATGGCAGGGGGTGGCACTAGATTGGTTTTAAGGTCCTAAATTAAAGGATTCTGCAGGTTTTTCAGCTTGTCCATGGGCCAGACAATATTGGCAACGGCAACATTCCCACCAGGAGCTGCTCCTTGTGTCCTCTGAAGGCTGCAGGTGATGGAGCCAGGAGGGGACTGCTCACCAGCCTGAAGGCAGCACCCAAATCTGGTTGAATAAATCCTCCAGCTGGCTCCTACCTGCTGCGGCGTGGCAGGAGCCAAGGCCACTGCCTTCCTAAGAGCTTGCTCCTTGGAAGGGATAGCTCTGATACCCAGTGTGCATGTGTGCCGAGGTGTTAAGAAGTGTGTTGGTGAGGAGACAACGCAGGAGGTGCTTTTGTTTGGCACACTCAGGAGTTTATTTTCCTCACTGGAAGGTGGTCAGGGACAAAAGCCAGAGAACAAAGAAGGGTCCGTGGTTTTTAAGGTCAGGGGTAGGGGCAGAGCAATAGAACTGAGGGCCAATAATCTGAGGGTTCTTGGGTGGTACAAAGGTGGGGCTACAGAACAGCAACCAAACAGAGATCAGGGTAGGATTGGCAAGAAAAGGGAACCAGCTGGGGGATAAAGAATAGGGAACCTTCTAAAACTGAAGTATGAACAAGGCATGACATAACTTGGCTGATTAACATAAACCAGCAAGGGGCTGTGGGAGGATGTGTTTCAAATGGGGGTCTCATCCTATGGGTGCTGCCCCTCAGCATCCCCCAACATTTCATGGGATGCAACACCTACCTGAAGTGACAATTGTCCCAGTGCAGTGACACCTGTCAGGTGTCACAGGTGGTGCCAGCAGGGGTTTGGGACATGCAGAGGTCAAGCAGAGGATGTGGGAAGCTGATGTGGATCTGGCATTTCCTGGGACACCCAGCCCCAGCTCCAGCCCTCACACAGGCTCTGCGAGGCAGAGACCCTGCCAAGCTCAGTTCCAGGCCAGGATTAAAAGGGTCCATGGTAATTCATCCTGGGAAAATGCATCAAGCCAAGGCACAGGGAATACCTTCCCAGATTTATGGGATTTACTGGTCCCTCTCTTCCCAGCCCCAGAGTTACTCCATTAGGAAGGAATCGTGTTTGTCTGGAACGATTTATTCCTCACAAACTCCCACCTTTTCCAAACACTTTCCTAAATGTGTCCTGAAGCTCCCCAAACCCAGCAGTTCCTTGAGTTCCCCCTCACTGGGCTCTGGCCCCACAGCATTTCCAGGAACACTAATCCCCTGTGGGAACAATGCACAACCTCCCTGTGCTATTCCCTGCCATTAAACATAATGATCATTAATGACTCTGTGATTCCAAACTTTGCATCTCATTTCAGGACATGACTCCTGAACCTTTAGGGCTTTCCTGTGTTTTTCTGGAAATGTTTTCGTGGATGTTTGCTGTAATGGTTACAGACACTCTACCAGCCACAAGCCATTCCCTACTTTCCTGCCTCCTAACAGCTCCATGATTTTCTCATTGTCCAGATCCCTGGATTAGGATACTGATTTAGGAGGTGTTACACTGGTGATAATAACCAGCAACCCTGTGCATCATTAGGGATTGAAATATTCCACAAAAAAAAGGGAACACACAATTTCCCAGCAAAGTCTGGAGCAATGATGCTGCTAAAATGAGAATTTCAGGCTTAGCTGACACACTTTGCTCTGTCCTTGGCAGGTTTAGTCTGGATCAAGTCCCACACTGCACAGGATAAATCCATGGGCAGACACAGCCTCTGCTCCACAGGGAATCTTTGGGCAGTTTGGGTTTGGGAGAGAGGCAGCTGAGGATGGTGCACGAGGGGTAATGATGCTGTCACAACTCACCTGTCATTGATCCCATCTAAACCCATCCTTTGCCCACCTGAATTATCCCAGAGAGGGCATTCCTGAAGGGCCTGTGGGGTTTTCCAAAGGGTACCTTTGCTTCCCCAAAAATTGTTTGGTTTCCTTCTCATGCACCCAGCTTCTTGTCAGAATACAGAGATCCTTGGAGGAAATGTTCCAAGTTCTCTGCAAAATAAAAGAGGCTGGTGGGTGATTCCCAAGGAATATTCCCCTGAGATCCCAAACTGTGACACTCTCACATATTCCATGATCCTCCTGGCTCATCCAAAAGCATCTCATTGGTGTAGGGGGGTTTTGGGTTATGAAATACCATAATCCAGAGTGACCCCTCTCAGTGCTGCTCCTGGCTCCCACTGCCAGTCCCAGCCACCAGTACATTCCCACAGTCCAGGGTGTCCTCAGACCACAGCTCTCCTGGGAAATGGGAAAAGAGCCACACTCTGCCACTCCTCCATACACCAAGGAGGGGGAAATGGGGATTGCAGATTATTGTGGGGATAAACTTCTGTGTTCTTGCAGTGTTTTCCATGATGGATAAGTCCCGAATTGCCCAAGGATCCGTCCTGCTGCATCCCTGCCATGTGACCTCATTTCAAACCCTTGTTTCTAAAAAAATGTTCCCAAATTGATGAGCAGCTCTAATGGAGGAAACTAAATCATGAAATCATGGAGTGGTTTGGGTGGAAGGGATCTTAAAGCTCATCCAGTGCCACCCCCTGCCATGGGCAGGGACACCTTCTACTGTCTCAGGCTGCTCCAAGCCCTGTCCAACCTGATCTTGGACACTGCCAGGGATCCAGGGGCAGCCACAGCTGCTCTGGGCACCCTGTGCCAGGGCCTGCCCACCCTCACAGGGAACAATATCCCAGAAAATCTGGATAAAGCTTCTTCTCACAGGAAGACCCCATCAGGCCCAGGGATCACTCATTCCTGACATTAATTAGCCTCAGGACATGAGTGATATTCTCCCATTAGGAAGAATTTTACCAGGGAAAGGCAACTTCCGACATATTTCTGGAGTGAATCAATCACTTTAATTAAAGCAGCCAATGTCTCTGGAAAAAATCCCAAAGGCATTTTCAAGATTAAATCCCTTTCTTCATCATGGATCACCAAAAACTTCTTTTTTTCTCCATTTCCCAGTTGGAAACTCCTCTTCCCCTTTGCTCCTTGGCCTCCCTCACAGTCTCACTCTCATCCCTGGGATATCAGTGTTTATATCAATAATTTCCATAGTTTTGTTCCAATCCTGTGCATCTTTATATTCCCTTTGTTCTGTGAGAGCTCACTTGGGATGCATCCATCTGCTCTGAGTTCTTTTCCATCGCTCTCATCTCCATGGTAACTTGGGAAATCACTTCCTCTACAAGTGAAGAGCTGGACAGAAGAGCCACGAGAATCACTGGAAGGTTCACCAGCTATGGAATCACAGAGTCATTATGGCTGGAAAAAATTCCAAGATCATCAATCCAGTCTTTTACTGACTATCCTCATATCCATTCCACCACCCAGTGAAGTGCCTTGTCTGCTCCTTTCCTGAACAATTCCAGGGATGGGGGACTCCACCCCAGCCTGTGACAGGGCTTAACCACTCTGTGAAGAATTTTCCCTGATATCCAACTTGAGCCTCCTCCAGGCTGTTTCTCTGAGAATTTGGGAAAATCCTTGTTGCTCTGTGAACAAATCTGTGGGACCAAGGCTCTCTTTCAGGAGAGGGGCAGAAGAAGAAATGTTTTTCTGGGATTTGTAGCAGGATGCCTGAAGCCAGAACAAAATCTCATTGGAGCAGGACATTAGTGGGAACTTGATCCTGGAGGGAACCTGGAAAAGATGAGAAAAGGGCATAGCATGAGGAACATCCCAAGGATTTCACTTAAGTTACCCATGAGGACACTTTTTATTTTAGGGATTGAAGAGGAGGAGATGGTGAAAAAAATGGGATAAAAAAGAAATCCATGGGCTGATCTGCCTAGCCTGGATGAGTCACTTTGTGCAGAGCTTGCCTGCAAAATTCCTGCAGCTTCCAGAGGCATCTCCATGGGTTTTGTGATGGACCAGGGACTCCCAGTGTCAATAGGGATCAATGCACAAGCCAAGCGAGTTTCAGGCAGCCAGCTTGATATTCCTGGGAATTGCTGCCCCAGAGGAAAGGGAGGGAGATTTGTGCAGAAGGAATGTCTGGAACCACAGGGAAAGGATCCTCACAGGAAAAGGATTCCTAAAAGGAAAGGATCTGTACAGAGAAAAGATCCTCACAGGGAAAGGATCCCCACAGGGAAAGGTACCCCATCTTTCTGATCTCAGACCTCCCCCTCAGCCTCCACCCTCCTGCTGCAGGCTGTGCCCTGCTCCAAGAGGTACCAGAAGGATGTGAAAAGGGATGGTGGGAAGAGAGGAACCCTCTCCTCCAAAGCCATATTCCAGTGCTGATTCCTGCCTGCCTTTGCCAGTCAGCACAGGGCCCTGGTGCATAGCCAGCCTCCTTTTAGAGGCTTCTTCTCTCCAAACTGGAGACAAGAGCTCCCTTTTCAGGGAGAAGTTTCCCAAAATGTTTCCACAAAGGAGCCCAGTGATCCAATGATTCACTTGTGTCCTTGACTCCAGCAGGGAGCCCTTTCCTAATGACAGGAATTTACTGGGCCCTCATTGTTCTCATTTTTTTCCCCATTGCTGGCCTGGCCTCCAGCTTCATTTGTGGCCCCCAGTCCAATCCAGGGAATCTGGGTCAGGGCACCTGGATCTGTTCTGTTCCACATCCATGTCTCCCTCAGAGCCTCAATGGAGGCTCCTGTGGAGTCAACACTTCCAGTGCAGTGCAATTAATTCCAATTAAAATGATTGCCTACATTTGATCTCACAAATCTCAGCTCGAAAGCTCTGATTTTTTCTCTACTGGGATAATGGAGAGCGGGACATGCTGGGACACTCCACATTAGAGCTTCCCATTGTCCCTTTTCCCTTTGCCTGTGGACTGTAGTGCTGGTAAAAAGGATTCTTTTATCTGACTGAGGATTGATGAACGTGTCTCTCAAAAGCTCTCCACTGAAAGGACTGGAGCAGAAATACATTTTAAATTGATAAGGGTTTAAAATGCCCCTAAAGATGAAGATTGAAAGAGGGAAATGCAGGAACAGGGAAGGAAAATGCCAAGGTTTTGAGGCTGTTCCATGGGAATGGGGCTGTTTGTAGGAGAACAGCAAAGAAACAGCTTGAGAAGCTTTAAGTGTAAAGGTGAGAGTTTGTGGGCAGATGGAAAGGGGAGGGGTAAGATCTGTCTGGGGTGCAGGTAAGAGGCAAGAACACCTGGGAGCCCGCAGGGATCTGGCCAGGATGCAGCTGGAAAACCCTGCTCGGGACTGGGCTCCTTCTGAGCAGAAATATGGGCAAAGGGGAATCCTGAAGGAGCAGAATTAAGAAATAAATTAAAAAGCTTTCCAGGGGTAATTTCCACAGTCTGGCATTGCCAGAATGGGTCAGAGGGTTGTGCTCCCAGATCCAGGGGCTGGAGCAGTGCCCAGAAAGAGAATTCCCATCTCAGCTGATCCCAGCCCTCCATGAGCCAGTGTTCCCACCCAGGGCAGGATTGGAGTTCCCCCAGCTGTGGGGACAGTGCTGGGTGTGGGAACAGCTGGAAAAAGCCCCAGATCCAAGCCCTGGGGACAGGGAGGTTATGGACACGGGGAGGCCCCAGCTCCATCTGCTCCCCTCCTGCCTCTGAACTGGTGCAGGGATCCTGGGGAGCAAGGCAGAGCAGTGATTTCCTGGGAAACAGAATAAGTCTCTTGCAAGGGAATCTAAACCCAGCAGGGGGAATGGAGTCCTGTGTTGGCAAAGATTGAATTTGCTGCAGAATCTGTCAGGGATTTTTGTAAATAGGAGCTTCTCCCTGGGAAAAGTCTGTATCTTCCAGCTCCCAAGGGATGTCAGCAAGCCTGCGCTGGTCCCAGTCCCATCCCAGAACTGGAATGGTGGTGCCAGCTGCCCTCCTGCCTCCAGGAACTTTGGGAGGAACATCTTCCACTTCACCAGGGAGTCAGAACACTTCTGCTTTAAGGGTCCAGAACTCATTTCCCATTTAATTCCCATCTCCATGATTCCACAAAGTGAAATGGAAATGAATTTTCTTTTCATTCCCTGTACAGGGAAAAAAAAAATTGGATCAAGCAGACTATTCTGTTTTGATAAAAAAAAAGAGTTGAATTCCAATTTTAGGGGGTTTTAAAGTTTTTTGAGAGAATTGAAAAGAAAATAAACGATGCAAGAAAGGGTTTTGGGAAAAGAAACCCAAACATTCCCTTCTGAGAAGACAAAAAATGTTTTGATTTTCTTCAGTTTTAATTCACATGAAGAATCAGATTATCCAATTAATGGGTTTGACCTAAGAAGGAGTTTTGGGTTGCATGAGGAAAGAGGAATGATGGATCAGGAAGCTTGGAGCACCTGCCTTGGGAAAGCACACTTGGAAAGCTTTGCTTTGTCAACAGTGCAAAATGACTTTGAGGGGTTGGGTGATGGCTCCTAATAGAAACACATCTGGGGGATAATATCCAATGTGAAAAAGCTATTAATGGATAACATGGAAATAGATCAAATAGATATAAACCAACCCTGAGTGGAGCAAGGCTGGAAATTAGAAGATTTCTAACAATCCATGGAGTGAAATTCTCCCATGCTGTCCCAAATCCATTTGTCTCTATGGAGATGAGGAGAAGCAGACAGGAAGGAGGGCCCATAAATTATCTGAAGATGGAGGTGTTGATGAAAGGAGTTGTTTGATGGAGTGGGAGTAATTCCAGGGCTGGAAGTGAAAGGCCTTGGCCAGGTAATTTATTGCTATTTCAGGATGCAGATTTGATTGTTGCATTGCAAGTGCATTTCCCTAGGATGTATTTATGGCACTTCAATCCTAAATTCTGGTTTTCTGCTGGACACTTGTGAGGTTTAGGACACCTTGGTCACCCCTTGGTTCACAACTTAACTTCTGTTTAGGCTGTGTTTGGGGCCTGTTTGGGGCCTGTTTAAACCCCCTCTGCATTAGGCCACGGCCATGGAGCCCATGTGGGGGCTGGCTGTGGATGTCTTGTGGGGTATGCTCATGGCTGGGAGGGTCTGTGTCACCTGTGAGAGGGGACAGGTCACCCCACACACCCAAAAGGGACATGGGTCTGCAACACCCTCCTGAAACCAAAATATGAGCCCAAAAAAGTGATAGGAGAGGTCTGACCTGCAAGAATTCCTCACTGGGAATGACTTTTGAGGACAATCTGGTGGGAGACCCTGCCCAGGATCCATCCATGTTCTCTTGGTCTGGCCTGGGAGCACAAAGCTGACTGCCAGACCCTGACAGTGCCTGAGCTGGCCTCAGGAGCAGCTAAAGCCAAACTCTAAACAACCTGTGGTGGTTCTACTTCCATTCCTGCAGTCTGGTTTGTCCCAGGAGTGACCTGGAGAGGGAGAGAAAGGCAGAATGTTCTCCCTTCTCAGAACACCTCAATATCCTCCTGAGTTCCCAGAATCACAGAATCATTCAGGTTGGAAAACACTTCCAAGATCATCAATCATCCTTGGACCAAATCCCACCATTCCCATTAAACCATGTCCCCAAATGTGACATTTTTAGGCACTTCCAGGGGTGGTGACTCAACAGTGCCCTGGGTCAGCCTGTGACAAAGCCTGACCACTGTTTCTGTGAAGAATTTTTTCTGGAACTGGTGCAGGATTCCCATCCAGGCGGTCTTGGCTCCATCCTGAAATCTTCCCAGGAAGCTGAGCTGGGATTCTCCAGGTGTGATTCCCTGTTTGCTGTGCTTGTAGATCTCAAAGTCTTGTCTAAGAACCCCACAGGCACCAGGAGCAATGGATCAAAGGAGGTGGAGCTGTTATCCATGGATTCCCCAGCCCTGTTCCAGCACTTGTGGAGCCGCTCACATTTTCCTTCCCCATGCTGGGGTGGTGAGGAAAGGTCAAGAAGATGGAAGTCTGGCAGGGTCCCTCCCCCTCACCCTCTGAGCTGTTCCACCACATCCTGGCTAATCCAGAGCCACACCTCCTGTGTGATCCAATATGGATCATCCACCCCCTGCTTACAAGAAACATTTTTTTAGAGTGTAGCAAAGCAATCAAACTCAAATCCTGGCTCTCAGATTTCCACTGCTCCCATTTTCCAGTGGGAATCCACTCATTTCACAGCCTATCTCAGTAAGGACCTCAGCGAATTTATAGGGAAGAAAAACTTCCCAAGTTTCTAAATTATTCTTCGAATGATATATTGTAAACCAGCCCCACCAAATCATTGGCTGAGTTGTTTTACATTTATGGCAAAGATGATTTGGACCTCAAGTGGGAAATGAAATCTGGAGACATTAAGTTTATTATAGAAAAATCCATTAGAAGCCATTCTTCAGGATGCAGTGGGGAAGGAGAACCTGGAACAGGGATGGTTGTTCCAAGTGTTGTGGAATACTTGTTACCATTCCCAGTTCAGCTAAGTGTGCCTATCAAACCCCCGAGGAGCTGCAGTGCTGCCCCCTGAAGCTGGATTTGCTCTGGAGTCTGTTAGATGTCTGTCATTCCTGGGGGCTGCCAAGGTTTACCTGGGAATTCGTCGTAGCTGTGTTTCGAGGCTTTGCCAGAATCGATCATTCTGGGCTTGTCAAAAAGCTCTGACAGGGCACCGTGGGCAGGCAACACTTTGATTATTTGAGCAGCTACAAAAGGAACCTCTTCCCATAAAAATGAATGTGACAAAAAAGGAAAAGCCCCAGATAAGTGCAACTGCAAATGAGAATTTTTTTGAGGAAAATTTAAACCATTTTTGGGGGCTGTTGTCATGGTTTGAACGAAAGGTGTCTGCTAAGGAAGGCAGGAACCTCCTTTGGAATGGGGAATTTAAACCAGAGGGCCCTCTGAATTATTATAACTTAGAAATTAAGGGGCTCTTAGGCAAAGATATGGGAATAGGAATAAGAGTTTTTTACTAGGGGAACTAAAATAAACAGTAAAACAAAAACACATGCAGTAAGACAATGGAGGAAAAGAAATAAACAAACCAAACCCTCTGACAGAGTCAGGATCCAACCTGACACCCTGTCAGGGTGTTGGTGGCAGTGCCATCCCATGGTGGCTGCAGTCCCAGTGGCAGATGTGGCTCTGGTGAAGTGATGCTCCTGGAGAAAGAGAGGAGTTTTTCACTGAAGGTCCAGTGGTGAGAGATGGGCCTGGTCTTTCTCTGGGAATCCAGTGGAAAAGGCTGCTTGGTGCTCCCAGATTTTTATCCAGGTAGGAATATTTGGCTCCTCCCCTGGCTGGAGCATTTCCCAGTGGGATGATGGAATTCTCTCAGTGACACTCCCTGGCCCATCAGCAGAAGATCTCTCCCTGGAGGGAGGCTGGGTTGTGAAGAGATCAGAAAACTGCCCCAGCAGGTTTATTGACAGTTGGCCATGGACAGACAATTACACACACACACACACACACACCCACACCAGTTTCACCAGATGGTGACAGAATACAGAGTTTGGGTGACAGTTTGCACTGCAGCCCATGACAGTTTTGCATCCTGAAAGACCGCTGTTGGAATGAGCTTCAGGCTGTCACCTCATGGTCCTGGAGGCATCAACCTCCCACATGGGATGAGCAGGAGCCCATCCCGGCATTCCAGGTGTTTCCAGGCACAAGGCAGGATAGGCAGGAGCAGCTCCAGCTCTGGGATCAGCATTCCAGAAGTGTTTGAGCAGAGAACTTTGCCAGGATCACATTTCCATGCAGCATCAACTCATTCCACACACACAAAAATGGGTTTAGACAAACTCCTGAGTTCCCTTCAACACCCATTTGAAACAGATTTATTAATGAGCCTTTTCTGCATCATCCCATCATCTCAAATTGCTGTGGTTTCCCTTTTCCCAGTTCTCCCAATCCTTCCTTTTGTCGACCTGCTCAGCCTAGAGCCATTTTCTCCTTGTGGATCCTTTTTTTGCAGAGGACATAAAACACACAGCTCTCATTTTTCTGTTCAATACTCAGCCCTCTTACTCCTCCTTCTTGGTGTTGTCTGTTGTTGGGTTTTTTCTTTGTTTTGCTTTGGGTTTTTTTGGGGGTATTTTTGTTTTTTTTTTTTTTTTTTTTGTTTTGTTTTGTTTTGTTTCTCAGTGAAGAAAAAATCCAAGTGGAGAGGGGCTGCTTTTCCTTCCTGGGTCTGGAAAACAAATGAGGAGCCAGCAGCTCCCAGGTCCCACGTTGTGGCTGCCTTGAAGTGACTCAAAACTGCTCCTTTCAAGGCAGATTTTTGCAAATGCTTCCACTGAGGATTAAAGTCACTCTTTGAGTGGTTTAGGGACACTACTCAGGGGTGGTATACTCTATAAATTAACTCCACTTCCTTGTGACAGAGGCAGCAAATGGAAAAAGGGAAACTGTTTGGGCTCTGTAAAGCTCAGCCTGGGGTTTCTTGGAAGGGTTCATTCCATGATGGGTGATAATTGACATCACTGAGCACTTCAAATATCTCTGACCATGCCCATCGAGCCATGGGAAGCAGCGATTCTGCCGTTGCCATGGCAACAGGAATGTTCCTGGAATAAGGAAGGTGGGAGCTGGGGCTCTGCCTCAGTTCTGTGGCCATGGCTCAACCTGCCCTGGCTGTGTGAGGGCCCCAAACTGTGTCAGAAACACCAAAAACTCCTCTTCAACTCTCCAGCAAGGCTGGGAGCATTTCAGGAGAGCACTTCCCTCTCTCATCCTGCTCCTGGTTGGGAGATTTCCCTCCTCAGGGCTCTCCCATGACCTTCCAGAGCCCCTTCCTGCTGTCCCTGCCAAGGGGCTGCTCTCTCAGCTTGCACTCCAAGGGTTCTGAGGGAATTCTGCAGTGATGTCTGCGAAGAGCACTGCTGTTTATCTACATCCTTTCTTCCTAATTTACAGCAAGAACTCCTGGTGGAACTGGAAATGTTGGCAATTGCCTTCACCCTGTACCCTCAGCTCTCTGCTCTCCTGGATTTGTGCTCTGGGGCTGGAGTGGCCCTCTCCTCCGAGCTTCCAGGAAGCTCTGCTGAGGAGTGGAACTAGGATTTAAGCCAGAAATTCCCTTCTACTCATAAGAAAGTGGCCTTCAGTGTCATCACCTCCAGCCCCTATGTCTCTCAGACACTGCATTCCCCTCCACATTTATCCCAAGTTCCAACTCAAAACTGCCTCAGTCCCCTTCCCTTCCCTTCCCTTCCCTTCCCTTCCCTTCCCTTCCCTTCCCTTCCCTTCCCTTCCCTTCCCTTCCCTTCCCTTCCCTTCCCTCCCCATCCATCTGTGAATCTGTACCAGACCTTCATTTTCCAGCTGTTTGGAGACTTCTTCCAATTTCCAGCCTGAATTTATCTCCAATTACTTTGTAGCCACCTATCCTTGTGATAATATTGCTTTCAGCTTAAATGCCTCTTTCCCTCCTTGGAGATTTCTCCAGTGGATTTATAGGGAGCAATATTCCTCCAAACCTGGCTGGATTTAAATAAAAGCCACCCTGAACACTCACTGTTCCTCATTCCTCACTGTTCCTGAACCCATTCTTTCCTCACTGTTCATTGTTCAAGGAACAACCGCTGGAATTTTGGCCCTTCTTGGACATGATGGATTGGAAAATCCCAGGGAGAGGCAGATGGAGAGAAAGGCTGTCCCTGCTCTGCTGGGAATTCTCTCCTGTTTCATTCTGGGGCTCATTGAAATGTTGGCTCCATGTAGGAAATCTTCATCCTGTGATCAGCCACTTCAAGATCCATTTCCTCAGTTTTTCTTTTTTCTTCATGAGCACCAGGAAGAGCAGTTTGTAGGGATCACCCTGAAGCAGGGAATGCTCTGTGTCTGAGCCCCACAGGGCTCTGTAGTCTTATCAAAACCTCCCACACCTTCCAGGGTTACACAAGGGGAATATGGGGTCATGGAGCCACTCCCTGCTCAGAGCACCTGGACAAGAGCAGCAGAGGAGCAACAGTTTTGCAGCACATTCCATTGTGATTTCCTCCCCTCCCTCCTCTCCTGCTGCTCTGGATGTGCTCCTGGCTCAGACGATGTCAGGGTGCAGGGAAGGGATGCTCAGTTAACCCCGCTGGACTGCTAAACCCATTCAGATGGGAAAACACTCGGTGGGAAAATCCTCAATCCTGACCTGATGGGTCACCACAGCCTGAGCTCCCCCCAATAGGGGATCACAGGATCCTGAATCTCCTGAGCTGGAAGGGACCCACAGGGATCATCCAGCTCAGCCCCTGGTCCTGCCCAGATCCCCCCAACAATCCCCCTCTGGCCATCCCTGGCAGTGCTGTCCAAACACTCTTGGAGCTCTGGCAGCCTCGGGGCCGTGCCCATTCCCTGGGCAGCCTGGGCAGTGCCCAGCACCCTCTGGGGGAAGAACCTTGCCCTGAGCTCCAGCCTGAGCCTGCCCTGTCCCAGCTCCAGCTGTTCCCTGGGTGCTGTCCCTGGCACAGAGAGTGCAATGACGTTTTCCAGTTGCAAGTCTTGACCCTGAGGTTCAAGGGTCTAATTCCTGCAGGGACAGAAGATTTTCCCACAGGGAATAGCACAACTGGCTCAGACCTGCCTGGCCTCCTCACTTATTTTTCCTTTGCTTTTTCACTGGAGTTTTCTCTTCCCTGAGCTCATCACTCCCTATTATCTTTCTGAAATTTCTCTTGCTTATATTGCAACGTTAATCTTTATTTAGGGAGGTCAGATTCGAATCCCAGCTCTGCTGTCTGTGCTCCTTCCAGCTTGGTTTGGAAATTTTAAGCATATCTCCAGCCCATCATTTGTGCCATTAATAAAAACCCTGAGTAGATCTTGACCCTGCAGGGCTCTCCTGCCCCGACAGTCATGTTTCTGCCTCTGGTTGTCTCCTGCATCCGGAGCTTCCCTGGTTTTGTTCATTCCTATTGTCAGGGCATGTTGCCCTCTGGCCTCTGTATTTATGGGCAGGTTTTATTGAGTGTTCAGCCTGAGCAGGGACAGCACAGCTCTGCCAGAGCTTGCATCAGGCAGCTGAATAAATCACAGTGCTGGGCACCATTCTGTGTCCTCCGAGCTGGATCGGGATGAGCCACAGGCACAGCAGTGGAGAAGAAGCAGCTGCTGAGCTCTTTGCTGTCACAGGGGGAGGCTGGGGGCACTGGGACTGTCAACAGCTTTGTGGGGGAATGTGTAGGTGGGTCTGGGGGCCTATCCGACAGAAATTGCATCACAAAGGAGGATTTTGGTTTTCCCCACAGCTCATCTGCAGAGATCTGTGCTGTACACTGTGCCAGAGTGGCAGTGGGGTCGAAGTGATTCCTAAAACAGTGGCAGTGGGAAGGGTCCTAAAAGCTCATCCCATTCCACCCCATGAGCAGGGACACTGTCCCAGGGTGCTCTGAACCCCATCCACCCTGGCCTTGGACACTGCCAGGGATCCAGGGACAGCCACAGCTGCTCTGGGCACCCTGGGCCAGGGCCTGTCCACCCTCACCCTCTTTTTAACATCTCATCTAAATCTCTTTAAGTTTAAAAACATTCCCATTTGTCCTATCACTGTCTGACCATGGAAACATCACTCTTCCTCATTTTCATCAGCCCTTATTAAGTACTGGAAGGCCATAGGATCAAAATTCCCAATGGTTTGGGTTGTTAGAGACCTTAAAGCTCATCTGGCTCCCAGCCTCCCATGGGCAGAGACACTTTCCAGCTCAAAGCCCCATCCAGCCTGGCCACAGGGAGGTGTTCCTGGAGCCTTCCCATTTCCAGGTTGGATAATCCCAGCCCTCTCAGCCCAGCTGAAGTGCTCCCACTTCAGCTGCTGCTCTGGCTCCAGATCCAGCTGCTGCTTGTCTGGGAAACGAGGAGGTGCCTCAGCCTCCCTGTGGGGAGGGAATGAGGATGAATGGCTCCCTGTTGTCCCCCCAGCACAGACTGTCCTGCTAATGGTGATACCAGGAGGGGTCTGTGACTCCTTGGTGGGGACAGTCCTGGGGATTGGACTGCTGGATTATCCCCCCAGTCCTGAGAATTGGACTGTGCTGGATTGTCCCATGGGCGTGGCTGTGGGCAGGGGCAGAAGGAGGGAAGGCTGGTTTTGGCTGGGGTTCCTGTCTCCAGAGCAGCAAACTCCAGTGTTTGAATTTCAGCTGTCTGCAGGGCCTATGCCAGCTGTGTCCATAGACACAGACTTGAAATCCTGGAAGAGCTGCTGCAGATGATGCCTGGGATGAGCCCTGTGCAGAGCAGCCCTTACCAGCGTGCAGAGAGCTCTTATCAGTGCTCTCCTGAACTGGCAGAAGGAGGAGGAATGCTGCTGTGCTACCATTAAAAATAGGAGCTAGAAAGTCTTCAGAGTCTCCCTCCATCCAAGGGAAAAGGACTAAAACAACAGGCTCTGTGAGACATCCAGAGCAAGCTTCAGGATACACAAACCGTGGCAGCAGGGACAGCAACAAGGGTTTGTCCCAAATGCTTGCTCACCCCTCCCTCCCCTTTCCACCACTTCCCTCCCCCTTCCAGTGCTCCAAATACCCAATTACCCCTCAGCTGTTCGTGGATCAGGCTGTGAACAAGTTCCAAGACATGAAAGAAACTCCCTGAATCCATGAGGCTGATTTGCAACCAGCCCTGCTGCTTTTTTGGGGGGCAGTGACCCCATGCGGGGTTGGGAGGAGGATTTGGGGCAGCCAGGGCTTGGATGGGGTTTAAGGCAGGGTTTAATTCACAGCAAAACTTTTTTCAGGTGCCCAGTCTGGCACCTGAAATCCCTCTGTGATCAGCACAGCTCAGCCCTGGCAGCTCAGCCTGCACAGAGCCCCCAGACTCACACAGAGCCAGGCTGAACCCAGCGCCAGCTCTAAAACCACCCAGGCCTGTGAAACGTGTGGACTGCCATGGAATCACAGAATCAATTAGGCTGGAAAAGGCCTTGAAGATCATCTCCTCTAAGCCTATCATGGCCTAGATTCAATCTTTAATTTCTGTGTGACCCAGCCCTGTCACCAAATCTCTGCAGGCCCAAATAATCAGGCTGTAAGCCCAGGTTTGTGCTGGACCTGGAGCACAACTGCAATGAAACTCAACACTTGCTGTGCTTCCAGCTCTCTTTGAGCCTGGCTTTGAGATGTTGAACCTAATTTTGAGGTGTTGAGCCCACAGCAACCCCATATGAGCACCAAACATGGTTTGTTTTTAACCTTGAAGTCCAGGAAAATCCACTCCACTCCTAAATCCCCAGATTTAGCCAAGCCATGAACCTGTTGGGGGTTCTTTTCTGCTTTTTCCAGGGTTTCAACAACAGTACTGCACTGAGCTGAGCACTGAAAAATGAGGATGGATCAGAACATTTGCTATTTCCCAATCAGAAATCTCAGCTTTGTCTCTCCATCATTCAAACAACCAAAAATTTCAACATCCCACCGTAAGATCTCAGTGCCTGAGGGGAACAAACCTGGCCTAGAGGGAGGCTTCCCTGTCTGGGGTGGGGTGTGGAATGAGAGAAGCTTTCAGGCACCTTCCAACCCAAACCATTCCATGATTCTGTGATCCTGTGAATAGTCCAGAGCCCAATCCAGTGCCCTTCATGCCTCGGAGCGGGGCTGGGATTGATCTGCTGCAGTCTCTGTGATGTGGTGTCACACGGATCAGTGCCAGCGGCTGCAGGCTGGGGGGGTTTGCTGTGTCAGGAATGCTTCATCATCTTTTCATTCATTAAATGTGTTTGTCATCCGTCTCTATTAAAGGCTGCCACTGCTGCTGTTTGCTCTGCCCTGTGTCAGGGTGTTGTAAATTTATACAATAACCACAAGCAAATCCCATTTGTCTTCTCTGGGACGTAGGAAATGTGCTCGAGGGCAGGAGCTGCTCTGCTCCACATGGGCCCCACTCCCACGTCCAGCCCTGATGTCCCCTGCACAGCTCCCACTCCATCCATGCACTTCCCAGGCTTCTCCCAGTGCTGTTCCAGTCCTTCAGCCTCATCCCCCAATTCCAGACCCTCCTGGCACACACACACATCCCCCTCATGACTTGGCTCTTGTTCGTCACCCTCTCGCCCCTGCCAAGACACCATGGGGTACCTGACACCCAGTTATTCTTTTCTTTTAGATGGGGGGGAGAGGGGCTTGTGACTGCCATGCTCTGAGCAGCCCCTTCAGTTCCTGCCTCACCCCTGGCATTCCACATTATTTAGGAGAACAATTCAATCTCTGCTGGACTGTGCCTTGGCCATCTGGGTCCATCCTGGAGCTACTGGAATTGGCTCCTTTGGGCACAGGAGAGGCTTCTGACAGCTCCTCACAGCAGCCACCCCTGTGACCTCTCCACTCCCAAAACCTGGCCACACCAACCCAAAACACAGATTAAAATCCCACTGGATAAATTGTTCCTGGTGTTAACAATAATGGCTGTATCTGCAATCCAACTCCTTTCTTTATAAGTGTTGCCATTTTAACATAAGGAAAAGCCTCAGAGATTTAACCCAGTCAGCTCAAACTTAAAACTGGTTTTTAACACATTCAGTCCTCCAGGGTCTCCTTTTAATCCAACCTCATCCTCATCCTGTGCAGGTACTCCTGGGCACCTCCTGGGTGATGTGGGCTTGGACAACAAAGCCTGGAACTGTTTGAAAAACAAACTGGAGTCAGAAAAAGGGAAAACAAAGCTTCAAGATCCAGCTAATCTTTCATGTAAATGGGAGCTCCTCCACAAAAGTGGGTAAGGGTGGTGACAGGAAATCCAGGGATATCCCTTGGGATAAATCTTGTCACTTTTAAGGAATAAGGAGGCAAATGTGACTCCTTTTGGCTGGAGAGAAAAGGAAGGCAGCTGTTCAGGCAAAAGGAGGGTGACAAAGGCACAAAGGTGGAAGGAAGGCGCGGAAAGCACGGAAGGCGCGGAAGGCGCAGAAGGCGCGGAAGGAAGGAAGTCTCCACACCACTCCCTTCCTTTCCATCCCTGTCTGGGAATGCCACTGGCAGGGAGGTGGAGCAGGGAAGGGCTGTTCCTGCAGGTGGGGGTGGTGTAACACTTCCCAGATGCGCAGGAGGGCACAGCTGGGTCCTTTTTAGATCTTTTATCTCCTTTACCTTCTCAGCTGGATGGAGAGAGTTATCTCAGGAGGGATGGATTAAATGATCTTAATGGTGATGTCCTGGTGACAGTGGCCAGGGATGACTCTGCTCGTGACGGAGAAGATTTGGTGGCACTTTGGTTCTTCTCACCTGCCTTTCCTTAAGAGGAATGATTTAGGAAAAGCTCCAGCAAACCTGTGGAATGCTGCAGGCTTGGGAAAGAGTGGCTTGAGAGCTGCTCAGCAAAAAGGGACCTGGGGGTGCTGGTGACAGTGGCTGGACATGAGCTCAGGGGTGCCCAGGTGGCCAAGAGGCCAAGGACACCTGGGCTGTTCCAGCCCTGGGGTGGCAGCAGGAGCAGGGCAGTGCCTGTCCCCTGTGCTGGCACTGCTGAGGCACCTCCAGTGCTGGGGCAGCTCTGGGACCCTCCTGACAGGAGAGACCTGGAGGGGCTGGAGCATGTCCAGGGAAGGGAATGGAGCTGGGGAAGGGAATGGAGACTCAGGAGAAGCTGAGGGAGCTGGGAAAGGGGCTCAGCCTGGAGAAAAGGAGGCTCAGGGGGGACCTTGTGGCTCTGCACAACTCCCTGACAGGAGGGGACAGCCAGGGGGGGTCGGGCTCTGCTCCTAGGGAACAGGGACAGGAGGAAAGGGAACGGCCTCAGGCTGGGCCAGAGAGGGTCAGGGTGGATTTTGGGAAAAAACTATTCCCCTGACAGAGTGGTCAGCCATTGGAAGTTTCCCTGGAGTTGCCAGGGAAATGGCGGGGTCACCATCTCTGGAAGTGTTCAAGACACATCTGGATGTGACCTTTGGGGTTGTGGTTTAGGGAAGATTATGGTGGTGCTGGGTGATTAGATGTCAAGGTGAAGGCCTCTCCAGGCCAGATGATTCTGGGATTCTGTGGGATTAAGTGGGGGCATCACTTCTGTCCTCCTCCTCAGCACACAACAAATGCTTTATCAGGGCACAGCAGCCAAATCCTGTGTGTGCCCAGGCTTTGCCCTGTGTGTGTGACTGTGTCTGATGGCAGAGCACCAAAGAATTCAGTTCCTCCAGAGCTCCCAGTGTTGGGACATGGAACTAAACCCTCAGAGCTGTGAGTTGTGGGTGTGGGGAGCCCAGTTAGCCCTGATTTCCATGGCCATGGCAACAGAAAATCCCATCCTAGTGCAGCTGCTGGGATCCTCCAGCTCTCCTGCAGCGCAGGGCAGAGGCTCAGTGGTGCTTGTGCTTCCCAGCTCTAATTCCTGCTGCTCATCTCTTGTTCGATAAATACCTGAAGCCAAAGGGCCGAGTGCTCCAATGCCAGTTCCTGTTGCTCCCTGAACCCTTAATGGCCACTTAAGTGTTTTATGGGCACCTGCAGGGCTCTGACAGCAGCTGCTGTGAGCAGGGCACAGAGTTCTGGCACCTTTGCTGCTCTGCTGCCCACTCAGATGTGACTCCTTAATTCCTGACACAACCGGGCCCCACAGGGAGGCTTTTCCTGCATTAAATGTTGGCTCATTCCACCTGAGCTCCAGGATCAGGAGTGTGCTCAGGCAGGGAGGGCTGGAGGCAGCACAGGAGGCTGGCATGTGACACTGGTGTGGGTCAGGCACAGGGAAGAGCAGATGGAGCAACAGCTCCGAATCTGAAATGCCTCTGATTTGGCTCCATTGGATTGTATGGGGATGGAAAATAATTTCCAGACAATTACAGAAAGCATTTCCATCTTCTGAGCCTCAGGCTGGGAGAGATCAGAGAATCATAAAATATCCTGAGCTGGAAGGGACCACAGGGATCATCCAGTCTCACCCCTGGTCCTGCCCAGACCCCCAACAATCCCAGCCTGGCCATCCCTGGCAGTGCTGTCCAAACACTCCTGGAGCTCTGGCAGCCTCGGGGCCGTACCCATTTCCACAGCCTGCCCAGCACCCTCTGGGGGAAGAACCTTGCCCTGAGCTTCAGCCTGAATTCCTCCTGGCCCAGCTCCAGCTGTCCCTGGATGCTGTTCCTGGCACAGGGAGCAGACCTGCCCCTTGGGAGGAGCTGCAGATCCCGATTGAAGGATGGTCCATGACCCTCCTGTCCTAAAAAAATGCAAATCATGGAACTGTCCAATGGTTTGTGTTGGAAGGGGCCTTAAAAATCCTCAAATGCAGAACTGAGGTTTGTGGATGCTGAGGGCAAAAGGAGCTGGGCACAGTCAGAATTTTCCCTCACATTCCAGCTGTCTCAGGTTCATTCAGCCCAGCCTCTGTTTTTCCTCCAATCTTTCCCATCCTCTTTTCCCTTTGATCCAGAACAAGCTGTGGAGCTTTACATTTTGCTCGTGGATGGCAGAACACCCGTAAGATCTGATTGGAAAGACTTTTCCATGCATGCTGGTAGAAGCCACAGCCAGGCTGCTGTTCCCTCCAGCAGCATTCCAACAGCTCCTGGAGCCTTCCCACAGCAGTGCAGAGCAAGGAAAGGAGATCTCAGCACAAATCTCTATTCCCTTTTCCCTGTTTCCCTTGTCAGCTTTGCCAAGATCCAGTTTAAGGACGTCAATGGAGTAATTCCTGTTGATAAAATCATTGGTGTAGAGGGAACCACTCCCTGCAGATGTTCCTATTGCCATGTGGAGATTGGTACCTGCCACAGAACTGGAATTCCAGAAAATGTCCTCCCTGGCAGCCAGGGAATGTCCAGCCTGTCCCCAGGAACACTCCCTGATGTGCTCCATGACCTGCTCATTGATCCCAGGCTGTCTGCTCCCCCTCTAACTTCAAACTCCCTGAACATTTGGCTTCTCCCGTGTCCAGCCCTGCCAGTATTGATGACACCCAAGTGACAAAATCAAATAGAAATTATTAATTTCAAGCTCTGCTGGTAGAAGGAAAAGAAAATCAATGCTTGGCAAATGGAATAAGGAGAAACTGGGAAAAAAGCACAGCTCTCCACTGGCTTCGCTTGGCTGCGACAAGTGACAAAGGCAGGGACTGCAAATAAAGGGCAGAAGTGTGTTGCTGGTTCAGCTGCTGGATTTTAAAGGTGGACTTTGCATTTTAATGGAAAATAATTCACCTTTTTGCTTAAACAGCTGTTGCCATTCACTAGGGAGTGGGAGAGGAGCTGCTGCTCCATCACCAGGTCCCTGGTTTTGTTTGGAGCCCTGCAGGAGCAGATGGGAGGGCCCAGGGCCCAGGAGGCACCCCAGAGACCTCCAGGGCTGATCCCCAGGGGGACCCAGCAGCTGCAGCCACACTTTGGAGGGTCCCAGCAAAGCCAAAAGGAGAAGAGAAAGCACCTGGAATAGGAAGGTGTTCTCCAATTAAAGCCAGGAGTTGGTCCTGCACTGGAATATTTAGTTCTGGGCAGGGACATGAGTTGATCCTGGATGATCCTGATGAGTCCTTTCCAACCCAGGATGTTCTGTGATCCTGGGATTTAAGGAACTTGTGGAATTTACAAACACCAGTAGTCCAAGAGAGTGCTGGGAGCTGGACATGGATCCAGAACCAAATTTCCAGGGCACAGCTCCTGTCTTGAGACCTGAAAGAGGGGCAGATGTTTGAAAGAGCCTCAGTCTTGTGGATGTTGTTGTAAAAGGATTTTTGAAAGGCTCTGGGTCAAGGGCTACACAAATGTGACCAAGGGCTGGAAAAACTCCCCCTGAAAGAGGCTGGAGAGGATTAGAAATGACTCCTCGGGTGAGCAGAAGAATAACAAAAGGTGTTTTAACTGTCTGTAAAACAGACAGGTACAGATAAGTCCTCCATTGCTCCTGACACACGCAGCAGCAGATTTTTCAATTAAACTGAGAGGTGGCAAATCCAGAATTGATGAAATGACATTTTCTTCTGCAAAGTGAGACAGAACTCAGCCTCACCAATGAAACAGATCCAAAGCACAAACACCTGCTCCAAAAATGGCTCTTCCAGGCTTCTCTGGGAGGCAGGGAGGGGAAAAAGGCCCTTTCAGGGAGCAAATCCATCTGCCCAAATGCAAATATTCATTTGTGGGAAGGGGAAAAGGGCCCTTTCAGGAAGAAAATCCTGCCCAATTGCAAATATTCATTTGTGGGGTGGCATAGCTCCCTGTCATGCACTGCTGATCAGATTCCCACTGATATTAAGACTGACAATGAGCCAGCCCAGAAAAAAATGGTCTTAGTCAGGTGAACTGTTTCCTTGGAATATTAAACTGTGGAATTCGTTTCCACAAGAGGTTATGGAAGGCAAAAGATAAACTGTATTCAAAACCTGGAATAAATAAGAAAAAAAATCAGAATAGCCCCAGTTATCACAGCTAGTGTGAAGAGCATTTTGGACTGGATATAAAACTGCTTGCTCCAAGGTTTAAATCCATTTGAAACTCTCAGGATTAGGATTAAGATCTTCACATGGGCCATTTTATTTCCTAGCTACCTGCTGGGGATCACAGGTTGGCTGCTCAGCTGGATGGACACGAAGCTGCTTTTAGACTGTCAATATTTTCAGCTGCACAAAGTCTCTCAAGGTTTCTTGAAAATCTGGCAGCTTGTGCTGAATCACAAGCAGTGGGAAATCAGAATTTTCATGGAATAGTCCTGTTTAGAATGGAGTACAACTGACTAGAGCAGAATGGGAGAGAGCAGAATGAAAAACTCCAAACAGATGTGGAAAGATTTTTAAAAAGCAAATAAAAAAGAGTGTTTTGAATACAAACTCCAAGTGCAGGGCATGGCAAACCTCAGGGAGGTAGATCATTGATGTTCTTGGCCTCACGGCTGTTTCTTTGAGAAAACAGCAGAGTTTCTGAGGGATCAAATTATAGGTTGGGCTGTGTGACTTGTCTGCAGCTGGGAGCTTTATGGATATCCTGAGGGAATAAACACAAGCAGTCAGCACAGAATGCACCCCCAGCACATCTGAGGCAGGAGAGCAGAGGAGGTGCAGGAATGGGGGGAGGATCTGGACACCACTTGCCACTGCTGTGACAGATCTGGGGGGTCTGGGCTGAGCTGCAGGGAGGTTCAGAGCCTGTGAACAAACTGGTTTTGTTTTTTGAGCTGAAACTGTGGTGATTTGTTTCTAAAAAAGCGAGAAGCAGCTCTGTGCTGAAGAGCAGGATTAGTTGTGCACTAGGTGCCTCTGGAGCAGTGGAAAGCTCTGCCAAAATTTGGGTACAGCACAGAGCTTTGGCTACTGGGTGATGCCGAGGAACAGCTTCATCACTTCCTCACTAATTTGGAACTGCTCCATTCCAGAGGTGCAGACACACCAGAGGTGCTGCCCTCCCTCTGAGCAGAGCAGGTGTGAACATCAGCCTGGCTCATCTGTGATCACGCTAAGCCAGTCTGACTTAGTTCATCACTGCAGCTGGAGCAGGACATGGGAAAAACACAGATTGCTGAGAATTCCCATTGTCCAAATGCTCCAGGTGGGAATCCAGGGGCACATTCCACAGGAGCGGGGAGCTCAATCCCATTTGCAGGCAGGTGTTGTTCCCAATCCATCTCCATTCCTGAGTGTAAATCCTGAAAGTGAAATTAGAGTTGGCTGAGTGAGTTACAACTCTCCTAAAGCATTGCCCAGGCATGTGGAATCTTGTTCTTAAACAGCAGCAATCCCACATTTAATCAGGAAAGGACATAAGGATCCACATGCCCAGGGCATAAATAAAGAAGCTGTGGCAGGCACTGCTTTGAGGGGATGGGATACAGGGCTTGGAGGCTGGAAAGCCACAGGGAGGGCACTGGGGGGAGTTCAAAGCCCTGCTCACAGAAAATCCAACTGCTCCAACAAAATCCTGCTTAGAAAAGTCCAAATTCACATCCAACCTCAGCCTGATCCCTGAGGATAGAGGGAATTGGACGCAGATCCAAAGGTGATGGAACAACCCCAAAGGCTGAGGTCTGGCCAAGGTTTCTAACCAAGGAATATGGTGGAAGGTTCAGGGGCCATCTGTTCATCCTGCAGCAGGAATGGAGTTGATGATGGATCAAGTGGCACTAGAAGCAACAGAAATCCATGGCTACAAGTAGGAAAACGTGGCATGGAGTTGTAAGTCCATGTCTGGAAAAGCAGCAAACCTGGGCTTGCCAGCCTGGGGAAGAACCCTGTGAACACCAGAATGTATTTAAGGGAGAAGCTGGAAGAACTGAGCACTTCTTGTGTTTCAGAGACCTGGTTTAGCAACAAGAAGCAGCTGAATAAAGGAATTTTGGGGGATGAATAGGACTTTGCTGAAGAAAGGAATTTTGGGGAATGAATGGAGATCCAGCAATGAAGGCTTGGACATATGCCGAACTTGGGAACTGTGTAACTTCCTCCTTTTTGGAATCTCCTGTTCATTCCTTGAGCCCCAAGAGCTTCCAGGCATCTCCTGGCTGTCCCAGGGCTACCCTATCCCCTTTTTCCTCCGGCTGCAGCTCAAGGAGAGCAATCATCAGCTTCCAAATGTGCCCATGGAATAGCTGGGCCTGAAGCTTTGCCTGTGAAGTGCTGGGACAAAAGCAGCCACTTTCCTTCTGGAATCCCACAGGGCCAGCCGGCTTTTGGATTCTCCAGGAATTCATTCTGGATGCCCTTGGATTGCTTTAAAGCCTTTACCACAGGGCTGAGGAGCAGTGGGGTTCTCTTGGCCCTTCCCCACCATCTGGAAGTCTTGTTTTGGTGCCAGGGAATTCTGTTTGGAGCCCAGCATCGCTTGGTGGACCTGGGAGGGGTTGGATGAGCTCTACTCCTGCTTTTCCTGACAGCAGCTCCTGTGCAGCACTGACAAATCCAGAACTCAATCCCAGTGCTGAGCAGGAGAGGAGGGACCTGGGATCAGGGCCCCAGGGGGTTCCCAATCCCTCTCTGCTCCCAGGCTTCCCCCTCGGTGCTGTTGTTGTGTCAGGAGCAGGAGGGAAGGATTTGCTGGGCCTTATCTCTGCTCAGACACCGTCGACACTCCTGATAACTCCCTAATCCCCCCCAGATAAGAGCCCTGTGAGCAGATTGGCAGCCCTTAGCATGAAATGTGTGCAGGGATTTGTGAGGTTCTTGCAAATAGTGAAATAATTTTGCTGTGGGAGCCCCAAACTTGGTGTCACTACAGCAATGAGCTCCCAGGATTGGGCAGATTTCAAACAGCCCATTCCCTGGGCTGATTTCAACCACTTGAGCAGGAAAAATGCTACAATAAATTCAAAATAAAATCAGATGAACAAGACTTTTAATGAAACGTTGCTTACATCCTTTCAAAGGAGAGAAAAGGAAATATAAAATATAGGGGTTTGCTTTTTTTTTTTTCTACCCCAGTTGTTGTTTTGGCTGCAATTTAGTGCTGATGGTGGTGAAGGTGAGTAGGAGAACAAAGAGGGTCTGGAAGAACCTCCAGGTTTTGGGGAATTAATGTATGACACAGATGTTGCACATGAATAATCCCTGAGAAGTAATAGCTCTGGATGCAGGGGATTCATCCTCCAAAGGCTTTCAGGGCTGAACAATATTCCAGAATTACAATGTCCCAGAATCCCAGAAGGGTTTGGGTTGGACAAGACCTTAAAGCTCCTCATGTGCCACCCCCTGCCATGGCAGGGACACCTTCCACCATCCCAGGGTGCTCCAAGCCCCAGTGTTCAGGGGGCCTTGGGCACAACCTCCCCTCTGCCCCTGCATCTAGAAATCCCCTGGCTCACTGAAGCTCCTTGAAGGAGGTTTTATCTCTTACTGCTATGACCACAGCTACTCTTTGGGTTATTTTTATTCAGTTGGGGTTTTCATTTCTTTGGGGGTATTGGTTTGGTTTGATTTAATTTGATTGGTTCTCTTCAATCCCAGTTCCTTGGGTATCATGATCTGAGCTGTCTCTGACTCCATTTTGTCTTTTAGCTCCCAGGAGCTGTCCACTCACTAAAGCTTCATTTCCTTGCCTGACAAACACCCCAGAGATGCTTCCTTCCCACCTGGAATGGCACTGGGAGGTTTTTGATGCAATTAAACCCATTCAGCACCTGTAGAGACCATCAGGGGTTGGGATGAAAACAGCTTTGTTCAACTGTACTTTCCCCTTACAGGCAACTAGGTGATTTTATGGGACATAAAATAGGATATAAAGGTAGGAAAAGAAAGTTAAATATGTCCAAGTCCTTACTGACCCAAACCTGTGGCTCCTAAAGGACATGGTTTAAACAGCCAATGGCAGAGCGAAAATAATAAAAAGCAGCTGGTCAGGAAATCTTCATGGAATCATTAAGGTTGGAAAAGCCCCCTAAGATCAATCAAACCATTAATCCAGCACTGCCAGGTCCACCCCTAACCCACATAAAACCAATCTACACATTCTTTTATCACTTCCAGGGATGGCAGTTCCAAATGGCAGCAGGATATTCTTCATGGCAGCAGCTTCCCTAAAGATTTCCTCTAAAATCCAATGCTGGTGCAGCTTCTTCCAGTTCAGGGCCCAGAAGTGTCATCTTCCTCCAAAAGAGCTTTGTCTGAGAGGGGAGGAGCCTTTGCAAAAGGTGCTGAGGCAGTTTTGGGTGCCACAGACTCAGAAAGAGTTAAAGCTGCTGGAAAGAGACCAAAAGAGGGACTGGATGAGGGTGAAGGGCCTGGAGGAGCTGAATGAGAAGGGGCTGAGGGCACATGGAATGTTCAAATGGAGGACAATGAGCTCAGCCCTCCCCAGGGGCTGCAGCTCCAGTCTCTGCTCCCTGGGGCAGGAACAGCACCCAGGGAATGGCTGGAGCTGGGCCAGGGCAGGCTCAGACTGGAGCTCAGGGCAAGGTTCTTCCCCCAGAGGGTGCTGGGCACTGCCCAGGCTGCCCAGGGAATGGGCACGGCCCCGAGGCTGCCAGAGCTCCAGGAGTGTTTGGACAGCACTGCCAGGGATGGCCAGGGTGGGATTGTTGGGGGGTCTGGGCAGGGCCAGGGGTGGGACTGGATGATCCCTGTGGGTCCCTTCCAATTTAGGATATTCTGTGATTCCATGATAAGATAAAATCCTTGCTACAGCTTTGGCCACTGACTTGAAACTCCAGGGAATTCTGTAACTCCAGAGAATTTACAGGTTTGGGCAGGGACAGGAGTTGGACTGGATAATCCTGCTGGGATTCTTCCAGTTTAGGAGGTTCCATGGTTCTATAAAAATTTTGTACAAATCCCTCTGGGTTTTTACTCACTGAAGAACCCCTGGCTTTATCCCATTTTGCATTCCAGAAGCCCTGTCCCGGGGGGTTTGCAGAGATGGCTCCAGCAAAGATCCCATGGAATCAGCAGCACCGTGATCCACTGGCTGGGATGGAAAGGGAGAGACAAATGACATTAAAGGCAGGAGTGCAGTAAGAGGATAGAGAGCTTGGAGAATTAGTTATTTGAGTATTTTTAACCCAAATCTTCAGTTTAATAAAGCAAAGTCCTTCCACATGATGCTCGGTGAAGTCCTGGAACAGAAGGTTTGGGCAGCCAGAGCTCAGCAGAGGACATGACTTCCTAAATCCAGCTGCTGGACACAAGAGGGGTGGTGGAATCAGGGCCTTCTCCTGTTGTGCACGTCCCCAGGACCCCCTGCTCAGTACAAGGTGGGCACTGTTCAGTTCCTGTCACCTTCACAGGCACAGGAAAAGGGGACACCTGGCTGAGACAGGAATTCATTCCCAGAGAGGATGAGGGAACACAGCAACTCTGGATCATCGTGCACAATAAGAAGGAAGCAGCTGCTGAGATGGGGGGGTTGAGCTGAATCACATCCGTCCTTGAAGGTTGGACTTGATGATCCTGAAGGTCTTTTCCAACTTTAATGATTCTAGGATTCCATGAGAACACCCAACCCTCCAGCTGGATTCATCCTCTGCTTGAGCCAATCCTTGTTGGGAATTGTCTAAGTGACAGCAAGGAAATCCCTTCACCCTGAATGTGGGCACTCCTGGGTGTGTGTCACGGAGTCATGGAGTCATGGAATATCCTGAGTGGAAAGGACCCACAGGGATCATCCAGTCCAGCTTCTGTCTCTGCCCAGACCCCCCAACAATCCCACCCTGGCCATCCCTGGCAGTGCTGTCCAAACACTCCTGGAGCTCTGGCAGCCTCAGGGCCGTGCCCATTCCCTGGGCAGCCTGAGCAGTGCCCAGCACCCTCTGGGGGAAGAACCTTGCCCTGAGCTCCAGCCTGAGCCTGCCCTGGCCCAGCTCCAGCCATTCCCTGGGTGCTGTCCCTGTCCCAGGGAGCAGAGACTGGAGATGCAGCCCCTGGGGAGGGCTGAGCTCAGCCTCCTCTGCTCCAGCTGAACTTTCCAAGTCCTTCAGCCTCTCTCCATTCAGCTTCCCCTCCAGGCCCTTCCCCATCCTCGTGGCCTCCTTTGGACTCTCTCCAACAGTTTCATGTTTTGTTTTTTTTTTATATTATGGTGCCCAAAACTGTCCTCGGCACTGGAATTTCATGGAATGGAACCATGGAAATGCAGTGCCACAACAGCACTGGAGTCTTCCATGAACTATTCCCTATCTCTCCTAAAAGTAACAGTGTGGAAAATCTCCAGGAAATGTATGGACTGGACTATTCTGTGCTTTTTAGCAGCTTGAAGCAAACCATGTGAGCATGGAGCAGCACACACACAATTTCTAGTGAGCATGAAACAGCTTGGAAGGGAGGCCACAGGGACCTGGAAATCCATTCCAAAGGCCTCCCTGATTCCCAGCTCTCCCACTGTCTCCAACGTTGCCCCGTGGCAAAGTCGACCCCACCCAGTGGCAGTGCTTGTGCCGTTTCTGACCCAGTTCCCAAGTCCTCTGCCTTCCCAGCCTGCTGCTGGAAATTCTGGTGTTTTCCCAGTTTCTCTAGCCTGCAAAGGGCTGCAGTGTCCCCAGGGGGTCACTTCAACAGCTCTGGGCTTTGTGGGGCTCTGGCAGCTTTAATTTCCTGCTAGTTCAGGCTGGGAGGAGGGCTGGTTTTAGCCTTAGGAATAAAGAGCAGACCCGGAGCCTGTTGAATTAAAGGCTAAGCAGCAGCTTCTCTAATCACTCCGTGGATTCCCTGGGATCTTCCCTCATTTAGGGAGTGATTTTTCCCTTTAACTCACTCCCTGCTGTCAATTAATCCCCCCTGCCCAAGTCCTGTCAGCATCTGGCCCAAAGTTCCTGGCGTCGTGACTCTGAGACCTCCTAATCCAACATTTGACAGCTGCTCCATCCCTGTGCTTTTTTGTGCATCCCAGTAATAACTTTAATCACCCCAAACTGTTTGTGCTGCCTGGTGGGATGCTTTGCTCCTCCCAGCATGGATCCCTGGTGCTCCTGTGGGAGGCAGGACTTGGAGAGGGAGGCACTGACACTGCCAGGACCAGCATATCCCAGTTTGGAGGTCCCCCAGGTGAGGGAGGTGACTGGTGTGCCAGAGAACACCTCAAAGAGTTCTGGGGAGCCAGGGTGGCATGAGGAGGTCCAGAAATGTCACACATCATCCTGTGCTTCAGCTCATTGGAGCAGTGTGACCAGGCTTGGGATTCCCAATCCATAACAGGTTCAAAAAGAGCCCCCAGTCTGGGGCCCGAGGGATTCTGGACATTAAAAGATCCTTAGCCAGCCTGTGGGACTGCAGATACAGAGCTCTGCATCCCAGAATATGCTGGAATAGGCTCTCAACTTCAGGATCAGGACAGAGCTTTCCTCAGCATGGCAGCACCACAGGTTTCCATGGAGAACCTCGTTGTGCACAATATTCCAAGCTAGACATTCTTGGGGCAGTGTCAGGATATTTGTGGATTGTGATATTCCCTCTTCTGGCTTTGCCAGTCCCAGCACTGCCCTTCTCCCAGGATTCTCGGTCTCCTTTCCCTGTTTAAAAGGGCAGCTGGGATTCCAATTGACTGATAACCAGGGAATTCACTCCCCTCTGCTCAGTAGCTGAGTCCTCTCAGGGAGCAGTGGAACAGAATTTATCCAGGGTGATGATCATGGCAAAGAGGCACTCCATTATCCCTGGATGGGAGGAGAATAAGGCATCCATGGCTGTGAAAACCTTGGAGGAGATTCTGGAGAGCAGGAGGCATCATCCTCAGAGCCAGGAGTGGGATGCAGTGCTGGCATGGATTAAGTGAAACATGGATTAAGGTTGGGATAAGCAGAGTATTTCTCAGCATCCCTGATTCCTGAGGGCAGCAGGGCTGGAGCACCTGACATTATCCAGCTTCTGCTTCTCATGAGAATTTAATTTAAATGCTACAAAACCACTTCCACCACCTTGGATACATCCAGGAGGGTTTGGAAAAGTTTATCTTCCTTGGTCACCATTTGAAATACATCCTTCTCTGTGGGGGAGCTGCAATTTTCAGGGAATATCTAAGCCCAGAAGTCTCTTTTACTGAGATGTGTCCTTATCTTGCCTGGAATTACAGGGATTTATGGAACACAACACCAGGAACCTCCTACAAGGAATATGAACACTTTTACTCTGATTTCCTGGTCCTAAACCCAACCTTTTTCTTCAGGTTCTGGAATAACCCAGTTTATAGGGATAAACCAGTATGGATAAATAAACAAACTGCTTTCTTTAAACTGGTTTCCAGTTCAGCTGTCTCTTGCTAGTGGCATTCCCAGGAGCCTGGAGAATGAGGGAATGGTTGTTTTGGGAAAAGAAAATCAGCTTTTACAGCTCCACAAGTTTTCCAGGACTTGCTGTATTGGAAACCTCTTTGTCTCCCTTCTTGGCAGGGCATATTAATAATTCAGCTTCTCCTTGGTGAGTTCCAGGGCTGCTGCCTCAGCAGAACTCACCAGGTGCCGGGAATTCATGTCCTGCAGGGGAAGTGCTGGAGTGGACACAGCCAGGTCCTGTCTCCACCAGCTCCATTAGATGAACCAAGTAAATCAAAAGGCTGCAGGAGATCGATGCTCCTGGTAGGGAGACCTTGCAGGAGAAGTGGCATTGCTTTGGAACATGATCCATCATTCCTGAGGGATGGACTCCAGGAGCTGTGTGTCCTCCCAGGGACATGTCCTGCATATGAGCACAGATCATTGAGAGGGAATCACAGCTAGGATTCCCAGTTCTGGCTCTTCTTTGTCCCAGCCCTGGGGTGGCAGCAGGAGCAGGGCAGTGCCTGTCCCCTGTGCTGGCACTGCTGGGGCACCTCCAGTGCTGGGGCAGCTCTGGGACCGTCCTGACAGGAGAGACCTGGAGGGGCTGGAGCATGTACAGGGAAGGGAACGGAGCTGGGGAAGGGAATGGAGACTCAGGAGAAGCTGAGGGAGCTGGGAAAGGGGCTCAGCCTGGAGAAAAGGAGGCTCAGGGGGGACCTTGTGTCTCTGCACAACTCCCTGATAGGAGGGGACAGCCGGGGGGGTGTCGGGCTCTGCTGCCAGGGAACAGGGACAGGAGGAGAGGGAACGGCCTCAGGCTGGGCCAGGGAGGGGGTTAGATTAGATATCAGGAAAAATTTTTGCATGGAAAAGGTGGTGAGGCACTGGAACAGGCTTCCCAGGGCATGGTGGGGTTCCCATCCCTGGAGGTGTTCCAAAAAAATAGGAAAACGTGGCACTTTGTGATGTGCTTTAGTGGACATGGTGATATTTGGATGAAGATTGAACTGGATGATGTTGATCTTGATCTGCTCCAACCTTAACAGTTGTATGATTTTGACACACCTGAGCCCCCAAGGTTTCTCTCCCCCAGTTCTTTGGCCATTGCTGTTGTGGCCAGCCTGACTTTTCCCACTACTTCCCTGGATGCAATGGTGGTGCCAGAAGAGTGACAGGGAGATGAAAACTGAGGCAGTGGGCTTCATACTTCTTAAACCAAGGGCTGAGTGGTCACACTGGGATTGAGACTCTGTCCTGGGCCTCAGGACTCAGTCCTGGTTTGTCAGGACTGGTGAAGTTTCTGGCTGATAACCCAGCCCAGCTCAGCTCTCCCTTCCTCAAAAAAAAGGATTTTACTGCCTGGCCACCCTTCTTGCCCTTGGAAAGTCCTCCAGAAGTGCAGTGCAGGATGGACTGGGAGAGGTGTTAGTTAAGCTTCCAGGACTCCCCAACCCTCCCAGTACCCCAGACCTGGGTCCCCCACGGCCCATGGTCCCCAAAGCCCCCAAACCCCAGCACCCCGAGAGCCTCCCTCGCTCCAAGTTCTGGGAATCACTCAAGAGCTGGGATCCCCCAAAATTCCTGGGGTCCTCCAAAACCCTTACAAACCTCCCAGTATCCCCCAAGCCAAGGAAACCTTAAATTCCAGGACCTCCTAAAACCTCCCAGCCCCCCAGTCACTGTATTCTGCTAAAATGTCACTGCTTACAGAAAAGAATCCACTCGTGCACCCAACACCCTTTATTTTTCTGTCTCCTCAGCCTCTCCAGGCTCTTCCTGTGATTCTCCTGGATGCACTGGGAATATTGGCTATTCCAGGTACCTTTGGTGTCTGGAAGGATGCAGAGAAGGGAGGAAGATGCAGGTGCAACCCCTGTGTTGGATAAGAACATTTTGTGCAAGAGCTTCCGGATGAACACTGGGAGCCCTGACAGGTTTTTCTGAGGGTGATTTTAAAAGCTCCGAAGATCCTCCTCTAAAATGGGATTGATTTGTTGGTTGGGTCATCCCTGGAGAATGTTCAGTGGAAGAGACAGAAACTGTTTGATGTTAAAAAATTTAGTGGGGGTGTGAGATGGGAACTGGGGTCAATCAGAGCTTGTGGAATGATCTGTCTGAACCATCTCTTACAAAAAAAACCCAGGCCCCAAACAACAACAGAGTGAAGGGAAAAACTCTCAGACAATGAATGTTTTAAAACCAGAGTGAGACAGAACAAAAGAGGGAATGTTTGGAATAAATCTCCCTCCTCCCCTCTGTTTTCTTTTCTTTGTTTCAGGTTTGCTCTCACACCAGAAGGCTTTGAGGCCTGCATGTAAAAAAAACCCATTTCATGTTGCCTGATCCCAAGGAAAAGTTTTTCTATTCAGATGTGAACCTGTGCCTGCTGCTGTTCTTGGAACTTCCTTTCTCTGGATGGACAAACCAGCTGGTCCCCAAATCATGGAATTATTAAGGCTGAAACAAACCTTTCAGATAATCCAGTATAACCCCTTAACCTACCACTGGTGTCTTTCCTTTTCTTCCATTTGTACTCCAATAGTCCCCGTTATGTTCCTACAAACTGCAGAATTCTACACATGATATCCAGACTCTTTGGAGACATAATTTCTTTCTGCTGGTTCTGAACTTTCCACCTGAGGAATGGAGGATTCTCCTTGGAGAAATGACCAACCACTGTAACATTTCTCCTAAGCTGGATGTTTTTAGTCTGTTCCCTTTTCCTTACCCAGATGTCATTTCACAGCTCTCATCATCTCTTCTATATTTATTGCCATTTTATAAAAGTCTTTCTGAGACCAGGATATCAGGATTGCAGACCATATTCCAGAAGGGAAATTGTTGTGGATTTACACAGTAGAATGAGGCGATTCTCTATGCTGTTCTCCATTCATTTCTTAGCAGGATCTCCTTTTTATCTGTTTAAAAATTGGGGAGAATCGCATTTTTTGATCCATTATTGGATTCTCCACTTGAAGTTTTCTTCAATCTTCATTGCTCAGCACAATGCAATGATCAGCCAAGAGTGTTGCATCCGTATATTTATTTCATGGAATCAGAATCATGGAATTGTTTGGGTTGGGAGGGATCTTGAAGCCCAGCCCATCCCACCCCCTGCCATGGCCAGGGACATCTTCCACTGTCCCAGGTTGCTCCAAGCCCCATCCAGCCTGGCCTTGGACACTTCCAGGGATCCAGGGGCAGCCACAGCTGCTCTGGGCACCCTGTGCCAGAGCCTCCTCATCCTTACCCTCCCAGGGAACAATTCCATTCCAGTATTTATTTGGACCATGTTGACTTGAGCAAGATCCATGAGATGATTTTTAATAGGCAATCACCCACAAGGTCACTGAATATTGGTGATTTAAACTTCATTATCATCTTCCTTATCTCCCTCCATGTTCAAGGCCTGATAGGAGCTCCCTGTCCTGCTGTTTTCCCTGCAGAGATCCACATTATTTAACAATATGAGGAATTGTCACAATTATCCCAGTGTAATTATCTGTAGCAAAGATTCATTTGGCTAGAGAGAGGAGGGATGAGTAGCTAGTGCCACAAATCCATTGGAATTAGAATTCAGCTCTGGGAGTATTGGATTTCCCTCAGTGGCCAGGTCATAGGCATGGCCAGGCCCATGGCATTTGGAATATTATTTATTTTTAACTTTCTTTTGTGAGTTTTGTTTGGGTTTCTTTTTACGTTTCATTTAGAAAATTCAGTCACCCCCTACCCAATATTTCATGTACAACCAAAACTTCAAAATGTGCATTTCATCCTGAAGATTCTATTGATTATTTATGAACAATTTGAACAATTTAATGGTTTTGGGCTGAAGGAGGGAACTCCTTCTCTGTGAGGGTGGGCAGGCCCTGACACAGGGTGTCCAGAGCAGCTGTGGCTGCCCCTGGATCCCTGGAAATGTCCAAGGCAAGGTTGGACATTGGGGTTTGGAGCAGCCTGGGATAGTGGAAGGTGTGGAGGACAGAGGAAAGGGGTGGAGTGAGGTCCTTAAGTTCCCTTCCCACCCAAACCGTTCCATGACTCTCTGAACTCATAATCACCAGGATTTTTCCTGAATTTAGAGAAATAACAGGATTTTGTGCTGATCTTCTGCCCTGTGGGAATGCTCTGAATGCTCCCATGGTGCTAAGGTCTCCACCAAGCCCTTTAAAATTCTGCGTGGATTTATCCAACCTGTTGTTTCTTGGAATATGTGCTGATCTTTTGCTCATGGGGAGCTGAATCCACCTCATCCCCAGCCACAGCCCTGAATTTGGGGGAATCTGGAATGCAGGCATGACTTTTCAGATAAAGAATTGTGTTTGCTCAGAATGTAGGTCCAAGAACTTGGATAATGCAGCACCCAGGAGCAGCCTGTGGGGAACCTTTCAAGAAAGGACCAATCCTTCAAAGATTTTGTTTCTTTCTGGTAGGATAAATCTCTATAAAGCACTTCCAGCTGCACTATTCTAAACTGAAGTGAGGCATGCCCTGGAATACTCAGATTATTTGGGGTAGATTATTTTGATGGATTTATTTCCATGCATCTCAAAAGCACCCCCAGAAAGCCTCAGACATGGGGAAATGACATTAAATTATCAGTTAAATGTTTGAAGACTGAGTTTCTTAATATTGTTTAGCCAAGCATATCCTAGAGATTGTGGCCAGGGTTTTAATCTGCAGCACACAGCAGCTCCTGAGGGATTAGCAGCAGCCCTGATATGGTAATATTGGGAAAAATGGATGATCCAATTAAGTTCTGCTAAACCATGGCAGGATCTAAGGTCCATATGTTGGTTTATCCTTATGGGTTGTGTATTAGGCTGGAATTGCTCAGCAGGCTGTGCTCAGAATCACTGCATCGGAAGTTTCATCACGGCTGGGGAGAGAGAAAAATGAAGCTTTTGTCATTCCCTTGTCATTCCCTCACTCCCAGGGCAATTTTCCAAGAAGAGAAGCATCTTTCAGTGAAACTGTGACCAACTCATATTTTTGCTGCTGCCCAGTGAAGCAGAAGTTTCTCTCTGTGCTTCCTGATCCAAATGGCAGCTGAGGATGGGGAATTCTTTCCAGCACCAGGTGGGAAAGGGTCTTGGGAACATTGATAACATTGGGAACATTCCCAGTGAGGGGAGCACAGACCTTCCTGTGACTCTGGAATAACCTGGGCTCCAGGCTAGGGTTAGGGTTAGGTTAGGGTTGGGGTTGGGGTTGGGGTTGGGGTTAGGTTTGGGTTTAGGGTTAGGGATAAGGTTAGTATTTGGTTTAGGGTTAGGGTTAGGGTTATATTTAGGGTTTGTTTTGTATTTAGGGTTAGGTTTAGGTTTAGGCCTAGCATCCTACCCGAGTGAACTTCCCATATCTAGGGTACATAGTATCCACTGGGTACATAAGGAAATTGAGAATAAAAGTGATGGGTTATAGATCCCTTAGAATTTCTTTAATATTCTGATGCTTCAATTAGAATTCTAAAATTCAGAATTTATTTATATTTTCATTGTGTGCTTTATGCTAATGTGCATATTGTCCCAGGAACTAGAATGATGGAATGGCTGGAATGGTGTCATTAGGGCAGTTAAAAATGGGAATAAGGGAAGATTGAGGGAATTTCCTTGATCCACAGACTCTCATCATTTGCACCCATCCCTGCAGGCCAGGGAACATTCCTGGTTTTCATGGAATCATGGCTCCATTCTCCTGGGATGTGAGATTTTCACAGGAATATCAAGATTTCCAGGCAGGAAGGGCTGCAACCCTCATGCTCCTCAAGATGTTTCTGAATCTCTCCTTTTCCTTCCTGAATAAATCAACCATTCCATTTGGGATTGGATGGGATAGCTCACACAAAACAGAGCAGTGTATTTAGTTTAGCAACAGAAATAATATTCTAGCATGATCCAAGCAAAACGGTTTTTTTTCCACTTGATTTTTCAATTTTTCAATTTTGCTGTCGAACTGAAAAATCTGCTCTTTCCCCAGAACAATAATAGGAAACTCTGTTTTCCTGCACGGAACAACAGATCCCTGATGTTCCACACAGGAATATTTCCTGGCAGCATCATTTGTTGTAAGACTGAAAAGATGCTCTGATCAAAAAAAAAAAAAAAAAAAAAAATTGTGGAGCAGACTTCAGTCTTCCCTTCCCAAGAGCAATTCCAAGAGGCAGCAGGAGCAGGAGCTCCTTTCCCTGCCTTGGGAACTTCAAAACATCCTAAGGAAAAGTTGTTTTATCCCTGTTTTTAGCTCGCAGGCTTTTAAAACAAAGGAATTTTCCCATCAGGAGCTCTGGAAAAGGTGTTTGAAACATAAAAATGGGAAAGGAGAATCCTCTAAGTGCTGTGGAGTTGTGGGGAACTCCTGAGAGGTCTGATCCCATGGAGCAGAGATTCCTGTGGAGAAAAAGGACCAATGCTGAAACAATTCCATTGAGATCTTGATCATCCAGGATCTGCTTCTCAGGCCCTTTGGTGGAAAGGAAAGCTCCAGGTTCTGGTTATCCATGGCGACTTTGGAAAATTCCACTGGGAGCAGGTGAGATCCTGCTGGCCATTCCCATGTTCCCTTTGGCTCTCCACTTGGAGCTGTGGTGGGGTGGGAATGCCATGGAAAACCTCATACACACCTGGTGGGAACAGGATTCCAGCATGGATACAGCCACTCCAGAAAAAATACCCTGGAAGTGCTTGCTTCGTTGGGGACAACTTGTTTGTTGTGAACTTGCTTGTTTGGGGACACTGCCAGTGGACAGCAAATCCCTTTTGTGCCACTGCTCCCAATTATGGATGAGTTGGGATTCCGAGCATAAAATTAGGGATCCAGTGGAAATTAAAACTTGACCTGAAACATAATTGTTTCTGGAAAGAACCATTCCACAGTGGGATGAACAGGAGCTGACAGGGATTGAAAGAGCTCCAGGTTCCTCCTTGAAGGATCTCCAGGTTCCTTCTGGAGGCATCTCCAGGTTCCTCCTAAAGACATCTCCTGGGTCCTCCTCCTTCCTTGAGGCATCTCCAGGTTCCTCCTCCTGGAGGCTTTGAAACAGTAGGAATTTTTGGAATAAACATACCAATGCAGCTTGGAGGTGACGAAGCACCACTTCCTCTGAAGGAAAACTGGGATGGCCTGGAAATCAAGAATCTTTCTGGGAGTCAGAACCTTTATAACCAAACTGGGAGCTCAGCTGATTATGGAAAATCCTGGTTTATACAAACCCTGTGCAGGGAAAATCTGGACAGAAGGGATTTGGATGGTCCATCTTTGTGATAAAGGCAGGAACCCACTGTGGGAGTCGCATCCTGCTCTTCAGATTCCATGGGGATAAAAGATTTTCCCGGGAAATCTCCTGTTCTGCCATGGTCTAACCCCAGCTAGAAATTCAGTGCAATGAAACCAACCTATCACAGACACCCGATGGCAGGAGGAGGAGGAGAAGCTGAAAATAAGATTCTGAGATAAGAACAGTTTAATAATTGAAACAAAATAAAATATAATATTAATAACACTAAGATTGATAATAAAGATGATGATAATGATGATAATAATAATTAAAAAAATATAATTAAAAATTAAAAAAATCCAAGAGAGAAAAATTATTCCTGATGCAATTGCTGATCCCCACCAGTCCCTGTGAGTGACCAGTGACTCCCAGTCACTCCCCCCAGTTTATATCCTAAAAACGATAAACTATAATTTGGAATCCCCTCTGGCCAGTCCTTCCCATTGCTTTTTGTGCCCCTCCTTGCTGGCAGAGCCTGGGATCCTGACAAATCCTGGATTTGGAGATAGCACAGTTTCGCACCAGCCACAACATCCGTTTTTCCTCAATGTTATCCTCACAAAAAATCCCAAACCCAGCCCAGCTCCAGCTTCCAGGATAAAATGAGCTCGATTCCAGCTGAATCCAGGACAATCCCTTTCCTCACTTTTGCTGCAGAGGAAAACCATCCCATTTTGGAAAGGCTGAGAACTCTTCACACAAGGGACAGGTTTGCAGACCTCCAACCTTCTTCTGCTTGTTCTGAGCTGTTACCAGAAACTCCACACACTTCTGGGTTGTTCCCAGTCAATTCCAAAGGTTTAGGACCGCCCCCCCCCAGCAGTGCTCAGAGCCCAGGCTGCTGTACCCTCTGAGGTCTTGCAAAGCAAGGGGAGCCCAGCAGGAGCTGCAGGTGTCTGGTGAGCAGCATTGATAAACCTGGAGAGGAGAAGGCTCCAGGGACACCTCAGACCCCCTTCCAGGGCCTCCAGGGGCTCCAGGAGAGCTGGAGAGGGACTGGGGACAAGGGATGGAGGGACAGGAACAGGGAATGGTTTCCCACTGCCAGAGGGCAGGGATGGATGGGATATTGGGAAGGAATTGTTCCCTGGGAGGGTGGGCAGGCCCTGGCACAGGGTGCCCAGAGCAGCTGTGGCTGCCCCTGGATCCCTGGCAGTGTCCAAGGCCAGGTTGGACATTGGGGCTTGGAGCAACTTGGGATAGTGGGAGTTGTCCCTGTCCATGGCAGGGGGTGGCACTGGATGGGCTTTAATGTCCCTTCCCACCCAAACAAGCCTGGAATTCTGTGATCTTTGTCCTTCTCATAGCTCAGACCTGCACAGGGTGCTGGTCTTAGTTGTAAGAGTCCAACATCACCCCTTGCCTTCCAGTTCTTTTCCTTCTGTAGGAACCTCCAGCCACTCATTCCCAATTTTTAGCAGTTAATCTTTTTTTCCTTAGCTTTGTAAGTATGCACATCTCCTTCCAGAAACCCATCCTGCTCTTCCCTGCTTCTCCAATATGTCAAGAGCATTTTAAATTTCAAACCTTTTCTACCCAAGATGCTCCCAGCCCCTTTCATCTCCTGTGCAAACAATAACCCCATGTTTCATCCCATTATTTCATCTTGCAATAAAAATATTGACAATTCCCCTTCCCAGGGCAGGTGTTCCCAGGATAGCGTCTGAACCAGAGCTCCACACTAATGGGGAGCTGTTGATGAGTGGCCTCTGGGAGCAGCTTTGAAACTCCTCAGCAGAGCTTTCACCTCGCCTGTGTTTGCTCAGCTTCCTGAGAAGAATGACAGAAATCCTCCCAAAAATCCATCTTTGCACTTCACCCTTCTCCGCAGAGCTTGTGGTTCTGTCAGGCATGGAAATTACTCTGCTTTGACAGAATTTGTTCTTTACAAATCTGTTGGTTGTTCTTTTCTGGTGCCATGTTCTGGCTGTACAGAACTGGGGTGTTTTGTATTTGGATCTGTGGAGTAGTTCATCATTCTCTAATTTATCTTTTTTTCTTGTGCCTGTGATTTTTCATCCTTGTGCAAAACACCTCATACCCCCCTCACAAACAGAACTGTGCTGAGGTTGGAGAACCGGATGGAGCAGAGAGAATTCCTTTAGGACAGGATAATTTGACAGCATTTATGAACAATCCACTGAAAAGGAACTTTCCTGTGGGTGATCCCAATTAATCCTGTTGCTAACTGGAGCTTTCTCTCCCTTTGACTGCTGCTTCCCAAGGCCTGACGCCTGTTCGTGAAGCATTTGAAATTTGTCTTCTCCCAGCTCCTTATCTCCCTTCTGCATAGTATTTAATGTGTGTCTTGATCCCGGTTTTTCTCTCTGATAATATGTTTTATTCCACAATATTCTCCTCAGCAATGACCTGTTTTTCCCTTTTCTGAAAAAATAAAATAATTTAAAAAATTCCCGCTACTGATTTAACCAAGCTGGTCATTGCTGGATCTCCTCTCCATCTCTTTCCAGGCAGAAATTTCTCTTCCACCCTTGCTATCAGTTTATTTAAGATGCCTTTATTCCTCCTGAGCTCCCAGTCCTGTTCCACGGCTTTGATTAGGAGCACTGATCAGCTCCCTGAAGTTCCCAGAGTCTGTTTCCTAAAACCTCCACATCTTTACTTTGCTCTCTTCCTTTCTTGCTCATTTAAGGAGCATTAATTGCTGCCCTTCCTTGGTCACACTTTGAGTGGAGTTCTCTCCCTCTTTCCTTGTTAGAATCAAACATGATCCCAGTGTCCTTTCTGTGGCTTTTCCTATATCTCAGTGGAATTATTTTGTACTAAAATGACCTCTGGAGAACTGAGATCCTGCTGCAGCCTTTGCCCAGGTTTTATCAGGATGGTTTAAGCCCCCTAAAAAACACCAGCTTCAGGGTTTGGGGGGTTTCTTTTTGTGGTGTGGAGGAGCAGAGAATTTTCTACCCCGATCTCTCTGTGAGGGGAGCGTGGAGGTGCAAAGTGAGGGATCACAAAGCCTCACATTTGCTTTTGCACTTGGAGATTTTTAATATTCCTGCACTTTTCCACCTTCTGGGTTCCTCTCCAGCATCATGGCAGCACTAATTCTTTTTCCCATCTGTGTGACTTTCAAAAAAAAGTGACTTTCCAAAATTAAATCATATTTTTGGGCACCACTTGAGACTCAGGATTCCTTCTGTTTATTCTCCTCTCCTTTTGAACTGCTATAAAGCTGTTTATCAGGCTGACCTGTCCCCTCCTGTTGCTCCATTCCTGGGCTGGGTCCAGGTTTCTATCCCCCAGGAGGGTTCCTGGCAGACCCTCAGAGGGATGAACACTTTTGGAATTGTTGTATCCTAGCCTGGCTTCCCACCTGGCCCCACAGGGATGCAGACGTACCATGGTCCCTCCTGGAGAAATATCAGCCTTTCCCAAGTCACCTGCTCCCTTGGGATGGAGCACAGAGGGCACATCTGGAGCAGCTGTTTGGAATTCCTGCTGTGGGCACCTCTCCAGGATGCACCTGTGGGACTCCTTGAAGGAGGGTGAGGCCCTTCCCGTGATGATTTGCTTCCAAAGGCAAAAATCTGGAGGTTGTCCTGCCTCTCTAATTTCCCTCTGATGTGTTCAATCATTTTCAGCTTTTCCAGAGCATTTCTCACTGATTGTCCCACAGCTGATGTGATTCCAGCTGCCCAGGGAAAGCTGAGTCCATTTAGACAGTGAAGCATCTGCTCCAAGGGGTGTTCCTGGGGATTCCCCACATCACTGGGCTGCAGATGCAGCATGCAGAGATCTGCAGGATGATCCCAGGGATAATTTGGTGTTGGGATTCTGCAATGGGTTCAATCCTGTGGTGATCCAATATTTCCTGATTTTGGGAAGAGGGCTGGGCTCAGCCCCTGCCGTTGGCGGCTCACTCTCGGGTTTTATAAAAATATTTTTGTGCGTTTTTTCTTTCACAGCTGCACCAAAAAACCTGAGAATGTTCAAATCTTTTTTCCCCAGCCAGAGACTTTGAAGAACTGGTTGTTAGCCGTCTCTTCTGTGTTTTCATGATTTTTTTTTTTTCTTATCTCTAACATTCTTTCTCCTGACCAGCAGAACTCTGCACTGCAGGTCAGTCCAAGGCACTCTCCCTGCCTTCAGAGTGGTGTTATTCTTTTATATTAGAACCCACGTAAGCAATATTTACAATAATTTTCCAATAACTATTATTCATGTTAGAAAGTCAAACTCTACTCTAAGCCAACCAGAAAGTGCCACCTCCACAGCAGAAGAAGGAGCAGATGAAGAAGAAGAAGCCCAGAAGTCATGAGGCTCCTCCATCTTGTCTTCCCTGCTCACCATTCTAAAATCCCCATATATCTAAAATTCTCACCCTGCGATAAAACTACACACTATACTACTATCTAATACACGTTCTTGAAAATTCTTGCATCATTCCAGAGCCTAAAAAGCCCTTTTTCCATGAACAAAGGTTAAAAATCTTGTTTGTCAGAGGTTTGAAATCCCTTAAACTTCCAAAGAAATATTTCTCAGAATCCTCAATTCCCACAGCTCACGGCCCTGGGAGCAGCAGGAATTCTTGCCCAGCACATGAATCCTAAATCCTGCTTCCTTTGGACACTGGGACTGGAGCCACGTAAAGGAGCAAAAATGAGCTCAGGAGGGGCTAAAATCAGTACAGCATTTGGATCATCAGGTCCATGGGCAGTCAAATATCTTGGATATTGCAAGGTTATTATGGGAAATGTTCGAAATGTGGAGTTTTTTGAGAATTGTCTTCTGAACTACCCAGGAGATTCGGTTTTTAGAACTTGGAGAACAGCAGGCTGCTTGTCTGGAAATGGATTTTTTCTGTCTGTCAGGTTATTTTTATGCCTTTTCTTTTTATTTTGATGTTATTGTAATGCCTAAGCCATCCTGTCTGTCTGTGTGTTTGTATCCATGTCCAGGGAGCACCTGGAATATTGAGGCTCCAATCCTACACTGGACTTACAGATATTCTTGATGCCAAAACATTTTTATTACTTTTTGTACTTCTGGTTTAATCGATCAAATAAAGCACTGCAAGGCCAATTATTTTTATTTTATTAACAGAAAAGAGTGAGAATTCTTTAAGATGAGATATTTCTCTCTTGCACCTGAAGTTCTGCCCTTTTTGGTTTTGTTTTTTGGGTTTTTTTTTTTTGTGCTGTAGATATCTTAGGAATGTCTCATGGAATTTGGGAAAACTGGGACCCAGCTCTCTCAGGGGAGAGATTAATTACTTCCTAGGCCTAATCTTTCACAAGTTAATTGTTAAAAGCCTTAATTAAACAAGAAATACCTGGAGAAGTTTTGCACATGGAGCTCTAGGGAAGGGAATTTTCTCCTCTGGAAAACCTGTAGGTGTTAACTCTGAGGTTTTACTCCATACTCAGTGTGTAGCATGAATTTGAAATGTAAACCTGTGCAAGGGGAGTGGGAACAACTGAAAATCCCTGTTAAAACCAGCAGGAATTTTGGGGTGGCTGTTTTGGGGATGGCTTTGTGAAGAGTCCCCTCCCTTCTGAGAGCAGAAACTCTCCCAATTTTCTGGGATGTGATTGTCTTGCACTAAGGAATAAAGAGCTTTTATCCTTCTAGCTGAGCCATGAGGTGGGAAATACAGAACAGGGGCTCTGTTCTTGACCTTTGCACTTCTCCTGGAGAGATCACATCCATCTGATGTGTCTCACATTCCCTGTTTTTAAATGGAGCAGAGGATGCTGCATTTTCCACTGAGGAAGCTCTGAAGGAGTGGTTGAGAGCTCCCATTATTCCAACAGGAAATGTCCACTTGTGGAGCTGGAGTATTGCAAAAAGCTGACAACAAAGGATGGAAACAAAATTCCTGAAATTTCTGTAATTCCTGGGTACTCCTGGAAACTGAGGAATCTTGCAGAGGGCTGTGCTGAACCTGGCTCATGTTCTCAAGGTTTTGTTGATCGAAATTCAGGCCAGGAAATAATTTTGCATGTTCCCTTTTGGTTGCCTGTTTGTTTGGCTTCCTCTTTCTGGGATAATATGTTGGAATTACCTCTGCCCCCCTGTCTTTTCCTAGAGGACACAACTGTTTTGTCTCTTTATCTTGGGTATGGGGAGTTGGGAATTCTGTGCTCCCTGGGTATCTCCTACCTGATGCCCTGAGGCTGAAGCTGTGTCAGCCTTGGTTGGGTTTTCCTGTCCTATCTTCCCCACTGATTTTTCCCTGTGGATGATCCCTCTGCATATGGAATCAAGGAATTCTGAAACTACAAAATCATGGGGTCATGGAATGGTTTGGGTTGGAAGACATCTTAAAGCTCATCCAGTTCCACACCTGCCATGGGCAGGGACAGCTTCCACTGTCCCAGGTTGCTCCAAGCCCTGTCCAGCCTAGCCTTGGGATCCAGGGATCCAGGGGCAGCCACAGCTGCTCTGGGCACCCTGTGCCAGGGCCTGCCCACCCTCCCAGGGAACAATTCCTTCCCAATATCCCATCTCTCCCTGCCCTCTGGCAGTGGGAAACCATTTCCTGTGTCCTGGCACTCCAGGCTGTTATAAATTGTCCCTCTCCATCTTTCCTGTTAGGCACTGCAATGCCATAATTATGTCACCTTGAAGCTTCCTTTCTCCAGGTGAACAATCCCAATCTTCCCAGCCTTTCCTCACAGCAGAGCTGCTCCATCCCTGGGATCCTCTTGCTTTCCTCCTTTGAGAATGGCCATGCACAGAAAGAAGAGTAGACCTGAGGATATTTATTATTTCTCCCTGACTTCTCTTGCTCATCCCCATGGGACAAATTAATCCCAGGCCAACAATTTAAAACGATTTTCCCAAACTCCAGGATAAGTGATCACAGCTCATGGATTTGTACAAGTTTGGGCTCCAGTTCCTGCTGTTCCAAAGACTTTGTAACACTCCCAAAGCTGTTACTCATCCCCTCAGAGCCTGACAGTCACATTAATGTCAGTAACCCCATCAGGTCACCTGGAGCAGCTGCTGGAACTGGATTGGGTCTGTTGGCAGCTCAAGCAGAGGGAAAGGCAGAGCTCTGAAATCAATGAAAGACATCAAGACCCATTTGAAAATTATTTTTTGCCTTCTCCCTCTGGGGAGTCAGAGCTGTGCAGGGTGGGCTTTCCATGTCACCCACAATTATTTAAGGCTGGGAGCTCTGTGTCAATTCCTTGATTTTACCCCTCACTTTGTTGGAGAGATCCAGACTTCCCTTCACTTGGGAATGGCTCCCAGAGAGCACAGTGACCAAATTAATGGAGCAGGATTTTGGATAAGGACCTGTTGGAGCAAGTCCAGAGGAGGCACCAGGACGACCACAGGAATGGAACAGCTCTGCTATGAAGAAAGGCTGGGAGGGCTGGGATTGATAAGCCTGAAGAAGGCTCCAGGGTGACCTCATTGTGGCATTCCAGGGCCTGAGGGGAGCCCATGGGAAAGACGGAGAGGGACTTAGGACAAGGGATAGAAGGGACAGGACAAAAGGGAATGGCTTCCCACTGCCAGAGGGCAGGGAGGGATGGGATACTGGGAAGGAATTGTTCCCTGGGATGGTGGGCAGGCCCTGGCACAGGGTGCCCAGAGCAGCTGTGGCTGCCCCTGGATCCCTGGCAGTGTCCAAGGTCAGGCTGGACAGGGCTTGGAACAGCCTGGGACAGTGGGAGGTGACCCTGCCCATGGCAGGGGTGGAGCAAATGTTCTTCAAAGGCCTCTCCTACCCAAACCATTCAATGGTTCTATGATTTTGGATCCAGCCCCTATCTCTACAAACCAGGCACTTTTGTGTGTCCCTCTTTAAGCACTGCTGAAATCATCAGCATTTCCTAAAAACCAGAGCCAAGAAAGCCAAAGAGCTTCTTCCAAGTTCAGGGCAAGATGCAACCATTCCAGTGTAGGAATCCAAGTGCTTGAACCTATTTGAACAATAGGTGTGGAGAGCACAATGGCCTTTCCTTGGAATGTAGGGAAAGAGGTGGCGAATCCTTCACTGGAGAAAATTATTCCCCAAATTCATCAGCTCCTCTAACTCCTGTTTATCAGCCTCCAGCAGGTCCCAAACCACTTCCACTCTGGGCTCCACCAGGGAGCTGGGGCTGGGCAGATAAGCCGGGGGTGGCTTTCCGTGATGGAGTGGCTGCAAAAGTACCTCCAGCATGGAATCCTCCATGGATAAAATGCTGAATAAAAGCCTCCTGAATGTTCAGGTAGGAAATTTAGAATTTCATTTTTCTGTGCACTTGGGGGTGCTCATCTGAACGTTCTTGGAGAGTGAACAGCAATGGGCACCCAAGACTTATACCACAACTGGGGTTTCCTGCAGAAATGGGAGTCTTGGGAATAAGTTCCCTTTTAATCACTGTAAATATGGCAGGTGACAGATTCCTGGGATTGTCCCATCCCAGTACTTAGTGAAGCTTCTTCCCTTCCCAGTTCTGCCTTCCTGCCCATTGTGGGAGCTCATCCTTGTCCCACTTGTAAGGAATTAAATCTCACCAGGATGTGTCTGGAAGATACAGCTCTTTGAGTGCTGCTGACTTGGCTCAGTCTCACTGGAATTCCCTCACTGGAACCAGGAAAACCCCTGGTGTTTTAGAGCTCCCAGTTTCAGGGGAGATCCCATCTGTGTGTCAGCCCTGGAAGCTGCTGTGCCAGTCAGCACACAGCTGCTTTTTTCCCTGTGTTATTCAGGGAATGCAAAATTAAGACATAGACTTAGTTCCAGAGTGGAGAGCGTGCAAATAATCCCTGTCCTAATTAGTCTAATAACTTCAGAGATGGCAGTTTTCCCCAGGAATTTTCACTCAGTTGCTTGGCAAAGTAAACGTGTGGTGAACTCAGGTCCCGTGGCTGAGCAGGGACATCCTCAGGAGCTGCTGAGAGAGGGAGGGGAAGTGGGATGGATTCCCAAGATTTAACTCCTCCCTTTCCAGCAGGAGTGGGAAAGGGGTTTAAATCCAGAGAATTTGTGCAGAGAAGGAGACACTACAACATCATTCCTGAGGAGTCCACAGTGGATGACTGAGCTCCCACCCTGCTCCCACAGCTGGGAATGCTTTCCCTGCCCTCCCACCCTGCTCTGCCAACTCCATGCAGGACACTGGGATTCTCCTCCTTCACAGATGTCCCATTTCCAAGAACTTTCCAGGTTGTTATTCCTAAAGGTGTGGCCTGCAGTCATGGAATTTCATGGAATGTGTTTTTTTGGGTGGAAAGGGACATTAAAGCTCATCCAGTGCCACCCCTGCCATGGGCAGGGACACCTTCCACTGTTCCAGGCTGCTCCACGCCCCGGTGACCAACCTGGACTTGGACACTGCCAGGGATCCAGGGGCAGCCACAGCTGCTCTGGGCACCCTGTGCCAGGGCCTGCCCACCATCCCAGGGAACAATTCCTTCCCAATATCCCATCTCTCCCTGCCCTCTGGCAGTGGGAAGCCATTCCCTGTATCCTGTCCCCCCATCCCTTGTCCCCAGTCCCTCTCCAGCTCTCCTGGAGCCCTGTTAGTCGCAGGAAGGGGCTCTGAGGTGTCCCTGGAGCCTTCTCCTCTCCAGGTGAACACTCCCAGCTCTCCCAGCCTGGCTCCAGAGCAGAGGGGCTCCAGCCTTTGGAGCATTTCTGTGGCCTCCTCTGGACTGGCTCCAACAGCTCCAGGTCCTTCCTATGCTGGGCCCCAGGGCTGGGGCAGCTCTGCAGGTGGGGCAGAGGGGCAGGATCCCCCCCTCCCCTGCTGCCCACACTGGGCATGGGGGGGTTCAGGCTTGGGACAGTTCCAGTTCTCACTCACCTGCACCCCAAATCCCTCTCCCAGGGCTGCTCCTGCTCATCCCAAGCCTGGATTGCCTCCAGGATTGCCCAGAGTGCAGCACCAACACTTGGTCCTGTTAAACCCCATGCAATTCCCATGGCTCTCTTGTGGAGCTTGCCCAGGTTCCCCTGGGTGGTCCTGTCCTTCAGGTTTGACAACCTCATAATCGAGGGGTTGTTTCTCCCATGAGAAATTTGGGCTACATCCATTTTTCCACTCTGCCCATGTCTGGACCAGATATATTTTCAACACCTGCCACACTAGGTTTGGGTTTTTTAGTGGTTTTTTTCTTCCTCCTTTTCGTGAAGAATAAAAAGTGTGATTTTTGCCTTTCTGCCCCCCCCCTTTTCTACTTTGTAACTTTACAAATGTTTTCAATACATGAAAGTGACACTGTGACAAATTCACTTTTCTTTTTCAGCTCTGTCACTTCTACAAAGTTGAGAAAGTTCTGAGAATCTGCAAGGGAAAAAGGGAAAAAAGAAAGGAAAGGACAAAGAAAAAATACTGATTTTTCTGACACTCATCTGTAAAAACAAGAAAGGATTAAACTCCTGTCCCAGCACAGCTTGATGTCAGAATTTGGGGGGACAGATGACCCTCAGAAAAAAAAAAACAGCTGGGGCTGATGCGTTGATCACAGAATTGTGGAATGGTTTAGGACCAAAGAGACCTCAAAGCCCATCCAGTGCCACCCCTGCCAAGTGACACCTTCCTGTCTCCCAGGATGCTCCAAGCCCCAATATCCAGCCTGGCCTTGGACACTGCCAGGGATCCAGGGGCAGCCACAGCTGCTCTGGGCATCCTGTGCCAGGGCGCCCCCACCCTCCCAGGGAACAATTCCTTCCTAATATCCCATCTCTCCCTGCCTTCTGGCAGTGGGAAGCCATTCCCTGTGTCCTGGAACTCCAGGCTCTTGTAAATTGTCCCTCCCTATATTTCTTTTTGGCCCTTTCAGGCACTGAAACTGAAATCCCAAAGCTTCTCTTTTCCAGGCTGAGCAATCCCAGCTCTGTCAGAGCCTTGCCCAGGTCCCACAGTCTCCATCCCCATTTCTGCCGCTGTGTCCAGATCTGTGTCCAGCTCCCAGTGGGGCTCAGCATGGAGGCAGCAGCCAGGAGCTGGAAGGTGGAGAGCAGCATCCCTCACCTCCCTGCCCTCGGCCCTGCGCCAGTGAGCAGAGTCAGCAGGGCCCAGTCAACCGCTCTGAATTGATTCCCCTGCACTTTGAAACATTCCCACTGTTCTGCCCCAGTGCAGTGTCAGCCCAGTGCAGTGAAATCATTCCTGACTGGAGCAGATGTGGAACAATGTAGCGGGTCAGGAGCGGTTGGGCTGGAGTTTGAAAGCTCCTTCTCACCTCCCAACTCTTTGATTCTTCAAGCAGCACAGGGCAGGCAGCACCAGCCTGTCTGGAGAAGATGCTGCCTCTGCTCTGGTTTAATGTTCCTGGGTCTTTTCCAGCTGCAGCAGAGGGGTGCCGGCAGCAGTGCCTGCCAGAATTCCCACAAATTGGAGACCACTGCCCAGAGGAGAACATGGATTTACCTGCCAAGACATCTGTCCCTGCAGGGCTCTTCCCTGTTTCTGGAGGTTTTTGTCTTGTGTTGTGCAGCCTTTTTCTCTCCTGAAAGTCTGCCAGTTTGGGTCTGTCACTGCTAATTTTTCCTCATGCAAACAGCCCCTCTTGCCTGCCTGTCTCCCCTGTCATTCCCAATTTCCCCTCGTTTGGCTGCCTGCTGGATCCATGCACTGGAGATTCCTGCAAAGAACTCCTTCACCATCCCCCCCCCCAATTTAATAATCCCCTGGAATATGGAGAGGATTCTGCCCAGGCAGCCTTGCAGATCTGCTTATGAATAAATTAGTTTTGCTTTGTGGGACTAAACACATCTGCAAGCTCTGGGAACATTTGTAATTCCATTGGAAATGGAATCACGTGGTAGGGATGGCGGTGTGATTGCTGCCATTGGGATTTGTTTTTCTCTGTTTTATTAAAAAGATGAAGTTTATGCCACCCTATCTAAGCTGATGCTGGGCTGTGGGAATCTCATTGGTGTTTGTGAAGGTGGTTCATGGAAAACTCTGTTCCTGCTGGCTCTGCTGAAATCAGCATCTCCAGGCCTAGTCCCCAGCAGGCAGCTGAAGCAGTGAGAGCTGTAGTTACTACGAGCTGTGGTTTTATAACCATTCACACTCAGACTCAACATGGCCTTCCCCCTCTCTCAGCCTCTGTTTTCCCTGTTTTCCCTCGTGTTTTCCCTTTGCACAGTGATCAATCCTGTGTATTCCCTGGGACCTGTGGGTCACTTCGATGCCAAATCCATCCTGGGGTCTCCTGACTGTTGGTGGCCCAAAAAATGTGGAATTTAAAGATTCCCCAGCAATCCTGGTCAGCAGGGCCTCACCTGGTCCAGCCCTCAGGCCCAGTTAGTGACTTCCACTTGTCCCCTGCAAAGTGAGCCCCAAAGTGGCAGGAAGGGACAGTTTCCAGTGACTTTGCTTCCTAAAAAGCTCTTTCTACCTAGTTTGGATATCAGGGAGCAGCTTCCTCTGCCCAGTCCTGCTTTGGGCTGAGTTTTGTTTCTGCTTCAGAGACCTGTGAATTCTCTGGAGTTCCAGAATTCCCTGGAGTTCCAGAATTCCCTGGAGTTCCAGGCCAGTGGCCAAAGCTGCAGCAAGGATTTGGTCTTATCATAGAATCACAGAATATCCTAAATTAGAAGGGATCCACAGGGATCATCCATCCCAGCTCCTGTCCCTGCCCAGACCCCACCCTGTCCATCCCTGGCAGTGCTGTCCAAACACTCCTGGAGCTCTGGCAGCCTTGGGGCTGTGTCCATTCCCTGGGTGCTGTCCCTGTGCCAGGAGCTGAAATCGGAGTTGCCCCCCAGGAGGAAGTTGTCACTGTGATGAGCAATATACAAAATACTAATTTAGAAATTACCTTCCCATAATTTTATGTTCAATCAAACCTATGAACCCCACTGTTTTTTAACTGTTCATGTTCAGTGTACCAACAGCTCCCCAGAAAGGCAGGAAAAGTTTCACTGCTCATCACATCCATGAGAACTCCACCAGTACTAGAAGTGGCACTGCTGGGTGGGGTCAGACATCCCTGTGCATGAGGGGACCAAGAGCTAGAGCATTCCAGAACTGAGGAGACAGATGGGAGACACTCACAGGAGTTTGGGGTTTATCAGTCAAGTGAACCACAAAAAGGTGGGGTTTATCAGTAAAGCGAGCCCCAAAAGTGAAGATAAACCACTTCTTATTTAGCAAGATCTAAAGCACAGGTTTTGGTTAGAAGTGCACATTTAACTCAAAACCCAAAGCTGGTTAACAGAAGAAAAATTGATGAAAAAGATCTAAGTTTAGATTGTCCACACCTTAAAAAAGTATTGAGAGTCACAAAAATCAGCTGCTTCTGGTGACTCTCCCATCACCTTGAGCACAGCCAGCCCCAGGTGTGCTCCTCAATGTGATATCCAAGGTACAGCCCCCAGCTGGAGGGAAAGACTTGTCCATTAAACACAGGCTCATCACATTCCCTCCATACATCATCCCCAGCACTGGTGTCTGGGAGCTACCTGGAGAAGAAAAGATTGGGAGTTTTATCCCTGGCAAACAATGAAAGCAGTAGATCTTGATTTAGGAGGACAAGAAGGCATAGAAATAAAGAGAAAACAGAAGCAAATGAAAGTGTAGAAATAATAAATGAAAAAAACCCCAAATAACAAAGCAAAGCTCATACCTGTCTGAAAGACAAAGAACAAACACAGCTGGAATTTGTCAATTTTAAAGAAAGAAAAATAACACCAAAAACTCCTACCCATATCCAGTTCCAATTTGGGAATATAGACACGGTAAAAGAAATAATTTCAATTAAAGGAGGATGTAAGCTGGCAAAAAATCTGCATTACAAGTGTAAAAACCCTTAAAATTATTCAAATCACTAAGTCTGAGATGCAAAAGTAATATTCACTACCCATTGTAAACTTGCTGTCTAAAGGACAGGCAGTGGGAGCACAAAGGAAGCAGAGGACAATTAAATTGTTTAAGATTAGAAAAGTTTATGTGGAACAATTCTGGATCTAGGGCTGAAATAGTCCTGGAGAAAAGGTGCCAAAGTGAAATGTTGGATATTGGAAAGTCAAAAAACTGCCACGGGCAGGGACCCTTCCACTGTCCCAGGCTGCTCCAAGCCCCAATGTCAGGCCTGGCCTTGGACACTGCCAGGTATCCAGGAGCAGCCACAGGTACTGTGGGAATTCTATCCCATCCCCTTCCCACCTTCACAAGAAAGGATTCCTTCCCAAAGTCCCACTTTTCCCTGCTCTCTGGCAGTGGGAAGCCATTCCCTTGTCCTGTCCATCCAGGCCTTTGTGAAAAGTTAATTTTGAAAAATATGAGTGCCAAGATCACACTCCCTCCTTGGATTTCCACAGCCCTTCCAGAAGGGATTCTCAGCAGCCAAACAAATGCAACATCCGTGGGATAAAATGGCTGATCCTGACACAAATGGATGCTTAAGGAATGAGAAAATCACTTCTTAGGGGAGGGGTTTCAAGAGTGGATGCTGGTAAATGATCTAGAATGGTGAGATCCCAAAGCTGATGGCACCAAGTGATCTAGGATTGTAAAATTCAGCCCAGCTCAGTCTGCCACCAGTGACTGGATGGGGAAATGCCAGCTGGGATTTGGCACAGGTGGACAGGGAATTCTGCATCAGGAGGAGCAGGGCCCTCCGTTTCAATCCATCCTGAGGGGCTGGAGCTCACTGTTACTGTGCAGGAAATATCCCTGGAGCCAGGGGATCCAAAAAGATTCAGAGTTTGGGAACAGATGGTCCTGAAATATCAGCTCAGACAGGATGGAAATGGGTGCTGGAATGTGCTAAGGAAGGAAAAGAAGGCCGGGGGTAAATCTCTGTGTCCTGAACACTGCTCATCCCCTGAGATGGAATGGCTGGAGTGGGGTTGGGACAGGGTCAGGGGTTGGGAAAGTTCAATATCTGGGATCAGGAATCTGCAATGAGGAACACAGGAGAGAATTTCCATACAGAAATAAAGGATGTGGGGGGAAAGAAAAAAGCAGATTTAGGAGTAGGAATAAATGGATAAACTGGAAATGAGGCAGCAGGATGAGATGCTGGGGGCAGATTCAAAACCATTGGAAGATAAACTATGGAATCTCCATTGCTGAAGGCTGCAGTGGCTAAAATCAGATGGGAGACACCAAAATATAAACAAAGCCAAGAATGAAACAGCCATTCAAATATTCATTGGCTACAAGGACACCATCTTCCAAAGGTCCTTCCTGCAAATTCCCTACACCCTACAAGGACACATCGGAGCTGCATCCCTGCTCTTCTTCTGCTGTTACCCCTTGCATCCTGTGGCCATGCCTTGGTTCCAGGACACCAATCCAAACCGAAAGGAAAAGTCTAAAACTGAGTGACAATAATTCCAAATCCCATCATTTTGCAGCAGCTGAGCCTCTCACCAGCAAGAGCTGCAGATATTTAATTTTCTTTTCCAAAGACCTTGTTAGATTAAATTATTTTGCAGATATTTGCTCTCTTTGAATGCTCTAAGGGGTTACAAGACTGAATTAAGAGTTATTTATTGGAGAGACAAAAGGGAGAAAAGCTGATTTTTAATGTTAAAATCTCATTCATTGTCTGGATGTGCATAACCAAGAGGAATTATTAAATATGGACATAAAATTGTGGAGTTTGAGCCCAGAGGTGACTGAAAGATTCCTGTGCAGAAGCAGCTCCATGCACAGGATGGAAAACACCTCCCAGCAACTGTTTCTCCAATTACTCCCTGAGATTGAAACATTTTTGGAATAAAATCCAGATCCAGGCTGGATGCTGCCTTTTTTACTGGATTTTCACATTCAGTTCTCTTCATATCCTTTTTAAAATGAGTATTTCCCACATTCCCCATTTTCCACCCCCTGCTCCTGCCTGTCCATTCGTTATGATCCACACTTGTGGATTTTAGATGGATAATCCTGGAATGACAGTTCTTTGTTTACCCAGCTCATTACCCACCATCCAAATTCTTATAACAAATATTTTCCAAGGAAAAATTCCATGAAATATTCATGGATTCTAGAGCCGTTCTACCTTTGTTTGATTTATTAAGCGTGGAAGCTGCACCTTCTGCTTCCATACAAACTCCAGACAAAGCAGGATACTGTTCCTACACAATGACTCTCCCTTTACCCCAGAGCCACATCAAGTTTGCTTTCAATCCGATAAAATCATAAAAATCCCTAGGGGGATGAATATCCCATTTAACCAGAGATCAAACCTACTTTTTCATGGAGTGCAGCCCTTTTGCATGGGAAGTTACCTGGTTTTATTCTGGCAGAAATCCTTTCAGGATTTTCCCTTCCTTTGCTTCACTTTCTCCAGAGAGAGGTGATCCCAGGAAATCTGGAACAGTCAGGCTCAGAGGTTTCCAGTGTGTTTTATTCCTGCTTTTCTGCCTCTTATCCCATCAATACAAGGGAAAGATTTGATTTTCAAAGGGGTCTGTGAGGAACCCTGAGCTGCTGAGGGATCCAGGCTGGAACTTGCTGAGCAACACAGTTTGTACCTTCCTTTGATCCTTTTGCTGCTTGTCCCAGGATATCAGGTCTGGGATATCAGGAAAACCAGCTCCAAGAGAAGCACACTCCTATTCAGGAGAGATGTGGGCAAAAACTGTGGATGTAGAAGGAGTTCTTGGGATGCTAGGTCTTAGATTAAGGAAGGAGCAGCTCCCTCAATAAAATCCCAATATTTGATGCTTTTCCATAGATTTTGTTGCTTTCCCTGTGGTTTCTCCAGTGGAAGCTCTCTGTACATCCTCCCAGATGCCTGGGATTGTGGCTGTGATGGAATTGGGATGTTATCCCAGGAAAAGTGTTCCTGATCCTGCTGGAAAAGTCACCTCTGTGTGAAGGAGCTCAAAGCCCTCAGTGCTGTTGGATGCTGGAAGGATCCACCGGGATCTGCCCTCTCCTGATCAAGCCCCAAAAGGAGAAGGAAAAGTCTCTGGGAAGGCTGGTTTAGGGATAATTTTTTTTTTTTTCTGCCCTCTGAGACAGGATTTTGTTGTCTAGTTAATTAGATACGATGAATTTTGCTGCTGGGGTGAAAAAGTGACCACCATAGTTGGGCTGATGGCACAAAATGACTGATCCCAGGGAGGTGTGGGCAGCCCTTGGAGCAGGAGGCAGAAAAAGCCTATGGATACCTCCAGAATAAATGTGACAACAGAAGATTGGGATATTTATCTCAGGGGATGAAAAGCAGCAGTTCCTGGAGCCAGAAATGTTCTCACTCTTAGGAGGGTGATGAGTTTTGTACAGACACATTCTGCCCATGTGCAGATCCCAAAACACTTGGAAGGAAACAACAGGGAAGAGGAGCTTTCCAAGATCTCCAAGATTTCCAGAGTCAATAGTGGTCATTCCCAATGTGCTCTTTGGGGAGGTCATGTGGAGCTGCATCTCATGGATAAGTGGAAAAAACATTCAAGGTTTTAAATGAAAATAACCTGAAGAAAATAATTGACCATTGAGGATTTCCAGAATCCTTGGAATCTCCTCAGGAAAGTCTTGCAGCTTGTGTTGCACGCACTGGCAGAATGAGCAGTGAAGAGGATCTGAAATTTTAGATTTTTACAGATGATTTAGGATCTCACCACAGGGAATTATTAATATGAATAATGTGCTTAATCCTTTAAAAGATACCTGGGAATGGGAGCTCCAAGGAAGGAAACTCCGGAAATTTTGTGAATTATTTCGTGGGGGAAGGTGTGGAAGGAAGGCGCAGAAGGAAGAAAGGAAGGCAGGAAGGAAGGTGTGGAAGGAAGGAAGGAGTGGAAAGTGCGGAAGGTGCGGAAGGTGCGGAAGGTGCGGAAGGTGCGGAAGGTGCGGAAGGT